>JACEFZ010023661.1:0-147804 GCA_014155875.1 Cepaea nemoralis
TACAGAACAAATATGATTACAGACAGGCAAAATGATACAGACGGAGTAAGAAACAGATTTGAGGAAAGCATATGATTACAGACGGGAGTAAGAACAATTGATTTCAGACACAGGCATAGAGACAGCGTGAGATACAAGAACTTGATTTCAGACACAGGCATAGAGAACAGCGTGAGTACAAGAAACTTGATTTAGCAGGACACAGGGCAGTAATGATGGGTACAAGATCTGTGGAGATACAAGAACACTTATGCATTTAGCAGGACACAGGGCAGTAATGATGATACAAGATCTGTGAAGGTACAAGAACACTTATGCCATTTAGCAGGACCCCAGGGCAGTAATGATGATACAAGATCTGTGGAGGTACAAGAACATATGCCATTTAGAAAGGACACAGGGCAGTAATGATGATACAAATCTGTGGAGGTACAAGAAAAACTTATGCCATTTGCAGGCACAGGGCAGTAATGATGATACAAGATCTGTGGAGATACGAACACTTTTGCCATTTAGCAGGACACAGGGCAGTAATGATGATACAAGATCTGTGGAGATACAAGAACACTTATGCCATTTAGCCGGACACAGGGCAGTAATGATGATACAAGATCTGTGGAGGTAAAAAGAACCTTATGCCATTAGCAGGACACAGGGCAGTAAGAGGGTACAAGATCTGTGAGTACAAGAACACTTATGCCCTTTAGCAGGACACAGGCAGTAATGGGTGATACAAGATCTGTGGAGATACAAGACACTAGGCCATTAGCAGGACACAGGGCAGTAATGATGATACAAGACTGTGGAGGTACAAGAACACTTATGCATTTAGCAGGACACAGGGCAGTAATGATGATACAAGATCTGTGGAGGTACAAGAACATTATGCATTTAGCAGGACACAGGGCAGTAATGAAAGATACAAGATCTGGAGGGACAAGAACACTTATGCCATTTAGCAGGACACAGGGCAGTAATGATGATACAAGATTTGGGAGGTACAAGAACACTTATGCCATTTAGCAGGAACAGGGCAGTAAAGATGATACAAGATCTGTGGAGGTACAAGAACACTTATGCCATTTAGCAGACCCCAGGGCAGTAAAGATGATACAAGATCTGTGGAGATACAAGAACACTTATGCCATTTAGCAGGACCCAGGGCAGTAATGATGATACAAGATCTGTGGAGGTACAAAGAACACTTATGCCATTTAGCAGGACACAGGGCAGTAATGATGATACAAGATCTGTGGAGGTACAAGAACACTTATGCCATTTAGCAGGACACAGGGCAGTAATGATGATACAAGATCTGTGGAGGTACAAGAACACTTATGCCATTTAGCAGGACCCAGGGCAGTAATGATGATACAAGATCTGTGGAGGTACAAGAACACTTATGCCATTTAGCAGGACACAGGGCAGTAATGATGATACAAGATCTGTGGAGGTACAAGAACACTTTTGCCATTAGCAGGACACAGGGCAGTAATGATGATACAAGATTCTTGTGGAGGGTACAATGAACACTCTATGCCCATTTAGCAGGGACACATGGGAAGTAATCGATGACACAGATTCTTGTGGCAGGTACAAGGAACCACTATGCCATTTAGCACGGACACAGTGGGCAGTAACGGATGATACAAGATCTGGTGGGTAGCAAGAACTACTTTATGCCATTTTAGCAGGGACAACGGGCAGTAAATGATGATACAAGATCTGCTGGAGCAGGTACAAGAACACTGATGCCATTTAGCTAGGAAACCAGGGCAGTATGTATGATCACAAGATCTGTGGAGGTACAAGAACGACACTTATGCCATTTAGCAAGGACACAGGGCAGTAAGGATGATACAAGATCTGTAGAGATACAAAGAACACTTATGCCATTTAGCAGGACAACAGGGCAGTAATGATGATACAAGATCTGTGGAGGTACTAAGAACACTTATGCCATTTAGCAGGGGGACCCAGGGCAGTAATGATGATACAACGATCTTGGAGGATACAAGAACACTTATGCCATTTAGCAGGACACAGGGCAGTAATGATGATACAAGAATCGTGTGAGGTACAAGAACACTTATGCCATTTAGCGGACCAGGGGCAGTAATGATGATACAAGATCTGTGGATGTACAAGAACACTTATGCCATTTAGCAGGACACAGGGCAGTAATGATGATACAAGATCTGTGGAGAGTACAAGAACACTTATGCCATTTAGCAGGACACAGGGCAAGTAATGATGATACAAGATCTGTGGAGGATACAAGAACACTTATGCCATTTAGCAGGACACAGGGTCAGTAATGATGATACAGATCTGTGGAGAGACAAGAACACTTATGCCATTTAGCAGGACACAGGGCAGTAATAGATGATACAAGATCTGTGGAGATACAAGAACACTTATGGCCTTTAGCAGGACACAGGGCAGTAATGATGATACAAGATCTGTGAGATACAAGAACACTTATGCCAAGTTAGCAGGACACAGGGCATTAATGATGATACGAGATCTGGGAAGATACAAGAACACTTATGCCATTTAGCAGACACAGGGGACAAGTAATGATGATACAAGATCTGTGGAGGTACAAGAACACGTTATGCCATTGTAGCAAGGACACAGGGCAGTAATGATGATACAAGATCTGTGGGAGTACAAGAACACTTATGCCATTTAGCAGGGACCAGGCAGTAATGATGATACAAGATCTGTGGAGATACAGAACACTTATGCCATTTAGCAGGACACAGGGCAGTAATGATGAGACAAGGATCTGTGGAGGTACAAGAACACTTATGCCATTTAGCACGACACAAGGGCAGTAATGATGATACAAGATCTGTGGAGATACAAAACACTTATGCCATTTAGCAGGACACGGGGCAGTAATGATGATACAAGATCTGTGGAGGTACAAGAACACTTATGCCATTTAGCACGACACAGGGCAGTAATGATGATACAAGATCTGTGGAGGTACAGAACACGTATGCCATTTAGCACGACACAGGGCAGTAATGATGATACAAGATCTGTGGAGATACAAGAACACTTATGCCATTTAGCAGGACACAGGGCAGTAATGATGATACAGATCTGTGGAGGTACAAGAACACTTTATGCCATTTAGCAACGACCAGGGGCAGTAGATGATACAAGATCTGTGGAGATACAAGAACACTTATGCCATTTAGCAGGACACAGGGGCAGTAATGATGGATACAAGATCTGTGGAGGTACAGAAGCACTATTGCCATTTAGCACGACACAGGGCAGTAATGATGATACAAGATCTGTGAGGTACAAGAACACTTATGCCATTTAGCAGGACACGGGGCAGTAATGAGGATACAGATCTTGGAGATACAAGAACGACTTATGCCATTTAGCAGGACACAGGGCAGTAATGATGATACAAGATCTGTGGAGGATACAAGAACACTTATGCCATTTAGCAGGACAGCAGGGCAGTAATGATGATAGCAAGATCTGTGGGAGGTACAGAATACTTATGCCATTTAGCACGACAGCAGGGCAGTAATGATGAGACAGAGATCTGTGGAGATACAAGAAGACTTATGCCATTTAGCAGGACACAGGGCAGTAATGATGATACAAGATCTGTGGAGATACAAGAACACTTATGCCATTTAGCAGGACACAGGGCAGTAATGATGATACAAGATCTGTGGAGATACAAGAACACTTATGCCATTTAGCAGGACACAGGGCAGTAATGATGATACAAGATCTGTGGAGGTACAAGAACACTTATGCCATTTAGCAGGACACAGGGCAGTAATGATGATACAAGATCTGTGGAGGTACAAGAACACTTATGCCATTTAGCACGACACAGGGCAGTAATGATGATACAAGATCTGTGGAGATACAAGAAGACTTATGCCATTTAGCAGGACACAGGGCAGTAATGATGATACAAGATCTGTGGAGATACAAGAACACTTATGCCATTTAGCAGGACACAGGGCAGTAATGATGATACAAGATCTGTGGAGGTACAAGAACACTTATGCCATTTAGCACGACACAGGGCAATAATGATGATACAAGATCTGTGGAGATACAAGAACACTTATGCCATTTAGCAGGACACAGGGCAGTAATGATGATACAGATCTGTGGAGATACAAGAACACTTATGCCATTTAGCAGGACACAGGGCAGTAATGATGATACAAGATCTGTGGAGGTACAAGACACTTATGCCATTTAGCAGGACACAGGGCAGTAATGATGATACAAGATCTGTGGAGATACAAGAAGACTTATGCCATTTAGCAGGACACAGGGCAGTAATGATGATACAAGATCTGTGGAGGTACAAGAACACTTATGCCATTTAGCACGACACAGGGCAGTAATGATGATACAAGATCTGTGGAGATACAAGAACACTTATGCCATTTAGCAGGACACAGGGCAGTAATGATGATACAAGATCTGTGGAGATACAAGAAGACTTATGCCATTTAGCAGGACACAGGGCAGTAATGATGATACAAGATCTGTGGAGGTACAAGAACACTTATGCCATTTAGCAGGACACAGGGCAGTAATGATGATACAAGATCTGTGGAGATACAAGAAGACTTATGCCATTTAGCACGACACAGGGCAGTAATGATGATACAAGATCTGTGGAGATACAAGAACACTTATGCCATTTAGCAGGACACAGGGCAGTAATGATGATACAAGATCTGTGGAGGTACAAGAACACTTATGCCATTTAGCAGGACACAGGGCAGTAATGATGATACAAGATCTGTGGAGGTACAAGAACACTTATGCCATTTAGCAGGACACAGGGCAGTAATGATGATATAGAAACTTGTTCCGGTTTTCTTAGTTCTAGTGTTTTTACATGTTACATATTCGCCGGCACTGTGCTGACGGGATAAAGAATGCAACTCATCTTCTCGTATACCATGTTTGAAACACAGCTGCGGATGATCTGGAAGCAGACTGCCTTGCATTGGTTTCCGTACAATGTATGAGTGCTGGTCGTTCAGAAAGCAATGGCAAACTACTGAACGTAAACTTTTCCAGGAATCACAAACAGCCAAAAAATGCTTCAGTTGACTGCTACTTCCTATAAAAAATTTGCAACTAAATAACTTCTTTTGTCAGGTTGCCTATGTAAGGTGTCAGATTTACTATATTTTATATAGAAATTAAATTCGGTCTTGGCATTGTAATATTTTAATCTTTTCTTTCTTTCCGTATGTTACCTTGTCAGGTTATTACCATCAAGGCAGTGCACAATGTCACCCAGATTCTACCAACAAAAACCAAACCAAAAAAGCTGATTTTCATTGGATCTGATGGCCGAAGGTATACTTTCATGTGCATTGAAGACAATTCATTAATCAACTTATTTTTCTAGTGTTTCTGTATGGAAAATGTAGATGTCTTAATCAACATAAACTTTTAAGTATATCATTCTGTTGTTTTGAATTAACTATACACATCATGCATACATTGCTCTGTCAGTTTCTCATTTTCACTCTAACTCTCTCACTCGCTGTATCATTCTCTGTTATTCCCTCTGTCACACTATTACTCACTGTTGCTCACACACTCTCTTAACTCACTTTTTCCTCTCTCTTTCACTATCACTCTTTCACAGTTTTCCAATTTCTTACTTTCACCTCTCACATTTTTTTTTCCTCCCTGTGTCTTCTTTGGGAGCCATCAAGGTGGGGATTTGTAACACCTGAAACTCATTATGGATTGCAATTATCTAACAGTTTATTTTTCATTCATAAGTTACAGTTATCGGTCTCTGTGGCTAAGGGCTTTCGAATGTGGTTTGTGACCCCGTATACCCAGGTTCGAAACACTGCGGTGCTGTTTTTTTTCGAAAAGGTATAGGGGCCGGTCGTTCAGAAAGCAGTGGCATACTACTGAACGTAACACTTGCCTAGTACATCAACAGCAGCTGAAAATGCTGGTGTTGACTGCAACGTCCCGTAAGGGATACGCAACAACAAAAAAGTTACAGTTAAATAGTCTTATCAGTCACCAGCTCAAGACGATTACCACTTTATAGACAAACCAGAACAAATAATTATTTTGTGCCTCAGAACAGGAAACAATAGATTATGCAACAATATGTATACAAAATTAATGATTGACGGTTCAGCCATGTGCACATGTGGATTGGCGTTGCTGACAGCAGATCACATACTCCAAGACTGCCCAAAATATGACATATCTTGGCAGACCTTCATGCCTAGAACAGTGGAAGATAAACTATGGGCCACTGAGTGAACTAAACAAAAGACAGTGAAATTCATACAAGAGACCACAGATATAGACAAATTTCAAGTGAATGAAAGAAGAAGAAAAATCGTCTCAGTAAGAGTCATTTTGCTATAACAGATGTTTGTTCAGTAAGAGTCATTTTGCTATAACAGACGTTTGTAAAACAATGAAACTGAAGCAAGCAATAAGTGGTTTTATTAGATATACATAGATTATATTTTGTCAAAAACTGAAATTTCTGTAACGATCTGTTTTCATGTTATTCCCACAGACACCCATACCTCTTCAAGGGACTGGAAGATCTTCATTTGGACGAGCGCATCATGCAGTTCTTGTCCATTGTCAACAACATGTTCACCAACCAGAAGAGGTAAAATACTTCTTTGTTCAACTTGTGGGCTTAACATCATCATCATACAGCAGATCCTGCAGTATTGAATTGGGTGTTTAGCCTTCTCGGCCGAGGGCGAAAGCTAGCACTACCCGTGTGTACATGTTTATGTCCAGTGGCTATCAATCAATCAATCAGGTGCCGTCTCCACAATGAAGGTTGGCTGCAATGAATCTCCAACACTGTCTCTCTCATACATTGACTGTACATTCTGTCAGATTGATTTTCGTCCATCTCTTGATGTTATCTTCCCACTTGTAATGTTGTCTACCTCTTGCTCGCTTGCCCTCAACCTTTTCCTTCAGTATGGTTTTTATAAGAGTGTTATCTTTTAACATGGCCAAAATATTTCACTTGCCTCTTTTTTTATTTCTTTCATCAACTCTCTTTTCATTCTCAGTTTTTCTAGAACCTCTGTATTTGATTGTTTTTGATTCCATGAAATATGACATTTGCTTCTGTATATCCACATCTTCAGGGCATATATGCGACTCTCTAGTTGCTTGTTCAATGTCCAGGCTTCCGTGTCAATAGAGTTGAATATATGTAACATTTGATAATTCTCATTTTTAATGCGTTGTTAATCTTTCTAGACGTTAATACTGATTTCATGCTGCTGAAAGCATTTTTGGCTATTCCTATTCTCTTTTTGATTTCCATCTCACTTCTGCCATCATCTGTTAGTACATGTCCAAGATAGGAGAAACTTGGACATGTAACAGTGTATACATTGCCAATATATCTCTCGGCAGTTACAAATAAAAGAAAGTAGGCTGAACAGGTTACTGCCCGGGCTAAATTTTAAAATTAAAAAGCTTACTCACACAAAAAAAAGGATACTTATAGGATGTGGTATTTTCTCATACGCATGCCCCTCTGGGCACTGGTGTTGAGCCTGTTGACAGTGAAACATCTGAACCCCGTGGAGAACACATGACCCACCCAGACCTAATCTGGGTCAGTCTGTATTATGCTGTGCTGAATCATGACAAGGTTATATTCTAATCGGCATGTACAGGTCGTGCACACAGCCACTGGGGTTTTAGCTTGGGGGGGGGGGGGGGGGGAAGGAGACGTCTGCAACACAGTTCCCATGGAGATGGCAATGCCATGCCAGTTGGGATAGGAAAGTCTCTGTAGCATCCTCACTTTGATAGATACAAACCCTTGTCAGGGTTCAAACAACTCTTACACCCATGCTTCAGACTTCAGAGTTGGAGATCAGTCTTCCAGAGGATACACTCAAAGACCAGCTGAACCTGGTATACACACATGTGTATTCCTCACTGGTGCTATGGAATTATGCATTGTCTTGACTCTCTCTTTGTGTGATCTTTGGGAGGTCTCTGAGGCACTTCTGATACATTGGAAGTTATCCTTTGCACACCAAACACATATCACATATACAAGTATGCATGCAATCATTTATGCATCCATATACAGAGAGAGTGAGTAGGAGGGTGAAAGAGCATGACAAGAAAGTATGCCTGACTTGTGTTACATTGATGCTACAGTTGTAACTGTTGATGTTTAGCTAAGAACCGACATCACTGCACTCAGGACATTCCCACACGCACTCCGTCCCCTCGTTCAACAGCCAACAAAGAGTCATACTGCTAATCGTTCCCACTGCCATCTGATTTAAATATTCTCCTGGTCTTCCCTCTTAGATTTGAGATTCATCAGAACCTCTGCCAATCCCCCGCCATATCATTCTCTCCGCATACAGGTTCTCAGTCTGTTCCACCACTTTCTCTACCTGGTCCCACGGGCGCCTGACACCAAATACCATAGAACAAATGTTTATAACATGAATGCAATAACAGTTATAATTACAAAGGTAACTAGTAACTGTTAAGAAGTATCATTATTTAAGAACTTGTGCAAGCCTTCAGTGACTTACTTGACTGTTCTTGCACGTTGGTTCCAGGAGCAGTGAAAACAGGCACCAGTTCCGCGCACGGCACTACTCTGTGACCCCGCTGGGCCCACGATCAGGTTTGATTCAGTGGGTAGAGGGAGCCACTGCTTTGTTCAGCTTGTACAAAAAGTGGCAGCAGCGGGAGGTCATTGCCCAGACTCTGAAGTCACAGAACAACTCAACAGCTCAACAGATTCCAAACATTCCACGGCCCAGTGAAGTGTTCTTCAACAAACTAAACCCTGCTTTGAAAGAGAAGGTAAATCAGTTTGTTATGGTTCGTCTTTGCAGAATGTCACTCAGTGACCCACTGTAAAGTTTCTTGATCTCTGGGCATTTGTCCAACCTCATGTACCCTCATGCACAAGGTTTCTGCAGTCCGCTGTGTCCATCTTCATGCTGGTTGACCCATCTTTTCTTCCAGAACCCATGCCTTTCATCACTCATCATTATCATCTCATCTTGTTCCTCTTGAACCTTGCAGAGTCTAGGTGAAGCATAAACAGTGGGAGAGATTCCTCCCATGGATTCTGTTATTCCCTCTGTCCATCCTTTACATGGTCGACCTCTTCTTCTGGTTCCATTTGCCTGTTATCATTGTTCTATCCAAACTGTTATGATACTAAATATGACCAATGCATTTCAGTTCAATGACTTGTTGTTTATGAACCAGATTTCTTTAATGTTCAGATCTTGTAGAAGCATCCGGCTCTGAGGCGAAGGAGTTACGGACGCAGTTCATAGTCCCGCATACCCACGTTCAAAACACAGGTGTGGGCGATTTGACAGCAGATTGTTGTGGTTTTTTTTTTGCATATCCGTTACAAGGGTTGCATCAACACCAGATTTTTTAGCTGCTGTTGATGACTAGGAAAGTTTATGCTCAGTATTTGCCATTGCTTTCTGGCGACCATCACATACCCGTAAGTTCCAACATGGGGAAAGCGCCGATTTTTATGCAGGGTTTCGTTGTCACGAGAAATCGGGTTTCGGGAAAAACATTTGCCTTCGTTGGTTTTTTACAAAAAAGTATTTGTGCCGGTTGTTCAGAAGCAGCGCAAACTACGAACTTAAAATTGCCAAGAGGGCACAACAGCAAAAATGCTGGTTTTTACGGGGAATCCTGTAAAAGGGGCAACTAGTTTTAAATTGAGAGCAGATCATAGAACTTTAGGGCAGCATGGGCCCATGGTAAGAGCACTTGCTTTTAAATTCTGGTGGCTGACTGAGGTAGCGGTTAACCCCTACACGTTAGTTAGAAAAAATGTTGATTCTCGCCCTTGATTGGGGATGTAAATTAAAGGCCCTCAAAAGTCAGAGGGGGTTCCCCTGATGGCGGGGAAGCTGGAAATGGGGAAAAGCTAATCCACATGGAAAAAAGCGTGGAAAAAAATGTTTAGATATCCTCAAATATTTCCAACTTAAAAACTGCTTTTTGCTTCCACAGGGCATTGACAGCATAGAAAATCGCAAAGAATGGCCACTGAGTGTCCTTCGTAAAGTTCTCGATAAAACCATGGAGGGAAAACCCCGGATTTTTTACTGGCCAAGTGATTTTTTTTTTTGTGCTTTCCCATTTTTTTTTTGAGGATATGTGATGATATACGAGGGTTTTGGTTTTATTGACAAATAAAACAAACAGCCCTTTCAAAAGGGGGTAAAATTTTTTTAAAATTTTTAAAACCCTTTTACGGGGCAGACGTTTGTCTGTTTTGTAGCCCGAACGGGGCAAGAAACATTTTGAGGTGCTGAAAAAATTTTGGGCTACGTTAGTAAAAATATCACATAAAAAATTTTTAAAACGATTTTAGTAAAATAAACAGCAATGGAAGGGAAAAGCATGCAAATAGTTTCTCATGGAAAAAGCAGCCAACCACAAAAACAAGAATTTACAAAGTACAACATATTGTTTGTGATTGTCAGTCATCTATATGGCAATTTACACATTTTCCGAATCATAATCACTTTCTTTAAAGTCCAACTCACGACTGCTAACACAAAGTAACGCTGATCACTGATATCTAGCTCTGTTAAGTGTCAATTTCGTGCCTTCAATGTCACTTAAATTGAACCCAACGAAATCTCTGCTAGCACTTGAAGAATCGTTGAAATCCATTTTGAAATACAAAGCGTAAAACCCACAAAAACTACAAAAAAAAATCCATCCAAATTCAAAGTACATGCTTGCAAATGGCGGCCACGCCAAGCTATCGACGAAACTGAAAGTAGACATCTGAAGTCTCGGAAAGCCGAGAGATCACGTTTTTACAATGCATAATAGTCACTGGCAGTTTCAAATGTTTTGCCCATTTGGGAGTGGAAACGTTCCCAGATGCTTTGCCTGCTAAAGGGTTAAAGAATGTTTTTGTAGAATCAATTGAGATGACATGTGTTCGTAGCATGAAAAATTATATTTGTAAAGTACAGCAGGAAGATCATCAGAAATTTTGATTTTACAGTACTAGGAAAGCCCTGAAATGTTATTGTTGTAGAGAGTTTGGAAGATCATGATATGCGTGCAGGAAAATTCTGGTTTATCCAGTTCTAGTGAGAATATGTAAATTTTAGCTGTTTCAATGAATTTCCTATGTACACTCTTGTACACACACAGAGAATAATAATGTTTCGTAGTTTGTATGTGCCATGAACCACGTTAGGCTCATTCCTTTTAAGCAAAAAAAAAATACCTGAGAATGTCTGAAGCAAAGATGGTTCACACTTAATGTGTGGATCACATGACATTTTCAAGGTGTAGCCAGTTGGGCTTGAAAAAGGTAGACCATTCTGTTATTTGCGGATGTGAAGACAGTCAGGAGATGTTAAGTAGTGTTCAACGTGTCTAGTGTAAACAAGACTGCAGGTCAGGAGTTGGCTACAGCACCAGCCGAAGCAGGACTTGCTGAGCTATGGCTGCAGAGAGGAGTTGAATCAGATTCACCCCAAGGATCTACATTCCTTGGAAACCCACGGAAATTACAGAGGCATTTCAGCAGTATTGTTTCCATTGGTTAGCACATTGCTTTGCTGATTTTGGCAGCTTCTGTTGCTTGTTTGTTTTTTCCCGATGTATTGGGAAACTTTCCCCTTGGGGAATAGGCATTCTAGATAGGGCCCTGCTGCATTGGCAATACACGATCTCTACAATTCAGCCCAGACTTTGTGATATGGTCCTGCACCATGGGTTGTAGTTTTTTTGCCCTTTTTTTAAACAAAGTACATGCTGTCAAGACGGCAAAGTGAAGTGCCAATAACCAGTAAATTTCCTTCAAAAGTCCTTACAGTTGATCTTGACAGTATGTCTCCAAATGAAAGCAATGTGTCTCTGCATTTTTTCCTTCCGTCAAAAAAGCTTTTTTCCCGGTTGTGCATGATTGCACCCCCAACCGATCAAAAACGTGCCATTTTTAACGATTCGTATCTTTTTAGTTTATTTTTGTAGGTATTAGCCATTTGTGATTGTGTTTTTGTATTATAAACCTGGCTTTTTCTACTGTATATGTTCTTCACTCATTGCATGTTCAGAATGTGACCACCATTAACCACACTTAATTTTCTTGTGAACTTCTAGGGAAATGTGGTGCTGCAGCTCTAGTGCTGGCGAGTGGTGGCAAGTCACTCAGTCGTATGCCAGGTCCACTGCCGTCATGTCCATGATTGGCTACATCATCGGCCTGGGAGACAGGCATTTGGACAATGTGCTTGTGGATCTGGCTACCGGGGAGGTAAGATGTTGGTATCTTGTCACATTTCTGTTTTTGTGAATGTCTGTTGGCAGTTAGTGATGGTCAGTCTATGTTGTCTTTGTCTAATATTCTATCTGATGTTCACCGCTATACCAACCAACTATCAGTGAATCAATCAGGTACCATCCCCACAGTGAAGGTTGGCTGCAATGGATCTCCAACACTCTCACCTTAATTCTGTCAGGTTGCAGCTCGTCCATATCTTGTATCGTTGTCTACCTCTTGCTCGCTAGCCTTCAACATTACCCTCCAGTATGGTTTTTATAAGAGTATTATGTCTTTTAACCTTTCTGAAATATTTCACTTGACTCTTTGTTTTTTCTTTCATCAACTCTCTTTTCATTCCCAGTTTTTCTAGAACCTCTGTATTTGATTGTTTTTCTTTCCATGAAATACGATATATTCTTCTATTATCCACATCTCCATAACCAACTTTATATATGGGCAAATCTAATAACTTTTTCATTATCTTTAATTGTACATTTTATTGTGTTTTAATTCTTTGCTGTGGTTTGACTTCAGAAATTGACCATACAAATTAAGAATTTTTCTTACACCGGCATTATTTCTCAATTGTTTATTTCAGAATTACCTCACTGCTGAAAATGTTTCAATAAACTAGACTTGTTACAGTATTCTGTGCAATTTATAGTTTGTTATGCTCATTGAATTACACTCTATAATATTATATAAACTTTACAGTATTATACACCCTTTATAGTATTCAATACAGTTTATAGTTTTTTGTGCTCATGGAAATGCACTCTGTATAGTATTATAAACCCTTTATAGTATTCTGTACAGTTTATATGTTATTGTGCTCATAGAATTACATACTCTATAGTATTATTATACCCTTTATAGTATTCCATACAATTAATAGTGTTTGGCATGAGTTTGTTGAGGGCACATTTTCCATTGGGAGATGAAAGGAAGAAGAAGATATATGATAAACTTGCATTTTATACTTTATATATTATTGTATGTAAGAGGAGAGTCTTACTGAGTGGGCTAGAACAACGGGCTCCCCCAAGGTATTTTTATATGAAATTTCTCTATCATAAGCCAGTCATTTCAGAAAATGAAAAGTATCTTATGTGGTAAGTCACTATCATTGAATGTAAGAAAGAGCGTTGCTATATAGAACCTGTTTTGATGTATGGCGGCAAATCTTGGAATGTAAATGAATATATATATAAACAGTTGATAGACATGTTTGATAAGTGTTGCTTACAACTGCTCTCATTGCATAATTGCCCAGGTGGTGCACATAGACTACAATGTGTGCTTTGAGAAGGGTAAAGGGCTGAGGGTGCCAGAGAATGTCCCATTCCGCTTGACTGCAAACATCGAAACAGCCTTGGGTCTCACAGGAGTGGAGGTAATCAGTGTGTTCTTTTTAATGCATCATAGTTGTATTAATGGATCAAAGTTATAATAATGGATCATAGAGATAATAATGCATCATGGTTATATTAATAGATTATAGTTATCTTCTTCTGCGTTCATCCGGACTTTTTTTCCGGACGTGATTGTGTTGTGCCTGTGTACAGCAGAGCTGCGCCGTTAGGCCGACACATCCGACTTATGCGGGCATTTGTTGACCGGGTTAACCTTCCCGGGGGATTATAGTTATAATAATGGATTATAGTTACATTAATGCACCATAGTTATAATAATGAATCATAGTTGTAATAAATATTCAGGTTAAGAAATGAGTCGCGTTAAAATTCAGGCTAAGAAATGCATATAAAGATTATTATTATTATTATTTCATGCGGTGCCTTGTAGAACTGTGCCTCTGTAAGTCTGTTGAAATGTCTGTGTATCACAAGCTAGATGCTCTGCCTCTGTTGCTGGCATGTGTAATTATCTATCACATCCTGAAAACATCATTGTTGTGGTCATTCTCTTCGCCACTTCCCTGGTACACTTCTTTATATAATTATCATTTCCAGATAATATGCCAAAGATTTCATCCTCCTCAATGTTATTTGTTATAATAACCAACTTTCTTCAGTATTGAGTGTTTGTTGGACAGTTCTGTTTGTTTTTCTTCTCTCTTTATTTTCATCCAGTGAATTTTTAATACTTTTCTGTAACACTTATATTCAGATGTGTATGTGCTTTTCATTCGGTTTGTGAAATGTCCATGATTCAAACTCGCATGTTGGGGGAAACATTGAACAATTACTTAATGAATAATGCATGCACTTGCAACTAGAAGAGAAGATTAGAGTACAAGGAGATGCACACTGTACTCGAGATTTTGCGGTGCATGTCAATGTCAGCAAGGTGTTTTGGTGATGTGGTTTTAGGCACAAGTTCAGTGGCTGAATGGCTCACACACAGGGAGATATGTTCCATTGTCACACCAGCAGCTGGAGGTCAGTGTGCTGGGCTGCTGCTGAGGTAAGGGTTCTCCTTGCTCCTTTTATTCCCTACACCGGTCAGTTGGACTAAAATGTTGACTTCTCATCCTTGACTTGGGGACGTTACAAGTACTTCTGAAGTTGGAGTGGGTTTGACTGAGGCTAGGGACACTGGTAATAGGGAAAGCTAATCCGCACGCTAAATTGTGTTCAATGCTACTAGAAGTAGTGTGTATGGACTGCGCTCGAGTTCAACAATAATAATGTCATCATCATTTGCCCTAGTAACTGGCATAGACATTCACTGCCAGTGCATGTGTCTCAGTTCCTGCTATTCTGGATCAATTCTGTTGATGATATTCCTCCAAGCCACCATCTCAGTCCATCCAGAGTCATTTCTCTTGTTTTACCTCTGCTTCTTCTACCACTGATCATACCATTCGTCACAGATCATATATATTTTATAATTTGTTTACCCAGGATTAATGTTTACTTCTGTTCCCTCCCAACAGGGCACATTCCGGATATCATCAGAACATGTTATGAAGACAATGCGCAAAGGAAGAGAGTCCCTCTTGACACTGTTGGAAGCCTTTGTCTATGATCCTCTAGTGGACTGGACAACTGGTGGGGATGCAGGCTACACTGGGGCATTCTATGGTGGAGAGCTAGCCCAAGGAGGAGGCATGGCAGGGGACAGCCGACAGACCAAGCAGCAGATGGAGCGGGACATCACCACCAGCATGTTCTCAATTCGTCTCACAGAGATGGATTCGGCCTGGTCCAAAAACAAGTCAGTGATTGTGTAGTGAACACTTTAGTAGGTTTTTATGAACTCATTCTGAATCACTTGATGCACCATTGAAGTTGACCAGTTTTTTTCTTGTATGACCAGAAGATGGTCATCATGTGCCCTGTCAAATGATGTTGGCGTTTATGTATCTCTACAGATCTCAGTCCCTGGTATTTTAGATTTATTGAGGTTATTCTTCCAGGCCACCATCTTAGGCCATCATCATTACTCTTGGTCTGTCTCTTTCCAGTCATCACAGTATCTTCCAATCCCTGATCATGTATTCTTCTTCTTCTTCTGCGTTCATCCGGAGTTTCTTTTTTCGGACGTGATTGCGTTGTGCCTGTTTACAGCAGAGCTGCGTTCTTGCGCCGTTAGGCCAACACATCCAACTTCTGCGGGCATTTGTTAACAGGGTTAACCTTCCCGGGATGTATTCTATATATGCTGATCGTTTAATCCCTTCTGGCCCAGAGAAACAAGTGGAAGATAAACTCTATGGACCACTGAGTGAATTAAGAGAAGACAAGTGAAATGTGAAGTATCATTCAAGAGACAGCATTGTAGATATAGACACATTTCAAGTGAATGAAAGCAGTAGTAGTAGTTAATTCTTTACATGACCAAAATACTTCCAGCGATTAGTTACTCTTTATAATGTCAAAAACTGGTATAAGATGATCAGTTACTCCTTATAAGGTCAAAAACTGGTATAAGATGATCAGTTACTGCTTAGAAGGTCCAAAAAAAAAACTATCACATTGATTTGCCAACATTAATAAATTACTGTATAGTCAAAATACTTTCTCTTGCAAGGACCGGTTATTCCTCATAGTACAAGATACCTTTGGAGGGGCTTTACAATGGCTAGGAAAAATTCTCTCTCTCCCCTCCCCCTCCTCTCTCTCTCTCCCTCCCCCCCCCCCTCTCTCTCTCTCACTCACTCACTCTCTCATTCTCTTGCTGTCGATCTCTCTCTCTTTCTACCTCTCTCTGTCTCTCACTCTCTCACACACACACACACACCACGCTTGTTCACTCACTCACTTATAAGGCAGGGTAGACCATAGAGTATTATGGCAAAAGAACCTTACCTCAAGTGAGATTTGAACCTAACCTCTCCCTTCTGTGTATAGATAAAATAATGTTCCCAAAACATTTAGAGCTTTCTGTTCCGAGGGCAATCAGTTCTGTCAGATCTCAAGGATAATCATTGTCTTGTGTCGTGTCAGCATAACTGAGTGATCAGGGTTTCCTACATCTCAGTCATCACAGTCAGCTGACGGAGTGTAGGTTTTATAATGGCCCCAGCCTGCTCTTTGAAGGTAACAGCACATAATTTAGAGGTATATAAATTTAGCTGCGATACATACAAGTATACACCTCACTTTCCACAATATGTTTTGATTCGCTGCCACTTATTAGTTATTTCAGGGCTAAATTCTATATCAGTCTACTATCCTGTTGGTGTACCTTGTCATAGAAGATTTCTACCTTAGGAATCTTGACATCTTTGCTTGTGCAGTAGAGTTAGTGCAGTAAGCTGAAGAAAGAGATCAAAACACTGTTGGATAGTCTCTCAAGGCAGAGAAGATGATCCCTGAATCCGATCAATCTGTGATACCCCCAGAGAAATATGGGCCCACTTTTCACACCAAGATGGCTCTGTGGTTGAGGGCTTACGGACGCAATTTGTAATCTCACATAGTGAGTTTGAAACACAGCATGTTATGAGTACTGGTCATTCAGAAAGCAATGGCAAACTACTGAATGCCAAGAAATCACAAACAGCTAAAAAATGCTGGAGTTGACTGCAACTTCCTGTCAAGGATATGCAACTAACTTTTGACATCATGAAGCATAGTGTATATATAGTGTTTACGCCGTATTTGTGTCTGCATTCGATGGATGATATCTGTATGACGCCAGAGGGAAGTATGACATGTGTTTAATATAAAATATTGTAATGTATGATTACAGATGAATAAACAGTGTCTTTATATTCATTATTGAATTGATAGATTAGAACTGAAGACATGTCTACCAGTGTTGGCAGCAGCAGTCAAGGAGTGGATGAAGACATCAGACAAACTGGAAGAATCTTCTGCAGCAATGGAGGAGTTGCATGCAGTCCAGCAGGCATTGCTCGATGCCCAGAATGCCCCACATCACTCAGTGTACACTCTATCAGACAGGTTAGATATGTACATTGCTTGGTGCCCAGAATTCCCCACATCAATCAGTGTACACTCTATCAGACAGGTTAGATATGTACATTGGTCGATGCCCAGAATGCCCCACATCACTCAGTGTACACTCTATCAGACAGGTTAGATATGTACATTGGTCGATGCTCAGAATGCTCCACATCACTCAGTGTACACTCTATCAGACAGGTTAGATGTGTACATGTTTAGACCAAGTCTAGAAATACACACTTATCATTAATTATTTTTAATGACTAAACAGTTAAGAAAGAAGTTGTCCTGCGTCCTCTTTTATTTGCTTAGTGCATGTACGTGTGCAAGACATCCTAATTACTGTGGTGCACCTTTTGGCTGGTTGCTTTGTCTTCAACACTTTATTTTGCTGTAGTAGAGTGGTGTTTCTCAAGTGTAGAGGTATATCAGTGTGAATATTTAAAGTAGTCTGGTTTTACAGCATCATAGACTTCATATCGTCTCTTCTCCTGTTAGTTAAGCAGTTCTGCCATGTGTTAGGAGCTAAACTTACTGTCGGAGGTGATGAACACCTGCCTTGAGGGGTAGCTTTTGTTGACATTCCTGATTGACTGACTGAATTATCTGATCTGCTGTTTCAGTATATAATAAAGCACAAGCACTGTTCTCAATTCTTTTATTTCTTCATTTCCAATTCTCTCTTCTCTTTGCTTAATATTCTTCTTTATTTCTGTTGTTTCTAGTTTTATCTTTTCCTTCACTTTTCCTTTCCTTGATTGACATTGATAGTATAGAACTGGGGAGAGTATTGCTATGTATAAGACTCCTGTGATGTCTGACACACGCCAGTTCTTGAGGATGGTTCATGTCCATGTCTAGTTACAACTGTTGTAACTTTCTCTTCACTCTTGGTGCACCTTATCAATCTTCTGCAGTAGATAACAAAGTGTATAGGTTCATCATTCCTGTTTCACAATTATTATAAATGCATTTATATTAGTTGTTGTGCCAATGTCCATAGGTATTCAATAATCATTTGGTTTCATTCTTACAGGTACTCAGATTATATGATCCTCAAAGGTACACGAGACAAGGTGATGAGCTCTGTGAGAGAGAAGATAACAGAGTTCAGTAACTGGCATAAGGTCCATATTGTAAGTGGGTGCATAGAATTAACATTTAATGTTGATGCTTTTCTTCAAGAGATTTTTCTATTGTCAGCACTTTAGAAGATATCGGTTGATGTGTTGGTGGTTCTGTTGTATGAACTTCACTTTGTTCACTCGTATACAACATGAAGAATTTGGAGAGTAGTCATGACGTTGCTTCTCTCCTGGCAGGCAAGCAACACATTCATGTCAGTCTTGTGAACGTATGCAGTGTTTGGATGCTGAATGTCTACCATCATAGTAAGGATTGGTTGTGACTCATTCAGTCTGCTAGCAAGCATGGTATGTAATCCTCAGCAAATTTTATTGCAGAGGAGACTGAACCTCGATGAGATGAGCAGAAATCATTTGTCATTTAGCAGGACATTTGGAAGATGCCCTGTCTCAGTAGTTTTCCTTGGCTGAGAAGTTCTAGATGTGAGAAACGTAGCACGCAGCTAAGATTACCATTGACGGCTGAGAAGTTCAGTACGCAAGAGGTACATTCACAAAGATAAGTGAATATCCATGTCAAATGAAAGCATCATTTTGTTGTCACATGAGAAGATAGAAGCCTGATTGTGACAGTCTGAAAGATATTCAGGATCTTAGAGGCAGTTAGTTGCATATCCATACAGGACGTCACAATCAACTGCAGCTTTTTTTTAATGTTTGTTATTTCTTGGCAAGTTTACTTTACATTCAGTAGTTTGCCATTGCTTTCTGAACGACTGGCACTTATACTATTGTATCAAACCAATGCAAGATGGTCTGCTTCCAAATCGCCTGCAGCTATGTTTGAACGCGGTGTGCAGGGTTATGAATTGCGTCCGTAGCCCCTTCGCCACAGAGCTGGCTATTAGAGACAGTTTGACCATGCTGGATGTTGTCAGAATGGCATGAAAGATGGTGATCAGTAGTCATACTTTTCTAGAAAATAGATGGTTGTAGAGAAACATCGTCGCTTGATTAGGTGTGACCTAGTGCTTTAGAATGACCACGCCATACCAAGGCCCATACAGACAATATTAACACTGTAACCCACCATGCATGCCTTACAAGGTGACCTATACTATTGTATCAAACCAATGCAAGATGGTCTGCTTCCAAATCGCCTGCAGCTATGTTTGAACGCGGTGTGCAGGGTTATGAATTGCGTCCGTAGCCCCTTCGCCACAGAGCTGGCTATTAGAGACAGTTTGACCATGCTGGATGTTGTCAGAATGGCATGGAAGATGGTGATCAGTAGTCATACTTTTCTAGAAAATAGATGGTTGTGGAGAAACATCGTCGCTTGATTAGGTGTGACCTAGTGCTTTAGAATGACCACGCCATACCGAGGCCCATACAGACAATATTAACACTGTAACCCACCATGCATGCCTTACAAGGTGACCAAGGAAGGTTGGCATGGGACCGGCTCCCTCATCCCATAGTAAATTTCAGCTGTGAAATCCAACCTCATCATGAAAAATGCAATGAAAAAAAGCCTGGTGGGAATTGGTTGAGGATCAATGCTCCATTGGAAGGAAGAAGTAGCTGGAGATGATACTGACCAATTAATTCATTATATAGGTATAGAACACATAGTTATAGAACACATAGTTATAGAAATTACTGATCTCTCTGATTGTGGAAATATTTGCTACAGCGAAGGAGCATGATTGTTTGCCCCATTCATCATGGCATGTGATGATGATGATGATGATTAGATCATGTGACCTAGCAGGTGTAGATTGTATTGACTAAACAACGCACCATGTAATTATAGACCATATAGTATTTGCTGCATTGAGGAAAGTCGACTATCGATCAGGGACAGATGCTTGCCTTGTTAATATCATACAGCTCGTCTGTATGTGACTTCTCAGTTTGTAACAGCTCAAAGAGTATAAATTTAAGATGCCAGTTTATAATTGTGGAGCACATAATAATAGACTTAGCACTAGGAAACTTGTGGAAGTCAGCAGAAATTAAACTTAGCACCAAACTGAGAATATTCATTACACTTACATCAATATTACTGTGTTTATCAGAAACATGAAGAACTAAAATAATTACTAAACTACAAACATTCATTAATTGGTGCCTGCGCAAAATCGGACTAACATTGAGAAAACTTGAGATTGGTATTATGAAAGGCTTTTGTCTGGAATCCAGTGTGCAAAAGAAGAGGAAGACGTAATACAGATGGATAAGAGTAGAGATAGAAATGAGTAATTTGGAGACGACATAGACCGAGCTGTATGGGATAGCTAAGGAAGGGAGGGCTTAGAATGAGTTAGTTTGGGGCCTATACTTCATTGAGGTTAAAGGGTGATGGAAGAAGAGACAATTATTGAGCTTATAAATAATTATTATCATCTTCCACTTTTGTCGTCACGTGTTGTGGGGAGTATAAATAATAGAACTTTAAATAACAGAGGATATAGAATTTATTCACTGTCAGAGTCTCACATGGAGTCGGTAGAAACATAAAGATAGAAGGGAATTAGAGAAGGGGCATAACCCCAATACAAGGGAGACACACTCGAATGCTCGAACAATCCAGAGCCTTCGAGAAGCATAGATCAGTTCGCCTACAGCTCCGTGGACACGCTGACCGCGTGCCAGGACCTGTTCCACGAGAAGCTCAAGGAGAGTTACAGCCCGTGTCTGATCGAGACACGTTGGAGGGCAGACACGGACTGGACATCGAAGAAGCAACAGGGCTTACCTTAAGGGGGACTTGATAGCTTAAACCCCAAGTGTATTTAGGGGTCTTATGCATACGTTAGATAGCTGATAGTGTTGTTGTATTGATCATGTATTATTGGTTTATTGTAAACTCATGTGATATGCAATTCGAGGGTTACTGGCTGCGAAAACCTTTCTTCGCCAGCTTAATGTAACATAACATAAATAAATGATGTTCGATTGTATCTGAACGGAGTTTGTTGCCTGTATGAGCCCGGGTTTCATTCCCCTAGGTATCTAGGACGGTGACAGGCTATTTGGGGGCTCGTCCGGGAGCAAATAGCCTGTCACCGTCCTAGATACCTAGGGGAATGAAACCCGGGCTCATACAGGCAACAAACTCCGTTCAGATACAATCGAACATCATTTATTTATGTTATGTTACATTAAGCTGGCGAAGAAAGGTTTTCGCAGCCAGTAACCCTTGAATTGCATATCACATGAGTTTACAATAAACCAATAATACATGATCAATACAACAACACTATCAGCTATCTAACGTATGCATAAGACCCCTAAATACACTTGGGGTTTAAGCTATCAAGTCCCCCTTAAGGTAAGCCCTGTTGCTTCTTCGATGTCCAGTCCGTGTCTGCCCTCCAACGTGTCTCGATCGGACACGGGCTGTAACTCTCCTTGAGCTTCTCGTGGAACAGGTTCTGGCACGCGGTAAGCGTGTCCACGGAGCTGTAGGCGAACTGACCTATGCTTCTCGAAGGCTCTGGATTGTTCGAGCATTCGAGTGTGTCTCCCTTGTATTGGGGTTATGCCCCTTCTCTAATTCCCTTCTATCTTTATGTTTCTACCGACTCCATGTGAGACTCTGACATTCACTTACAAGTGTTTTTGTTGCTGCTGTGTTGCAGATGTCACTAGAGAAACTTCACAGCTCTTCCTTCCAGTCTTTGTGTGCTGAAGTGATGGCTAACCTTGAGTTAGGACCCCCGAGCTTTGCTGCTTCATCATCGTTTCTACAGGGAGCTGGCCAGTCACAGATTATCTCACAGGTGGGTGTTCACTGAAAACATATCTCAGGCTCGTGACTAATTGCCAGCATTGTCAGGCCAATCGTTGACCCGCATCTCACAACTATTCATCGTAACTTTCTTTGTGGTTTCTTGGCAAGTTTACGTTTAGTAGTTTGCCATTGCTTTCTGAATGACTAGCACTCATACCATTTGTGTGCAAGGTGGCCTGCCTCCAAATCGCTGGCGATAACGTTCTTAAATATTGTGATAACTCTGCTTCTGTTTATATTAGGGAATGTCGGTAAGCAAGTCATAAAATAATATGTAAATAAAAATTATTTGAGATTTGAACTCGATAATTTTATTATTGTGCTTACATATCTCCTTATTTGTTAACACATTCTTTGCATACATTGATACATTTATCTCATCATTTTATCAGTTCCCTGTGTTAGCACCTCATGTTCAGTTTCTTTGTCATCAGCCAATCATTTGGTGCTCAAGTTGTGTGCTGCTTTTTATAACAAATAACACCCGCCACATACAGGCATTATTTCTTTAATAACATCCTTGGCAGTAAATCCTTTTGCCCCCAAAAAGCTCACAACAGCAAGGTATCCTTGGTGCAGTCTTTTATGTATGGCTGAAATTTCATTGCAATATGCATGTGAAACTGTATGCACATGTGCATCTGCATGCATCAGTTATCATTTGCCACATATAGACATGAAGCTAGATGGATGTATCACATAATATGTTTATAACTACAAATAACTTTGAACTCAAGCGTAGTCCATACACACTATTTATAGTGGTGATGGACTGAATTTTGCATGTGGATTAGCTTTCCCTATTAACTCCAACTTCAGAGGTACTTGTAATTTACGTTCCCAAGTCAAGGACAACAGGTCAACATTTTAGTCCGGTGTAAGTGTAGAACTGCTTACCTCGGCATCAGCACACCGGATGTTTAATAACACGCGTTCTTACCCATTCGGCCATGCGGACCTGCACTGCAGAGTATTACTTGTATATATTTGATTGTGGTTGGCTATAAGACATATCTAATAATGTAATGTTATTTTATTGACAGTGTGAGCAGTTGGAGACCGAGGTGTGTTCCCTGCTGGAGCAGAGGAGAGTGATGCTTCACACTGCCGTCAATGTCTTGCACACGTACAGCACCATTGTATCACAGGTAGGTTCTACACAGTCATGTCTTAATGCAAATCTCTTGCTCACCCTTGTGTCTTGATGTCCCCACGCCGCAGCCTGCAAACCTATTCTCTCGCGTGCTTGGATGTGTTAGTCTGTTTTGGTGCTTGGCAAATTATTTTAAGCCTGTATGCCTGATTCAAATTTGCTGGCTCATATTTTATCTTGCAAACTTATTTCCAGGCTTCATTATCAAGTGCCTTGCTGACTGGCTTGGGCGATCATGCTTCTCCATATCTTGCGATATCCCACTGCATGTATCAGTTCATGCACTGAGACCTTTCTATTCCATGACAAAAGGCTGTTGAAAATATTCTCTCGCTGTCTTCCTCATTCTCCCCACCCCCGCTCTCTCCCTCCCTCTCTCCCCGCTAATCTTTCCAATTATCTTTTTTATTTTTGTCCTGTTAAAGACTCTGACCGAAACATTCACAGGTTGTTTTTTCCTTAATCTGTCCAGCTTTGTGGTTAATTTTTGTGTTATTTGTTTTCATACTCCGATGTAAGCTTGACAACAGACCCCTTTTTTCAATACCCTTTTGCGTTGCAATTATTCTTTCTCCCCCCCCCCCCCCCCCCCCCACCCCCCAACTAAAGTAGGAAGATTCGTTTACATCTTTGCATCTAACAGCATATTCTGTTGTGTATGTTTGCATTTTTTTTTGGTGGTGTTTGCTGAAGTTGTATTATATTATGTTTATGTTTGCAGTTTGGTGTGGTGTTTGCTGAAGTTGTATTATATTATGTTTATGTTTGCAGTTTGGTGTGGTGTTTGCTGAAATTGTATTATGTTTATGTTTACAGTTTGGTGTGGTGTTTGCTGAAATTGTATTATGTTTATGTTTACAGTTTGGTGTGGAGTTTGCTGAAGTTGTTATTATGTTTGTTTGCAGTTTGGTGTGGTGTTTGCTGAAGACAACAGAACTTTCAGATTCCATGGTTGGTTGCAGGAGCTGTTGAACGACTTCACCTCACAAAAGTATGTTTTCTATTATGTTAATTCTTCGACTGGCATTAGATATATGTTCATGTGGTTGAGTGCTACAAGTTGGGATACAGAATCCAGAATCAACATTGTTGTACTCTGGACACTCACACACATGCCCCATCCCCTTCTTCATTAGCCAATGAAAATTTCTCATGTTGGTGGTACAAGTAGCAGCCAGACTGAACATCAGCCTGTGTTTCCAATCCCTCGCTCATTCCCCCACTGAATCAGCCATTCCAGAGGTGGGTCCTTTGTTTTGCTGCACTTTGCACTCTATCCCAGAGAGCCTACACCACATCAGCGTGGGCATAATCTAGTTCCTTGGCCAAAGGAGCGGCAGCAATCAGTCTGTTGGTCTGTTTATTTCCTGGCACACCTGCATGTCCCACGCAGAAAATTCATGATATGTTCTATATAAGACTGCAGTTCTACTGGATGTTTCTATCTTATAAAGTTAGCCTACAACTCTATATAAGACTGTAGTTCTACTGGAAATATCTGTCTTATAAAGTTAACCTATACTTCTATATAAGACTGCAGTTCTATTGGGTCTGATAAAGTTAGCCTACAACTCTATATAAGACTGCAGTTCTACTGGATGTATCTGTCTGATAAAGTTAGCCTACAACTCTATATAAGACTAGTTCTACTGGATGTTTCTGACTGATAAAGTTAACCTATACTTCTATATAAGACTGTAGTTCTACTGGATGTTTCTATCTTATAAAATTAGCCTAAAACTCAAGACTGTAGTTCTACTGGATGTTTCTGACTGATAAAGTTAACCTATACTTCTATATAAGACTGTAGTTCTATTGGGTGTTTCTATCTTATAACATTAGCCTAAAACTCAAGACTGCAGTTCTACTGGATGTTTCTGTCTGATAAAGTTAACCTATACTTCTATATAAGACTGTAGTTCTATTGGGTGTTTCTATCTTATAACATTAGCCTAAAACTCAAGACTGTAGTTCTACTGGATGTTTCTATCTTATAACATTAGCCTAAAACTCAAGACTGCAGTTCTACTGGATGTTTCTATCTTATAAAATTAGCCTAAAACTCAAGACTGTAGTTCTACTGGATGTTTCTGACTGATAAAGTTAACCTATACTTCTATATAAGACTGTAGTTCTATTGGGTGTTTCTATCTTATAACATTAGCCTAAAACTCAAGACTGTAGTTCTACTGGATGTTTCTGTCTGATAAAGTTAACCTATACTTCTATATAAGACTGTAGTTCTATTGGGTGTTTCTATCTTATAACATTAGCCTAAAACTCAAGACTGTAGTTCTACTGGATGTTTCTATCTTATAAAATTAGCCTAAAACTCAAGACTGTAGTTCTACTGGATGTTTCTGTCTGATAAAGTTAACCTATACTTCTATATAAGACTGTAGTTCTACTGGATGTTTCTATCTTATAAAATTAGCCTAAAACTCAAGACTGTAGTTCTACTGGATGTTTCTGTCTGATAAAGTTAACCTATACTTCTATATAAGACTGTAGTTCTACTGGATGTTTCTATCTTATAACATTAGCCTAAAACTCAAGACTGTAGTTCTACTGGATGTTTCTATCTTATAACATTAGCCTAAAACTCAAGACTGTAGTTCTACTGGATGTTTCTGTCTGATAAAGTTAACCTATACTTCTATATAAGACTGTAGTTCTACTGGATGTTTCTATCTTATAACATTAGCCTAAAACTCAAGACTGTAGTTCTACTGGATGTTTCTGTCTGATAAAGTTAACCTATACTTCTATATAAGACTGTAGTTCTACTGGATGTTTCTATCTTATAACATTAGCCTAAAACTCAAGACTGCAGTTCTACTGGATGTTTCTGTCTGATAAAGTTAACCTATACTTCTATATAAGACTGTAGTTCTACTGGATGTTTCTATCTTATAACATTAGCCTAAAACTCAAGACTGTAGTTCTACTGGATGTTTCTGTCTGATAAAGTTAACCTATACTTCTATATAAGACTGTAGTTCTACTGGATGTTTCTATCTTATAACATTAGCCTAAAACTCAAGACTGCAGTTCTACTGGATGTTTCTGTCTGATAAAGTTAACCTATACTTCTATATAAGACTGTAGTTCTACTGGATGTTTCTATCTTATAACATTAGCCTAAAACTCAAGACTGTAGTTCTACTGGATGTTTCTATCTTATAAAATTAGCCTAAAACTCAAGACTGTAGTTCTACTGGATGTTTCTGTCTGATAAAGTTAACCTATACTTCTATATAAGACTGTAGTTCTACTGGATGTTTCTATCTTATAACATTAGCCTAAAACTCAAGACTGTAGTTCTACTGGATGTTTCTATCTTATAAAATTAGCCTAAAACTCAAGACTGTAGTTCTACTGGATGTTTCTGTCTGATAAAGTTAACCTATACTTCTATATAAGACTGTAGTTCTACTGGATGTTTCTATCTTATAACATTAGCCTAAAACTCAAGACTGTAGTTCTACTGGATGTTTCTATCTTATAAAATTAGCCTAAAACTCAAGACTGTAGTTCTACTGGATGTTTCTGTCTGATAAAGTTAACCTATACTTCTATATAAGACTGTAGTTCTACTGGATGTTTCTATCTTATAACATTAGCCTAAAACTCAAGACTGTAGTTCTACTGGATGTTTCTATCTTATAACATTAGCCTAAAACTCAAGACTGCAGTTCTACTGGATGTTTCTGTCTGATAAAGTTAACCTATACTTCTATATAAGACTGTAGTTCTACTGGATGTTTCTATCTTATAACATTAGCCTAAAACTCAAGACTGTAGTTCTACTGGATGTTTCTATCTTATAAAATTAGCCTAAAACTCAAGACTGTAGTTCTACTGGATGTTTCTATCTTATAAAATTAGCCTAAAACTCAAGACTGTAGTTCTACTGGATGTTTCTATCTTATAAAATTAGCCTAAAACTCAAGACTGTAGTTCTACTGGATGTTTCTATCTTATAACATTAGCCTAAAACTCAAGACTGTAGTTCTACTGGATGTTTCTGTCTGATAAAGTTAACCTATACTTCTATATAAGACTGTAGTTCTACTGGATGTTTCTATCTTATAACATTAGCCTAAAACTCAAGACTGTAGTTCTACTGGATGTTTCTATCTTATAACATTAGCCTAAAACTCAAGACTGTAGTTCTACTGGATGTTTCTGTCTGATAAAGTTAACCTATACTTCTATATAAGACTGCAGTTCTACTGGATGTTTCTATCTTATAACATTAGCCTAAACTCAAGACTGCAGTTCTACTGGATGTTTCTGTCTGATAAAGTTAACCTATACTTCTATATAAGACTGTAGTTCTACTGGATGTTTCTATCTTATAACATTAGCCTAAAACTCAAGACTGTAGTTCTACTGGATGTTTCTATCTTATAAAATTAGCCTAAAACTCAAGACTGTAGTTCTACTGGATGTTTCTGTCTGATAAAGTTAACCTATACTTCTATATAAGACTGTAGTTCTACTGGATGTTTCTATCTTATAACATTAGCCTAAAACTCAAGACTGTAGTTCTACTGGATGTTTCTGTCTGATAAAGTTAACCTATACTTCTATATAAGACTGTAGTTCTACTGGATGTTTCTATCTTATAACATTAGCCTAAAACTCAAGACTGTAGTTCTACTGGATGTTTCTATCTTATAAAATTAGCCTAAAACTCAAGACTGTAGTTCTACTGGATGTTTCTGTCTCGATAAAGTTAACCTATACTTCTATATAAGGACTGTAGTTTCTACTGGATGTTTTCTATCTTATAACATTAGCCTAAAACTCAAGACTGTAGTTCTACTGGATGTTTCTATCTTATAACATTAGCCTAAAACTCAAGACTGCAGTTCTACTGGATGTTTCTGACTGATAAAGTTACCTATACTTCTATATAAGACTGTAGTTCTACTGGATGTTTCTATCTTATAACATTAGCCTAAACCTCAAGACTGTAGTTCTACTGGATGTTTCTGTCTGATAAAGTTAACCTATACTTCTATATAAGACTGTAGTTCTACTGGATGTTTCTATCTTATAACATTAGCCTAAAACTCAAGACTGTAGTTCTACTGGATGTTTCTATCTTATAACATTAGCCTAAAACTCAAGACTGCAGTTCTACTGGATGTTTCTGACTGATAAAGTTAACCTATACTTCTATATAAGACTGTAGTTCTACTGGATGTTTCTATCTTATAACATTAGCCTAAAACTCAAGACTGTAGTTCTACTGGATGTTTCTGTCTGATAAAGTTAACCTATACTTCTATATAAGACTGTAGTTCTACTGGATGTTTCTATCTTATAACATTAGCCTAAAACTCAAGACTGTAGTTCTACTGGATGTTTCTGTCTGATAAAGTTAACCTATACTTATATATAAGACTAGTTCTACTGGATGTTTCTGTCTGATAAAGTTAACCTATACTTCTATATAAGACTAGTTCTACTGGATGTTTCTATCTTATAACATTAGCCTAAAACTCAAGACTGTAGTTCTACTGGATGTTTCTGTCTGATAAAGTTAACCTATACTTCTATATAAGACTGTAGTTCTACTGGATGTTTCTATCTTATAACATTAGCCTAAAACTCAAGACTGTAGTTCTACTGGATGTTTCTATCTTATAAAATTAGCCTAAAACTCAAGACTGTAGTTCTACTGGATGTTTCTGTCTGATAAAGTTAACCTATACTTCTATATAAGACTGTAGTTCTACTGGATGTTTCTATCTTATAACAGTTAGCCTAAAACTCAAGACTGTAGTTCTACTGGATGTTTCTATCTTATAACATTAGCCTAAAACTCAAGACTGCAGTTCTACTGGATGTTTCTGACTGATAAAGTTAACCTATACTTCTATATAAGACTGTAGTTCTACTGGATGTTTCTATCTTATAACATTAGCCTAAAACTCAAGACTGTAGTTCTACTGGATGTTTCTGTCTGATAAAGTTAACCTATACTTCTATATAAGACTGTAGTTCTATTGGATGTTTCTATCTTATAACATTAGCCTAAAACTCAAGACTGTAGTTCTACTGGATGTATCTATCTTATAACATTAGCTAAACTCAAGACTGCAGTTCTACTGGATGTTTCTGTCTGATAAAGTTAACCTATACTTCTATATAAGACTGTAGTTCTACTGGATGTTTCTATCTTATAACATTAGCCTAAAACTCAAGACTGCAGTTCTACTGGATGTTTCTGTCTGATAAAGTTAGCCTTTATGAAGACAGGAAAGCACGTCAACACCCATCACAAATTCTCAGGGAGAATGTGTCATGTGTTTCAATTTTTTTTTAAAAGATGCATATCCTTTACAGGACGTTGCAGTGAACACCAGCATTTTACTGCTGTTGTTGATCTCTTGGCAAGTTTTATGTTCAATAGTTTGCCATTGCTTTCTGAACGACCAGCTCCCATACCAACACGTTAAAACCAGCGTGACACGGTCTGCTGCCAAATCGGTCACCGCTGTGTTTTGAACGCAGGTGAGCGGCATTATGAATCGTGTTCGCAACACGGAGACTGGCATGTTTTTCAATTGCAAATTATAAAGGGGGAATTATGCCACTTAGTTGAAACTCGGTACTGAGTATTGAGTCAGGACTGCTACTGGTATGTGAGTTCTCAGCAAGCTAATAGGCAACATTGAATCTGATGAATCTAACAGGCTTGCTGGTTTGTTTGTTTGATTATTTTTTTTTTCGAGGGGGGGGGGGGCATTCCCTAATACCAGTGTGTCCATCATCAGGCGGACTTCTGACTTCTGGGGTACTTGTAATTGACGTCCGAAAATCAAGGGTAAGAAGTCAACATTTTAGTCCAACTGACCAATAGGGGTTGAACCCGGTACCTTGGAATCAGCACACCGGAAGTTTAAGAGTGAGCGCTCTAATCCATTCTGCCATGCTGATCTCCAAAGACTTGTTTAATAGCAACATTTTAGTCCAACTGACCAATAGGGGTTGAACCCGGTACCTTGGAATCAGCACACCGGAAGTTTAAGAGTGAGCGCTCTAATCCATTCTGCCATGCTGATCTCCAAAGACTTGTTTAATAGCAACTGTTTCCTGTCTTTGGGATTTTCTTCTGAGTTGTGTCTTGTTAGTTTGTAATATTTCACTGGTATGAGGCACTGAGCTTGTGTTTGCTGTCATCAGATGTGAAGAAGTCATATCCCGCTACCACGACCTGTACAGCCTGACACAGTCGTCCCAGCTGACCAAGGCCCAGTTTGTGTTTGGTGTGGAGGCCAAGCTGCTGAACATGTTGAATGATAGCAACTCCAAATTATTGAAGGTAAGAGGCTTATCTCTCCACCCAATTCCTATGACTCGGTAGTAGTCTCAGTGGAGATTGTACTTTGGTACCAACTATATGACAGTCTCAGGGCAGATGGTATTCTAGTACCAACTATATGATAGTCTCAGTGGAGATTGTACTTTGGTACCAACTCTGTGATAGTCTCAGTGGAGATTGTACTCTAGTACCAACTCTGTGATAGTCTCAGTGGAGATTGTACTCTAGTACCAACTCTATAGTAGCCTCAGTGAAGATTGTACTTTGGTACCAACTTTGTGATGGTCTCAGTGGAGATTGCACTCTGGTACCAACTCTGTGATAGTCTCAGTGGAGATTGTACTTTGGTACCAACTCTGTGATAGTCTCAGTGAAGATTGTACTTTGGTACCAACTCTGTGATAGTCTCAGTGCAGATTGCACTCTGGTACCAACTCTCTGATAGTCTCAGTGGAGATTGTACTTTGGTACCAACTCTGTGATAGTCTCAGTGAAGATTGTACTTTGGTACCAACTCTGTGATAGTCTCAGTGGAGATTGCACTCTGGTACCAACTCTGTGATAGTCTCAGTGGAGATTTACTTTGGTACCAACTCTGTGATAGTCTCAGTCGAGATTGTACTTTGGTACCAACTCTGTGATAGTCTCAGTGCAGATTGCACTCTGGTACCAACTCTGTGATAGTCTCAGTGGAGATTGTACTTTGGTACCAACTCTGTGATAGTCTCAGTGAAGATTGTACTTTGGTACCAACTCTGTGATAGTCTCAGTGCAGATTGCACTCTGGTACCAACTCTGTGATAGTCTCAGTGCAGATTGCACTCTGGTACCAACTCTGTGATAGTCTCAGTGGAGATTGTACTTTGGTACCAACTCTGTGATAGTCTCAGTGAAGATTGTACTTTGGTACCAACTCTGTGATAGTCTCAGTGCAGATTGCATTCTGGTACCAACTCTGTGATAGTCTCAGTGGAGATTGTACTTTCATACCAAATCTGTGATAGTCTCAGTGGAAATTGTACTTTAGTACCAACTCTGTGACAGTCTCAGTGGAGATTGTACTCTAGTACCAACTCTATAGTAGCCTCAGTGAAGATTGTACTTTGGTACCAACTCTGTGATAGTCTCAATGCAGATTGCACTCTGGTACCAACTCTGTGATAGTCTCAGTGGAGATTGTACTCTGGTACCAACTCTGTGATAGTCTCAGTGGAGATTGCACTTTAGTTCTGGGTTTAAAGAAAAGTCTAAACACAAGCCTCACTCCTGTAGATACAAGCCCTTTTTATTTTTGAGGCTTAAGCAGACCAAGCATTGAAAACTCTAGTCACACCAGAGTAGAGGACGACACGGGGAAGAAGTAGGTATCAGAATACACACTAGACAAAATAAAAACCTCTAATCACACAAGAGTAGATGACAATGGAAGAAGTAAGTATCAGAATATACAAGTACACTAGACAATATAAAACTCCTAATCACACCATAGTAGAGGACACAGAGATGAAGTAAGTATCAGAATTTTTTTTTAAAGTTGCATATCCTGTACAGGACTTCGCAGTCAATACCAGCCGTAATTGAAGCCTTGGCAAGTTTACGTCCAGTAGTTTGCCATTGCTTTCTGAACGACCGGCTCCCATACCAACACGTTAAAACTAGCGCATCATGGTTTGCTGTCAAATTGGTCACCGGTGTGTTTCCAGCGTGTGGTAAGCGGCTCACAAATCGCATCTGCAAGCCTTTAATCATAGAGACCGATATACACACTAGACAATATAAAACCTCTAGTCACACCAGCTTACAGGACATGTAGAAGAAGTCTGTATCAGAATACACACTAAACAATATAAAACCTCTAATCACACAGTATATAGCCAGTGAATGTTGCACGTTTGTCTTCAGTTGATGGACCGACGGGCTCAGGAGACAAACGAGACACTGACGCTGGAAGTGCAAGTACAGGAAGCTGACGAAGTCATCAAACACTTTGTCTATGGTCAGTTATCTTTTCTATTGAAATGCTAGAGCAGTGAGTTATCAGTTATCTCTTATACTGAAATGTTGGAGCAGTGAGTTATCAGTTATCTCTTATATTGAAATGCTAGAACAGTGAGTTATCAGTTATCTTTTGTATTGAAATGCTAGAGCAGTGAGTTATCAGTTATCTTTTGTATTGAAATGCTAGAGCAGTGAGTTATCAGTTATCTCTTATATTGAAATGTTAGAGCAGTGAGTTATCAGTTATCTTTTGTATTGAAATGTTAGAGCAGTGAGTTATCAGTTATCTTTTGTATTGAAATGCTAGAGCAGTGAGTTATCAGTTATCTTTTGTATTGAAATGCTAGAGCAGTGAGTTATCAGTTATCTCTTATATTGAAATGTTAGAGCAGTGAGTTATCAGTTATCTCTTATATTGAAATGTTAGAGCAGTGAGTTATCAGTTATCTCTTATATTGAAATGTTAGAGCAGTGAGTTATCAGTTATCTTTTGTATTGAAATGTTAGAGCAGTGAGTTATCAGTTATCTTTTGTATTGAAATGCTAGAGCAGTGAGTTATCAGTTATCTCTTATATTGAAATGTTAGAGCAGTGAGTTATCAGTTATCTCTTATATTGAAGTGCTTGAACAGTGAGTTATCAGTTATCTTTTTTATTGAAATGCTAGAGCAGTGAGTTATCAGTTATCTCTTATATTGAAATGCTAGAGCAGTGAGTTATCAGTTATCTTTTTTATTGAAATGCTAGAGCAGTGAGTTATCAGTTATCTCTTATATTGAAATGTTAGAGCAGTGAGTTATCAGTTATCTTTTGTATTGAAATGCTAGAGCAGTGAGTTATCAGTTATCTCTTATATTGAAATGTTAGAGCAGTGAGTTATCAGTTATCTCTTATATTGAAATGTTAGAGCAGTGAGTTATCAGTTATCTCTTATATTGAAATGTTTGAACAGTGAGTTATCAGTTATCTCTTATATTGAAATGCTAGAGCAGTGAGTTATCAGTTATCTCTTATACTGAAATGTTAGAGCAGTGAGTTATCAGTTATCTCTTATATTGAAATGTTAGAGCAGTGAGTTATCAGTTATCTTTTGTATTGAAATGTTAGAGCAGTGAGTTATCAGTTATCTTTTGTATTGAAATGCTAGAGCAATGAGTTATCAGTTATCCCATATACTGAAATGTTAGAGCAGTGAGTTATCAGTTATCTCTTATATTGAAATGTTAGAGCAGTGAGTTATCAGTTATCTCTTATATTGAAATGCTAGAGCAGTGAGTTATCAGTTATCTCTTATACTGAAATGTTAGAGCAGTGAGTTATCAGTTATCTCTTATATTGAAATGTTAGAGCAGTGAGTTATCAGTTATCTTTTGTATTGAAATGTTAGAGCAGTGAGTTATCAGTTACCTTTTCTATTGAAATGCTAGAGCAGTGAGTTATCAGTTATCTCTTATACTGAAATGCTAGAGCAGTGAGTTATCAGTTATCTTTTGTATTGAAATGTTGGAGCAGTGAGTTATCAGTTATCTTTTGTATTGAAATGCTAGAGCAGTGAGTTATCAGTTATCTCTTATACTGAAATGCTAGAGCAGTGAATTATCAGTTATCTCTCATATTGAAATGTAGAGCAGTGAGTTATCAGTTATCTCTTATATTGAAGTGCTTGAACAGTGAGTTATCAGTTTTCTCTTATATTGAAATGCTAGAGCAGTGAGTTATCAGTTATCTCTTATATTGAAATTTTAGAGCAGTGAGTTATAAGTTATCTCTTATATTGAAATTTTAGAGCAGTGAGTTATCAGTTATCTCTTATATTGAAATGCTAGAGCAGTGAGTTATCAGTTATCTCTTATATTGAAATGCTAGAGCAGTGAGTTATCAGTTATCTCTTATATTGAAATGTTAGAGCAGTGAGTTATCAGTTATCTCTTATATTGAAATGCTAGAACAGTGAGTTATCATTTATCTTTTGTATTGAAATGCTAGAGCAGTGAGTTATCAGTTATCTTTTGTGTGTGAAATGTTAGAGCAGTGAGTTATCAGTTATCTCTTATATTGAAATGTTAGAGCAGTGAGTTATCAGTTATCTCTTATATTGAAGTGCTTGAACAGTGAGTTATCAGTTATCTTTTTTATTGAAATGCTAGAGCAGTGAGTTATCAATCAGTTATCTCTCATTTTGAAATGCTTGAATGGTGAGTTATCAGTCATCTTGTTTTGAAATGCTACACATTGGGATAGAGCCAGTGTTAAAAATATTTTAAAAACAGTTAACCAATGGTTTGGCCATGTAACAAGATTATCACAAGACAGTAAGTAGCCTGCCCTATAGAGAGTTCTGGCACTTACACGTGATGGAAAAAGAGCAAGAGGTTTTCACCGCAAGTTATTGGATCCATGGAATGTCTGAGGTTGTGAATAACACCATGCATGTAGCACACACACTAGAGCTCTCAGAAAAATTATATTCTTAACCTGGCTTCAAAGGGCAAAAGGAGAAGGAAAAGAGGAATTTTTGTGTTTGGTTCAGGGTTTTCATAAAAGACTGATGTCCTGTTATGATTGCTTAGAAATATTGACCCTGCAAAAGAAATATTGACCGGACTCTCTGCCTTTAATAGAATTAAATTGGCTTTGGGGGTCAGCATGGCTGAATGGATAAGACTACTTGTTCTTAAAAATACCATGTGGTGATGCTGTGGTAGCGAGTTCAACCCCTAAACCAGTCAGTTTGGCTAAACTGTTGACTTCTCATCCTTGACTTGAGGGCATAAATTACAAGTACCTCAGAAGTCAGAGATGGTGAGGGACATTGGTAATGGGGAAAACTAATCCACAAGCAAAGACCAGTCCAGTGCACTAGAACTAAACATTCAACCTCTGATTTTGGCAGCATTCATCCAGTACATTAATATTCATGCATTGATAATTACCTGTCCTCATTTATTAGCTTCAGTGATTTTGCTCCTCAGTGTTTGGTTTATGCACACTCAGTAATTTGTTTCTCACATGATTCTCCACTGTACTTCATAGTTGTGTTTGTTTGTTTATTTATTTACAAGATTGGGTTAATTACTATTTCAGAAAATGGCATAGAGGGAGAGAAGAGTCTGATGTCAGTGATAGTGTCAGCCCTGTACACACTCAACAAACGATACCTTCTCATGGAAGGAGCGGCTGCAGGTCAGCATTGATTCTTTGTATAATAACCCTGTCATCTAGCTTTGTGTTTAGTTTTAGCGCAGTAAATATTCATCGTCATGTACCAGGCAAAATGGACAGGCCTTCATGTATCTCCACAGAGCTCAGCCTTGGTATTCTGGACCAGTTCTGCTGGTGGTATTCTTCCTTGCCACCTTCTCCAAATTCATTTCTCTTGGACTGCCTTTGATTCTTCTACTGCTGATCTTTCTAGGTGTCACGATGATTTCCAGCCTCTCTTCTCAATACATGACCAGAGAACATTGTTCATCTCTTTCTTATTGTTGTATATCTTCTTCTTCTGCGTTCATCCAGAGTTTTTTTTTCTTCCGGATGTGATTGCGCTGTGCCTGTTTACAGCAAAGCTGCGTTCTTGCGCCGTTAGGCCAACACATCCGACTTCTGCGGGCATTTGTTGACCGGGTTAACCATCCTGGGGATTGTTGTATATTATGTACTACTTTATTAACCCTTTCCAGTAAGCAGTGCTCAGAGTGAATGGTAAAAATATTATTAATTAGTTCAGATCATTCAAACAGCAGTGGACAGAAGCCACTTCTCTTCTCAAATGTTTCCACTCAGACTGGAGTTGGTACCAAAGTACAATCTCCACTCAGACTGCAGTTGGTACTGACAAAAGGTCAGATCGTTCAGACAGCAGTGGACAGAAGCCACTATTCTCAAATGATGTCTCCATTGTGCTGCTGCACTTGAAGGAGGAGGATTCAAGCAACATACATGGTGACACAATTGTTTTATTAATTCAGTTTTAAATAGATGGCAACCATCTGTTTTCTGGTTTGAGGAAATTCAGCCTAAGGTCTAAAAATCATGGCAGGGCAGACCAGGCCCTAAACCCTGGTCAGCGACTGGTCTAAGATGGAAGCTCTGATGGGCAGGCAGACAGTTAGAGCATTGCTTTGCTGATCCGGCAGCTTCTGCAGCTTATCTTGTTCCAGATGTATTGGTGTTAACCTTCTTCTGGAGTAAACTAGGCAGGCAGAAAGAGCATGGGCAACACATGGTCTCTGCAATTGAGCCCGGGCTTTGGGCTTTGGAGAGGTTATTATTGTTTTTTTTTTAAAGCATAATGTAACAATCAATTGTCTGTCAAGATAGCACGGTGCCAGTACAGATGACAGTACAGATGACAGTACAGACGACAGTACAGATGACAGTACACACGAGAGAAACCATTGTTTCTACACAGACCCTCGAGGCTATGACTTAATGAATTGGGGACTAGTTATTTCTTAGTTTCACAACTGTAGGCAAGCAAAGCGCTCATTTCAAGCAAGCACACAATCTCACAGACTAGTGTCTGCCCAGGATGTCCCACAGACTAGTGTCTGCCCAGGATGGCCCACAGACTAGTGTCTGCCCAGGATGGCCCACAGACTAGTGTCTGCCCAGGATGTCCCACAGACTAGTGTCTGCCCAGGATGTCCCACAGACTAGTGTCTGCCCAGGATGTCCCACAGACTAGTGTCTGCCCAGGATGTCCCACAGACTAGTGTCTGCCCAGGATGTCCCACAGACTAGTGTCTGCCCAGGATGCCCCATGATGAGGTTAAAAAAAGCTTAGGTCAGTATGAAACTTGATCTTGGAACGTCAGCCAGATGAAAAGACATAAAGAAGCATTGACAAAAGCCAATTATAATGAGAACCGGTTATTCATGAGAAGGAATAACCTGAAAAATATGACAGCCAGAAATGTTGGAGAGGAAGTAAGTCACGGGGAGACCTAGAGAAGATTTGAGACAGTTTGACATCTTGGCATGGAGAAACATCTGTATCACACTTTTTATTTTGGGCATATCCTATTTACAGGACATTGCAGTCAACACCAGCATTTTTCAGCTGCTGTTGATGTCTTGGCAAGTTTTACGTTCAGTAGTTTGCCATTGCTTAATAAATGACCGGCACACATACCTTTCCATAAGAAACCAACACGAAGCGATCCACTGCCGAATCTCATGCAGCTGTGTTTCATACATGGGTATACAGGATTGTGAACAGGTCCTTAAACCCTTCACCAGGGAGACCGGCTATCAGACATTAGTGGCAACATATTGGCTGTAAACTACAGACATGATGACCAATGGTAATGACAGAGCAGTCCACATATGAAATTAGTGTTTGTCTGTTCATAGTTAAAACTTGCTTTAACAGTGCATTTGTATCTGTATCAAGGTGCTGGAGATCGTCTCATGGACCTGACCTCAAGAGATGGCGACTGGTTTTTGGATGAGCTGTGCAGCATGAGTGGCAACGTCAACCAGTTTCTGGAGACTCTTAACCGCTACACCCAGGTGAATGTCATAACTCTTTTCCACAAACATTATGCTGGTCAGTTTAGTATGGTGTTCATTCTAGGCTTTGTTGTGGATTCTGATAGAGCTGGTAGAGAAATTGCATACTGGGGTTCTCAGTTCATTCAGCATGATGGTACCTTGATATGGTGGGAGAGGGTAGCATGCTCGGTGAGGAAGTTAAAGCATGCCTAGGGATTGATTGTTGTTTTGTTATTGTTTTAAACTTAAGGGTACTTATTTGATTGAGGCAGCTCCAGAAAGAAACAACTAACTTTTTTTAGGCTAGTCCAGAAAGAAACAACTATCTTTTTGAGGCTAGTACAGAAAGAAAATAATTGACATTTCAAGACCAGAAACAAGACAACTGACCGTAAACACTTTCTGTTTGTCCTGTATTCTGTGCATTGTTATAGTGGTTAACTCCATTTCATGATCTGTTGCAGGTGAATAGCCTGAGTCATGTGAAGAACTTACAACACAGTCTCAAGGCAACGCACAATGTCTTCATGGCCTTACAGGTGAGTGTTGGACTTTACACTGTGATGTATGTCTGGATGGCCAGGTCATTGGTTGTTAGATGATATCAGGGAGTCTAACATAGGTGGATGTGATAAGAAATGACAAAGCAGCCTTCCGCATAAAATGTTATAGGACATACTTATGCTCTGGATATGAAAAGAATATGTATCTTCTTCCACTTTTGCCAGCAAGCTCAACTTAAGGGTACTTATCTAATCGAGGCAGCTCCAAAAAGAAACAACTAACTTTTTTTAGACTAGTCCAGAAAGAAACAACTATCCTTTTGAGGCTAGTTCAGTAAGAAAATAATTGACATTTCAAGACCAGAAACAAGACAACTGACCGTATCCACTTTCTGTTTGTCCTGTATTCTTGATATGGATTTCTTGGATATGAATAGAATATGTATAGAATATGAAAGAAATGTCTGTGATCATCATCATCAGCATTTTTTTTGCTGTTGTGATCTCTTGGTAAGTTTACATTCAGTAGTATGTCTTAGCACAAAGCCTGGCTAGATTGTAGAGACCATGTGTTGCCCATGCAGCATGATCCCTCTCTCTCTCTCTCGCCCTGCCTAGTGTACTCCATAAGAAAGGTAACCCCAATATATCTGGGACAAGACAAGCTGCAGAAGCTGCCGGGTCAGCAAAGCAATGCTATAACTGTCCGCCTGTCAGAGCTTCAATCCTAGACCAGGGGCCGAACAAGGCTTAAGGTTCATCTGCCCTGCCATGACGTTTAGTTTTTAGGTTGTATTTCCTCCCACCAGGATAAGGCTTGTACCCTCCCAATTGTACTACTCCACCCGAAGCCATTGGCACAATGTGGAGTGTCAGGTTTGGTGAGCGCTGCCCAACATTTGACACATTTGGCATTCAGTGCTGAGCAGAAAAGTAGGACTAAAATGGGATGACTGAATCACCAGTGTAGAGCTCATGGAGAAACCTCAAACAAATTTCAGTGAATCAAGAGGTGAGGAAAAGATACTGGTGCAGGATAGAGCATACATTGAGAAAACCTGAGGATAGTATCATTAGAATTTCTCTTGTCTGGAACCCTCAGGGTGAACAGAATCATGAGAATCTAAAAAAACAAAAAGAGAAGAGAATCAAAGATAGAGATGATTAATTTGGAGAGGGCGTGGAGGCAGCTGCAGAAGATAGTTAAAGATACAACAGCTTGGTGTGAGTTGGCTGAGGGCCCATGGCTCAGTGAGAGATAAGGGACAAAAGAAGAACAGTTTCAGTGTTATAAAGACAATCCAATGAATCACTCCAACTGGAATAGATTCTGGTTGTATTCTGAGTGCAAACTGCAGTGATTGTATAGACATCTCAGTTGAATAAATAGTTTGATTGTAGTGACCCTGGCTAATTGAAACACAAAAGCTTCAAACAATATGATGCAGGATTTATTGCCTGGAATATTTCATTGCATCTCGTCAGGTGCTTACTGCAGAGTTACATATCATATGAAGTGAATAAATTAATAATACTTCAGCTGAAACAAATAAAACACATGTTCACAGGTATTGTTCGAATGTGGATTTCAAATTTAACATGAACTCATTCTGTTTGCATACAACTGGCTGGGACTGCCTAATTGCTAACGCCTGACTATATTTGAACAATTATTTGTTGTTCACCGAACACAGCATAAAATTCTGTTCCTTTGTTAATGTTATGGCCATGGTTTATGAGGGGTTGAGAAATCGACGAGGAGGGCTGTAATGCCAAATTGCAGCATTTATATTAGTAAAGTACCTTCCTGCCTGTTTTGAGTTGGTGAACAGCAGTAACCGCTAGTTTTGTGGCCAGGTTATAAGCAAAATTACCAGTTCTTATGGCCAATTTGTAAATGAAATAAACTGTTTTGTGACACTTTTGTAAGTAATATAACCACTTTACAGCCGATTTGTAAGTGAATATCCTTGTTGTGACTACTTTGTAAATAAAATAATTATAACCAGTTATGTGACGAAAATAGCATGAGGTAACCATTGATCCACAACTTAATAAAAATGATAAGAAATAAATTCACATTTTCTCTTCAGTAAAATGTTTTTATAATTTTGATTTTACTAGGATTTGAACATGAACTTCCGTTCCATCATTCTGCCCGAGGCCTTAAAACTGACCCAAGCCCAAGATGAAAATTTCCTGGCCATTCTGTCCCGCCTGGAGTCCATCATTAGTCATAGCAGTCTGCCCCTGGACAGCCTCATCAACCAGCTGGAGCTGATGCACAGGAATGCAATCATGGGAATGGAGGTGAGATTAAGACTAAAATCTTGACTTCTCGTCCTTAACTTGGGGATGTAAATTACAAGTACAGTGGTACCTCAGGTTACGAACTTAATTCGTTCCATAACTCGGTTCGTAACCCGAAACGTTTATAACCCGAAACATTGAAATCAATGAAATAAAGACAATCCGTTTCAAGATGAAAGAATCGTTCTTTTTTTATTAACATCCGGTCGTTTACCTGACAAAACGCAAAGAGCACGTGTACTTCACGTTTTAAATAAAGAGAAAGAAAACAACCAAATGAAATGTAAAATAACAAGATATTTAGTCTATTTTTATTACCAAGAAAACGATCATGGGAAATTTGTAACTTTCTTTGTTATTCTGAATCATTAGTTTCAGGAGTATCTTGTCGCTGTTTCTTGGCAGCCGACTGGGAATCTTTCTGCACCAAGAAACTATCAAGGGAAATTTGTCGCTTCCTTTGCTGGAGAATCTTTCTGAAGTGGGCCATCGTGTTATCATTCATCACATATAGGAGCATAGAGCTTGTTAGCAACAAGTTTGTTTGGATGATGGTTCACAATGAAGTCTTCGACGTCTGCCCACGTGCTGCAAATTTCTTTAATCCTGGCAGTTGAAACGGTCACTGACTCCTCATCATCGGACAACTGCTCCTCCTTTAATATCTTTAGCTGTTCATTCTGAAGATCCACAAGCTCATCTGTAGTACTGTTTGTACTGTACGCGATCATTTGTCTCCAACGTTATATCTTACTCTCTCTCTCGCTCGCCTTCGTTCGTAACCCGAGGCACTTTCATTACCCGAGACATAAAATTTTCAAAGTTGTTGTTCGTAACCTGAATTGTTTGTGACCTGAGGCATTCGTAACTTGAGGCACCACTGTATCTCAGAAGTCGGAGTGGGTTTGTCTGATGACTGGTAATGGGGAAAGCTAATACACACACAAAAATCAGTCCAGTGCACTAGTAGTAGTAGCATGTGTGGACAACATTTGAGTTCAAAGCAAATGCAACAAAAACTTGTACATTCTGGGTTAGAAACTGTTGTAGTAAATGTGATAGGAGCCTGGATTCCTAGTACAGAGGACGGGTTCTATCATATGTGATAGGAGCCTGGATCCCTGGTACAGAGGACGGGTTCTATCATATGTGATAGGAGCCTGGATCCCTGGTACACAGGACGGGTTCTATCATATGTGATAGGAGCCTGGATCCCTGGTACAGAGGACGGGTTCTATCGTATGTGATAGGAGCCTGGATCCCTGGTACAGAGGACGGGTTCTATCGTATGTGATAGGAGCTTGGATTGCTGGTACAGAGGACGGGTTCTATCGTATGTGATAGGAGCCTGGATCCCTGGTACAGAGGACAGGTTCTATCGTATGTGATAGGAGCCTGGATTCCTATTACAGAGGACGGGTTCTATCGTATGTGATAGGAGCCTGGATTCCTAGTACAGAGGACGGGTTCTATCGTATGTGATAGGAGCCTGGATTCCTATTACAGAGGACAGGTTCTATCGTATGTGATAGGAGCCTGGATTCCTAGTACAGAGGACGGGTTCTATCGTATGTGATAGGAGCCTGGATTCCTATTACAGAGGACGGGTTCTATCGTATGTGATAGGAGCCTGGATTCCTAGTACAGAGGACGGGTTCTATCGTATGTGATAGGAGCCTGGATTCCTAGTACAGAGGACGGGTTCTATCGTATGTGATAGGAGCCTGGATTCCTATTACAGAGGACGGGTTCTATCGTATGTGATAGGAGCCTGGATTCCTAGTACAGAGGACGGGTTCTATCATATGTGATAGGAGCCTGGATTCCTAGTACAGAGGACGGGTTCTATCGTATGTGATAGGAGCCTGGATTCCTAGTACAGAGTACGGGTTCTATCGTATGTGATAGGAGCCTGGATTCCTAGTACAGAGTGCGGGTTCTATCGTATGTGATAGGAGCCTGGATTCCTAGTACAGAGGACGGGTTCTATCGTATGTGATAGGAGCCTGGATTCCTAGTACAGAGGACGGGTTCTATCGTATGTGATAGGAGCCTGGATTCCTATTACAGAGAATGGGTTCTATCGTATGTGATAGGAGCCTGGATTCCTATTACAGAGGACGGGTTCTATCGTATGTGGTAGGAGCCTGGGTTCCTAGTACAGAGAACGGGTTCTATCGTATGTGATAGGAGTCTGGATTCCTATTACAGAGGACGGGTTCTATCGTATGTGATAGGAGCCTGGATTCCTATTACAGAGAACGGGTTCTATCGTATGTGATAGGAGCCTGGATTCCTATTACAGAGGACGGGTTCAATCGCTGATTGGGGAGGAATTTATTTTTGCAATTATTTGTGACATTAAAAAGAACTTTCCCTTAGTGAATTTGAATCATGAAGATACAGACAGGCTTCTGCAATATGCACTTGACCAGATGCGACCACAAATGTGCAAAGGCCTCTTTTACATGTCTTAGGCACATTGGCCATGTGGTGCTTGACCCATACTTTTATAGACCGATCGGTGCTGTGGTCAGTGTTATGCTGACAGCCTTTACTTTCTAAGACATTTCCTGGTACCTGTTTTAGGCGGGGGGTGATCCTTAGAGCCTAGGTCAATTTTTAAAATTCGAATAGGCCCCAATAGGGATCAAACCCATGTCCAAGGGCTGGTAAGTAGCGTCTAGCCATTACTCTACCGTGCGCTTCCCCCACAGCAAGATACTGCAGGCAGTAAATTGTGCAACCTTTTGTTTGTGTCTTATTTATTCAAATTATGTATGACTCTTCAAATGGCAATGCAAAATAGAGGATTTGAAGAGATCACTGAGAACCAAGATGAAGAATATAGACGTGGTAAGATGATGTGAATTGTGTGCTTTCCTCTTGGGGAATCCCGTACATGATAGCAGTATTAAAGGCAGGTTAATGAACTTGTTGTGTTTACTGGCCATTGTGTTAGCCATCTAATGAATTGATACTTGTTCCACTCTGCTTGATACTTCTTCCATAATCAAATACAGAGGTTCTAGAAAAACGGAATGAAAAGAGAGTTGATGAAAGAAATAAAAAAAAAGGCAAGTGAAATAGTTTGGCCGTGTTAAAAGACATAACACTCTTATAAAAACCATAATGGAGGGCAGGCGAGAACAACGATACAAGTTTTAAGATAAATTTAGAGATGGACGAAGAGATGGACTAAATTAAGAGATGGACATCACTCTGATAGAATGTACAGTTAAGGCGAGAGACAGACAATGTTGGAGATTCATTGCAGCCAACCTTCATTGTGGAGACAGCACATTGATTGATTGATTGATTGATTGATTGATTGATTGATTGATTGATTGACTGAATTGTTCCACAGGACAAGAAGCCAGAGATCCACATGGAGGTGAAGCGCCTGCAGCAAGACTTTGCTGACCTGCTACAGAACAGAAATGCATCCAAGCTGGGCCCTGATCAGCTGACTTCTGGGCAGATGCTGCTCATGGGCTTCAGTGGGTTGTTCTCCAGACTGGAGGCTGACTTTGCTGAGCTGCTGGACAACATGCACAACCTTGATGTGCCTGCAGTATGGAAGAAGGTTGACACTGTGAGGGAAGCAAAGTCCATGCAGGTAAGAGTGTAACTGAACTTATATAAAGTGAGCTTATGTTGTTACGTTGCTTTATTGCACAGTGCTGTAAAAATAAGTATCTAACTTTGATGTGAAGTGTTGAAAGAATGTTGATGTAGGGGGTACCACGTCGACCTCAGAAATGGTGATTTAAAATAGGGCATTTAACTCCTGTTTAGAGCTGGAAAAGAATAGGAGAAGAATGAATGAGAGCATTCTTTTTAATGGCTGAAAGTATGCATTTCAGTGGTTGAGAAAAAATAGAAAAAGAATGGTTGTGAGAATACAGAAAAAAATATTCATAGAATTAAATGTAAATGTTTGAAAGCATAGAAAGAAATTGTTTAGAAAATAAGAAAATAATGATTGACATAATTAGCAAAAAACAATAATAGTAATGATTGAAAGAATTAAAAAAATAATATTTGAGAGAACTGCTGAAGTATTGCTTTGAGATTATGAAAAGATTACTGAATTAATCTTTCTTCATGTAGAATAGTGAAAGTATGCATGAGAGAATAGGAAAACATTGCTTGGAAAATTGATGATAAAACAATTAAAGAAATAATTTGAAGAGAAACAGAAATAAATATATTTTTCATATCAAGGAACGAGAAATAAATATATTTTTCATATCAAGGAACAAGAAAAAGAAAACTAGATCTGCTAATAAATATCACCTTCAGAGTGTATCCCTTGGCCAGGTCACCTAAAATCAGTTAACTGTTTGTGGTCTTAATTGTTTGCAGCCCCTATTTGATTTGTTTTGATTTCTTGATTTTTGATTTTTTTCATGTTTTGATTTTTGTTGAAATAAAAGTCAACGGATCATTTTAAATGTAAAGAAACAATGACTGAACTGGCAGTTATATTTGTATGATGAACCATGAAACGTAATCAGTTTTTTTTTTTTTTTTTTCATTCACTCGTTTTGAACTCAAGCGAAATCCACTCATTTCTAGTGCACGGGACTGATTTTTGCAGGTGGATTGCCTTTTCCCTGTTACCAGTGCCCCTCATCATCAGACAAGCCCACTCCGACTTCTGAGTCACTTGTAATTTACGTTCCCAAGTCAATGGATGAGAAGTCAACATTTTAGTCCTAACTGGTGTAGGAGTTGAATCCTCAGCATCAGCACACCAGACGCTGTTTTCCTTTCAGCTTATACTGACCTCCGTAATCAGTTGTTTTGTCACTTGTCATTCTTGTAGCTGGTCATATTGTTATACCTTGTCATTCTTGTAGCTACTCATATTGTTATACCCTTTTCCCGGTTCTAGCTGTCAACCTTTAGTGCCACTACCAGACCACTGTTATCCAGCTTGTTTTTCCTGAAGAGGCTTCAAGCTATTCAAGATTTCTTTTATATGGCCTCCCAGTTTGCAGCATCAATACAAGGTAGGTATTATTACATTTGGTCATGTTACAGTTTGCAGCATTAGTACAATGTAAGCATTGTTAAATTTAGTCACGTCACAGTTTGGTACAAGGTAGACCTTGTTGCATTTTGTCACATTACAGTTTGTACAAGGTAGACCTTGTTGCATTTTGTCACATTACAGTTTGGTACAAGGTAGACCTTGTTGCATTTTGTCACATTACAGTTTGGTACAACGTAGACCTTGTTGCATTTTGTCACATTACAGTTTGGTACAAGGTAGGCATTATTACATTTGGTCATGTTACAGTTTGCAGCATTAGTACAATGTAGGCATTGTTAAATTTGGTCACATCACAGTTTGGTACAAGGTAGACCTTGTTGCATTTTGTCACATTACAGTTTGGTACAAGGTAGGTATTGTTACATTTGGTGACGTTACAGTTTGCAGTACTAGTACAAGATAGACATTGTTATATTTAGTGTCACACTTTGCAGGATCAGTATAAAGTAGGCATTGTTACATATAGTCAAATTACAGTTTGCTGCATCAGTATAAGGTAGTAAAAATATTAATAAAATTTGGTGGAACTACGGTAAAGCTGTGAAAATGTAAACAGTATAAAATAACACTGTTTGGTACAAGGTAGGTATTGTTACATATAGTTTTATCACATTTTGTTATAAGGTAGACACTGTTACATTTTGTTACAAGGTAGAGGTTACATTTGGTCAAGTCTCAGTTTGCAGCCTTTGTATAAGCTAGACATGATTATATTTGGTCTATTAGTTTGCAGTATTACTACAAGGTAGGCATCAATACAAGGTAGGCATTGTTATATTTGATCACGTCACAGTTTGCATCAATACAAGGCAGGCATTGTTACATGTGGTCACATCACATTTTGCAGCATCAATATAAGATAGGCAGTGTTACATTTTGTCACATTACAATGCATTATTAATGTTGTCATATTACAAGATAGACATTGTTACATTTGGTCACATCACAGTTGGAATGACACTTATTTCACATACTCATGTCTAGGCCAGACAGGTAGTCTTATGGCAGATACTGTCATTGTGGTGTTAAAAAAAAGGGGGAGGGTGTGGGGGTTTAAAAGGCTTCATTGCACCAGGTTTGATACCATATGGCTGTCACTTTCCACAGGACAGCCTGCCGAGAGTGTTGCACAAAGCATGAACTCCATAGCACCAGCGACAACCCTCAGGAGTGTCTGAGAAATTTGTGAAATGGACGACATTAGCCAGAATCAAACCCACAACCTTCGGAGCGCAGAGCAGGTGGCATAACCACTTTGCCGCGGATACTCACTGTCATTATGGTGTGAAGTTGTGTAGTGTCAAGCAGTCTCATATTGTGTGCCAGGGCACAATCTTTGGGGGGGGGGGGGGGGGGGGGGGGGGGGGGGGGGGGGGGGGGTGGTGTTAGTGAATGGGTTTTCTAGTTGTGAAATTTAGACAAATCTCTATGTACATTCAGACCATCCAGTTGAAATGTATGTTGCTGTCCACTGCAGTTGACATCTGTACATGTGAATGTTGCTCCTGTTTCTGGCAGGTCTGACCGTTGGTGTGGTGCACGACGTTGAACAGATGGTCAAGCCTATCAAGAAGTTCATTGCTGACTTTGTCAGGAAACAAGTGAGTCTTCTTCTTCTTTCTTCATTCTTCTTCTTCTTCTTCTTCTTCTTCTTCTTCTTCTTCTTCTTCTTCTTCTTCTTCTTCTTCTTCTTCTTCTTCTTCTTCTTCTTCTTCTTCTTCTTCTTTCTTCTTCTTCTTCTTCTTCTTCTTCTTCTTCTTCCTCTTCTTCTTCTTCTTCTTCTTCTTCTGTGTTGTTCAGAATGGTGTTTTAGATGTAATTACGCTGTGCCTGTTTACAGCAGAGCTGCGATATTTGCACCTTTTGGCCAACACATGCGACTTCTTCAGGCATTTGTTGACCAGGTTACCTTCCCAGGCAAGTGAATCTGAACAGCTTCTTCTTCTTGTTGAGTCCAGAACTGATATCACAGCACTCGAGTCATTCCCATAAGTGCTCCATCCTCATCTACAAGAGCTCTAATACTAATGGTACCAGTAGTGGTCTGATTATGTGTTCCGTCTGACCTTTCCTCAGAGGTTTGAGTTGTTTGAATGTTTGATTCCTTTGTAAGAAACTGCAGGCCACAGAGATGTGGTGGTTTCTTTGCAGAATTATGAGAATCCCATATTTGGATAAGAAGACCAAACAGGCCAATTCACAAAGACATTTGTTTGAGTTAAAAAAGGTAAGGGACCATCTTCCATGCCTGGAGGTGATGGGTGTCTAGTGCTTGCCCCACATAGACATTTCAGCACTTGATGTGTTGTGTGTTCAGTATCATGCCTTGCCCCACATAGACATTTCAGCACTTGATGTGTTGTGTGTTCAGTATCATGCCTTGCCCCACATAGACATTTCAGCTCTTGGTGTGTTGTGTGTTCAATATCATGCCGGTCACTTTTACTCCCCAGGACATTACCTGGAACACATTTTAGGCTGCGTTGACTTGAGAGCCCAGGTCCATTAAACAAAATCAACCTCTAAAGGGATTCGAGCTCTTGACCACCGGTTCATTAACCCTTTACAGGGCGTAGCGGCCATTACCGGCCGATCGCATAAAACGAGCGTAGCGTCCGATTCCGGCCGATACTATTTTGCATTGTAAAAACGCGATCTCTCGCCTTTCCGACACTTCCGACGGCTACTTTCACTTTCGCCGACAGCTTGACAATGTGGCCGCCATTTGTAAACGAGCTACAATGAATTTGAACGGACTTTTTTTGATAGTTTTCGGGATTTTTACGCTGTTTTTCAAAATGGATATCGGCGATTCTTCAAGTGATAGCCGAGATTTCGCTCTGTTCAATTTAAATGACATTAAAGGGCACAAAGTTGATTATTAATCGGAGCTAGGTATCAGTGCAAAGCGTTACTTTGCATTAGCAGTCGTGAGTCGGACTTTAAAGAAAGTGATTATGATTCTGAAAATGTGTTTGTAAATTGCCGTATAGGTGACGGAAAATCACAAACAACATGCCGTATTTCGTAAATATTTGTGTTCATATATGGATTACTGGCAACAATCACGTGAGTAACATATTCTGCATGCTTTTCCCTTCATTGTGTTGTTTATTTAACTAAAATCGGTTGACTAACACCTTATTTGTGATGTTTTTACTAATGCGACCTGAAATTTTTCCAAACCTGAAAAAATCTTGCCCGTTCAGGGCTACAAAATGGACAAGCGTCTGCCCTGTAAAGGGTTAAGCAAGCAATTCTTCTTCTTTTTATTCTGTTTTCATCCAGAGTGTTTTTTCAGACGTAATTGTGGTGTCTTTTGTTATGCACCCTTGGGCCAAAACCCTTAGGCTAACACATCCGACTTTTGCGTACATTTTGTAACCAGGTTAGCATTCCTGGATGCAAGCAATTCACACGAGGACTAAGCAATAACCAGGTTAGCATTCCTGGATGCAAGCAATTCACACGAGCACTAAGCAATAACCAGGTTAGCATTCCTGGATGCAAGCAATTCACACGAGCACTAAGCAATAACCAGGTTAGCATTCCTGGATGCAAGCAATTCACACGAGCACTAAGCAATAACCAGGTTAGCATTCCTGGATGCAAGCAATTCACATGAGCACTAAGCAATAACCAGGTTAGCATTCCTGGATGCAAGCAATTAACACGAGCACTAAGCAATAACCAGGTTAGCATTCCTGGATGCAAGCAATTAACATGAGCACTAAGCAATAACCAGTTTAGCATTCCTGGATGCAAGCAATTCACACGAGCACTAAGCAATAACCAGTTCATTCCTGGATGCAAGCAATTCACACGAGCACTAAGCAATAACCAGTTCATTCCTGGATGCAAGCAATTCACACGAGCACTAAGCAATAACAATCTTTTGGTCATTTTTTTTTTAGTTTGCTTGCTCGCTTTGAACTCAAATGTGGTCCAATCTGGACTGATTTTTTGTGTGTGGGCTTTCTTTCCCTATTACCAGTACCCCTCGCGATCAGGCTAACCCACTCCAACTTCAGAGGTACCTGTAATTTACACCCCCAAGTCAAGGACAAGAAGTCAACATTTTAGTCCAACTGAACGGTGCAGGAGTTGAATCCGTTACCTCACCATCTGCACCACAGCACAAGTGCTTTTATTCATTCGGCCATGCTAACTTCCATGTGATGAGATGAAAGGGTCTGCAGAAAGTTGTGGCTAAAATTGAAGGAGAAGATGCTGTGTGGGATGGCTAAGTGGCACGGAAGTTGATTACCAGTTGAGCTTATCAAGAACACAGGGATAGATACATGTTTCTGAAAGAAAATAATGTTGATGATTTTCTTGAAGTTATTGGCTGTATAATTAGTTAGTTAGTTAGTTAGTCTTTCCTCTTGAGCCTAAGTCGGCACATAGAGCAGAAGTCATGGCTCTCCATGTCTGGCGGTTCGCTGCTACCTGTTGTAGATCCTGGATGTTCACTTGGCTGTTGAATGAGCTTTCTCTGATGATGGTTCTACGCAGGGTCTCTCTTGGTCTTCCCCGTTTTCTTTTCTCTACTGGTGACCATAATTGTAGGCATTAACAATTTCATGTAAATATATTCCCTAAAGTGATGCATAGTATTCAGAAATGTCATCAGTAATGGTCACAATATCGTGCCATGTAATTAGATGGTGGCATGATGTGGGTGTCAACGTCCTAGAGACCTAGGGGAATGAAACTCGGGTTCATACAGGCAACAAACTCCGTTCTGATACTATCTGACATAATTTATTTACAGTAAGCTGGCGAAGAATGGTTTTCGCAGCCAGCTACACTTGAATAGCATATCACAGGAGTTCATAACAAAGCAATCATACATAATCATTACAACAAACTCTATCCTCTATCTATCTTATGAGTAACACCCCTAAATACACTTGGGTTCAATCTATCAAGTCCCCCTTAAGTTAAGCCCTGTTGCTTCTTCGATGTCCAGTCGGCGTCTGCCCTCTAATGTGTCTCGATCGGACACGGGCTGTAACTCTCCTCGAGCTTCTCGTGGAACAGGTCCTGGCACGTGGTAAGCGGGTTCCACCTGTGAGGCTCTCTCCTCCAGGCCGAAACCACGAAACAATAGACCTGTCCTCTCACCTACTTATCATCCCCACAAGAATATCCTTTTTAAACATCTATCCATTCTCCGGGCGGACTCGACCACTCTTGATGTCTTCTCAGAGGCTCCTCTGGTGGCATATAAGCGGGATCGTAACCTCAGAGATGTGCTGGTCCATAGCAGGCTACCCCAACCTCACCAGTCTCTTCCTGGCACGGTGGCGTGTCTTCGATCGGTTTGCAAGACCTGTCCATATGTACTTCAAACCCAGAGTCTGACATTCCCTAAGACGACCTTCCACATCCGTGAGGGTTTCTCATGCATCAGTCGCAACGTCATCTATGCGATTACCTGCACACGTTGCGACATGAGATATGTCGGTGAGACAGGATTACGTCTTGGGGACAGATTTCGACAACATCTTTCTGATATCACCAGCGGCGCCCAGAAACCAGTATCCATACATTTCAACAGTCCTGACCACCATGGCGTAGCCGACATACAGGTCACGGCCATCAAATCATGCGCATCCCACGAACGGGAAGACATTGGAACACCGTCTCATCTTCCAGTTGGGCACACTCTCCCCTCACGGCCTTAATGTCCAACACAGCTTCATTTAACTCCCCACCCCACCCCTCCCACCCCCAGCTTACAGTCCACCATCTGGGTACGTGCAGATCCTTTGTATGACATCACAGTCAACTCTCTTGGCGGATTTACGTTCGGTGTTTTGCCATCATTTTCTGAACGACCACCACTCATGCCTCTCTGTGTGTACTAACACTATATAGGTTTCCGCAGCGGTGTTTCGAGCGCTTAACGATAATTGCTAATTGTCATCTGCATCCGTAACATCTTTGCCGTTCTCAAATTTCACTTTTCCGCACACATGGGCGCGTCTCCACCCCACTCCCTTCCCACTTGACCTTTGACCCATGTACCATACATCCGGTCTATTGATCCACTGGCGCCCTACGTGTGTCAGACCTTCCAAGCTAGGACACAGTATTCAGATGAGTACATTTAATTTTAATTAGTTTAATAGTTTAATATTGTCATAGTGTGTTTCATGTAGTTTTGTGTTGGTTTGTATTTGTTTGTCCTGTGCTGACGAAGGCTTTGGCCGCAACGTCCAATTTGTCTCTTGTAGTCGTGTTTTAGTAAAGCTCACAATCTACTTCTCGTTTATTTGGGTGATTCATTCATTGCCTAGATTGTTCGAGCATTCGAGTGGGTCTCTTTAGTTCCCTTGTATTGGGGTTATGTCCCTTCTCTAATTCCCTTCTATCTTTATGTTCCTACCGACTCCTTGTGAGACTCTGACAGTGGGGGTGACGAGCTCTTTTTCCCCACTGTATCTCATTTCCAAATCTTCTGAAAATTACCCAGTACTTATACAGGAACTTGGTCAACTACTGATAAAAGCATACAACAAAAAAGAAAACGGATGTATTGCTAGTGGAAGACCAAGAAGGCGATGAATAGACAGCCTCAAGGGTGTATTAAACAAACACAGAGACAGCACCTAAAGCAACACTTCTGATATTGGAACGTATAGGCTCTACCCACCTCCACACTTAATAACAAGTGTGGATAATGGAAAGAGATCATCCACTGGGGCTAGACAATAGATTGTAGATGTGTTTGAGACTTGATCAATGCCAGACGCGGAGCAGGTCGGAAAGATCCATCCACGACTTGGAACTGAAATTGAATTGCTGAGTTGATTAAAAGAAAACACGCAACCACTATGCCAGAACAGTCAGCTGGCGAAGTGGTCAGGCCACTTGCCTCTTGCTACAAAAGGTTCTGAGTTCATTTTTGGGTTCAGTTTTTCAGTTCATGAGTGCATTTGTCTTTTTCAGACACCCCTAAGGGTCATTGCTTTAACCTTGGAGTTCATGCTCTGCAACGTTTCCGGCAGGCCAATCTGAGGAAAGAGACCAAATCATGTGGGATAAAACTTTGTTGAATGTTGATCCTCTTGTATTTACACCCCTTTTTAATTTGTCTTTTAACTACAAAGTTATGCACAGGGTTTTCAACTTCATTATAACTGGCATTTTGCCATTGTGACAGATGATAGTTTGTTGTATTGTGCTTCAAAAAAGACATAATAGCTACATCCCAACTGGCGGTAGCGAATGTGACAGCACAAAACATGGGCTGAATTGTAGAGATCAAGTGTTGCCCATGTAGCATGATCCCTCTCTTGGCCTGTCTTGTTTACTCCAGAGGAGAGGTAACACCAATACATCTGGAACAAGACAAGCTGCAGAAGCTGCCGGATCAGTAAAGTAATGCTCTGTCCTCCTGAAACTTCGATCCTGGACCAGTTGCAGACCAAGGCTTAGGGCCTGGTTTGCCCTGTCATGACATTTAATTTAGTCTGTAGGTTGCATTTCCTCACATCAGGAAAAGGCTTGTACCCTCCCAGTGTGCTCCTCCGCCCAAAGCCACTGACAAAATGTGGTTGTCAGGTTTGGTGACGCCGGCCAATATTTGCGCTAACAAACAGCAAGTAGTACCATCTATTATACGGTAGCTCAGTCATATCTGACTAAGACCTGACACCACAACTTCATTATATAAAATTATTAAAGCGCTAGTGTTTGACAAGGTCAATGTTTCTTATGTGCAGGTACTGGGCTTTCCATCTCAAGTCCTGGGCTATCTGATCTGTGTGTTCCTGGGAGAACTGGGGGTCAATGTGCGGGCAGAGATCGAGCTGAAGGATATTGGTGCAGAGTGGAAAGTGCCCCTGGACACTCTATGTAAGAAAGGCATGGAATTTTGTTTGACCTCTGGTCACTTCCAGCATAGACACCTGACCCAGGTGACAGCTCTGACCAGCAACCTGGACACCGCCTGGAGAAAACTTGACCTGGCCAAGTGAGTAGATATTTCTTTATATTTCTTGCTTGCAACATTTGGTCAGAAATGACTTAACACCACATAATCTGTTTTATTGTCTTTACAAGTTTGAATCATGTTTCCCCGGGAAGGTTAACCCGGTCAACAAATGCCCGCAGAAGTCGGATGTGTCGGCCTAACGGCGCAAGAACGCAGCTCTGCTGTAAACAGGCACAACGCAATCACGTCCGAAAAAAAAACTCCGGATGAACGAAGAAGAAGAAGAAGAATCATGTTTAAAGTATCCACTGGAATGATTTCTAGAAAAATAGAGAGAGAGGATGACAGCAAGAGGAGATTTGTGATAACATTTTATATGGGGTTAACAAATTTCATCATGCAAATTGATATTTCCTGTTGTAGGCTGCCAGAAGTGGAGAAGCATGGTCACACATGCCAGTCACCCAGGCACTTGATGATGATAATCCAGTACATGTCACTGAAAACCTAGAAGAGATTATTGCAAAGGTTTAATATTTCCTTATGCCTATCTTTCCTATATGCACACTAAGCAATGAAAATGAAAACAACATGAGGCAAGATATTGAGTCATTTAAAGATCACCTAACAATTGTAAAGTAGATGTAGTCCATAGCAGGCACTGTAGTTGGGGTGTGAAGCGTTAGGTTTTCATATATTATAGGCCAGTGCATATGAGGTTGGGTGGTAAGTTCCCTTCTTCATTGCTTTTCATTCCTTGGCAATTCCCAGATAATTCTTAAAAATGCCTGGATCCATTTTTATGAGGCTGGGATGACCCCCATAGCTGTACTGGGTAGAAGAATCTGTCCTCTGCTGGGAATTTCCTGTATTTATGCTGGATCAACCTGGGAGTCCAGGTCAATTAAAAAACAGTCCCCGATGTGGATTTGAAGCCACTATCACTGGGCCGGCATTCAGTCATCTAGCATTAATCCTGCTGTGGCTCCTAAGCAGGTGAATTGGTACAACTATCTTGAAACAGTCTTAATGTCTGATGGAAGAGGTCTTGTAGAAATTATAACAAGAATCGTCTTGGCACATGATAAAGATACACTAAGATCACAGTTACAGAGTAAGGGCATAAGGAAGCATTCTGGCATAAGATTTCAAGAGGAGCAAGATCCTTGTGGAACCAGAGTTTGCTTGTTGCTGTGGACTTTGAGGCTTTAGGAAACTAGGAGAGAAAGTAGAAAAGTTGTCAAACTGGGTTGTGAATTTAATGTTTGATCTACAGGCGCTTGGACAACCACATTGTTCTGATGAAAGGTCAAGTGCAGAGATGCCAGCCTCAGCTTGCTCGCTTCCAGTGGCTTCATGAAGACCTCTTCACACAGACAGGAAGGCAGCTCTCTCAGATGGTGCCGCCAGGCAGGGCCAGTGTCATGCTGGAGATGAAGAAGGTAAACTATTCATAAGATACCAGGGTAATTCTATAGCATGTGTTGCTTTAGTGTGGGGAATTGCTCATACTGTGCACATAATCATCTTGAGCCCTGCCAACTGAGATGGGTGTTCATGTATCTCAATAGATCTCGGTCCTTTGTGTTCTGGATCATGTTGATTGATATTTCTCCATGCCACTGTCTCAGTCCATCTAGCATCATTTCTCTTGGTCTGCCTCTGTCTCTTGTACTGCTGATCTTTCCTGTCCTGATGTTTTCCAATGCCTCTCTTCTCATTACACGTCAAAAGGACACTGTCTCTTTCTTACAATTATATAAAATATTCTACTGTCATTAGACTTTTCAGACACTTGTTAGTTAATTTACCTTGTCACAGGTATTTGCAAGATGTGTCTCGGAAAACACATCTTTGTTGCCTCCAAGCTCTTCCTAATTTGTTCATTGCATGATTCACTGCCTTACAGTAGACCAAGTACTGTAAAACATTTCCATAATCTCTTTCTAATGTTCATAATAGTGGCGTATTGCAAAAGACTGTTCATAGGTCACAATTTTATGAGGTAAGGTTCTCAGAATCATTATTTTGCTTCTTTTTGCCTTCCTCAGAACTCCAGTATTATCTTGGTGTTTGTTTTTTCTTCTGTGCTTCAGTGTCATACTTCATCTGGTTTTGAACCATGTCCCCAGGCCACATAGAATGATTTTCTATCTGGTTTTGAACCATGTCCCCAGGCTACATAGCTTGATTCTTCAAAGTATCTTAAAATACATTGAGGACTACTTATTTGTATGAACTGCAACACCACATTACATAAAATATAAACTACAGCACACCACATTATTGGTATATGAACAACAGCACTACACATTGCATGAAGTATGAACTAAAACACCACATATTACACAAAGTACGATCTACAGTACTACATATTCTATTGTGAACTACAGCATCACACATTACATTAGAATATAAACTAACTGACTCATCGATTACATTTTTCTTTCTGTCCACAGTCTGTCCAGACCTTGTTGTCTCAAGAGTCCTTGCTTTCATCTTGCCAAGAGCGTTACTCACAAATGGAGGCCAGCATCAGCCAGAGACTGAGGTGGGCTGCAGGAGCCAACCCTTCCCTGAACACAGTGCTCAACAACTTTGAGAAGGCAGCAAGCTACCGCAAGAAGATCATTGAAGTAAGTGTTGTCACACGGATATCATGTGTGTGCAGATGTGTGGTGTTAACTTTGCATACTGTTGTCTTCAAATTGTCATGGTATCTTAGTGGCTGGACACATGGATAGGATGTGTGTGCAGATGTATGGTGTTAACTTTGCATACTGTTGTCTTCAAATTGTCATGGTATCTTAGTGGTTGGACACATGGATAGGATGTGTGTGCAGATGTATGGTGTTAACTTTGCATACTGTTGTCTTCAAATTGTCATGGTATCTTAGTGGCTGGACACATGGATAGGATGTGTGTGCAGATGTATGGTGTTAACTTTGCATACTGTTGTCTTCAAATTGTCATGGTATCTTAGTGGTTGGACACATGGATAGGATGTGTGTGCAGATGTATGGTGTTGTCTGCAAAATATCAGGGTAGCTTAGTGGCTGGACATGTGATCATGGGTTTGAATCTGCATTCAGACAGATGTTTAACTGACCTGGACTGCCCAGTCAGCCCAGCCTACAGTGGGTACAGACAGATGTTTAACTGACCTGGACTGCCCAGTCAGCCCAGCCTACAGTGGGTACAGACAGATGTTTAACTGACCTGGACTGCCCAGTCAGCCCAGCCTACAGTGGGTACAGACAGATGTTTAACTGACCTGGACTGCCCAGTCAGCCCAGCCTACAGTGGGTACAGACAGATGTTTAACTGACCTGGACTGCCCAGTCAGCCCAGCCTACAGTGGGTACAGACAGATGTTTAACTGACCTGGACTGCCCAGTCAGCCCAGCCTACAGGGGTACAGACAGATGTTTAACTGACCTGGACTGCCCAGTCAGCCCAGCCTACAGTGGGTACAGACAGATGTTTAACTGACCTGGACTGCCCAGTCAGCCCAGCCTACAGTGGGTACAGACAGATGTTTAACTGACCTGGACTTGCCCAGTCAGCCCAGCCTACAGTGGGTACAGACAGATGTTTAACTGACCTGGACTGCCCAGTCAGCCCAGCCTACAGTGGGTACAGACAGATGTTTAACTGACCTGGACTGCCCAGTCAGCCCAGCCTACAGTGGGTACAGACAGATGTTTAACTGACCTGGACTGCCCAGTCAGCCCAGCCTACAGTGGGTACAGACAGATGTTTAACTGACCTGGACTGCCCAGTCAGCCCAGCCTACAGTGGGTACAGACAGATGTTTAACTGACCTGGACTGCCCAGTCAGCCCAGCCTACAGTGGGTACAGACAGATGTTTAACTGACCTGGGACTGCCCAGTCAGCCCAGCCTACAGTGGGTACAGACAGATGTTTAACTGACCTGGACTGCCCAGTCAGCCCAGCCTACAGTGGGTACAGACAGATGTTTAACTGACCTGGACTGCCCAGTCAGCCCAGCCTACAGTGGGTACAGACAGATGTTTAACTGACCTGGACTGCCCAGTCAGCCCAGCCTACAGTGGGTACAGACAGATGTTTAACTGACCTGGACTGCCCAGTCAGCCCAGCCTACAGTGGGTACAGACAGATGTTTAACTGACCTGGACTGCCCAGTCAGCCCAGCCTACAGTGGGTACAGACAGATGTTTAACTGACCTGGACTGCCCAGTCAGCCCAGCCTACAGTGGGTACAGACAGATGTTTAACTGACCTGGACTGCCCAGTCAGCCCAGCCTACAGTGGGTACAGACAGATGTTTAACTGACCTGGACTGCCCAGTCAGCCCAGCCTACAGTGGGTACAGACAGATGTTTAACTGACCTGGACCGCCCAGTCAGCCCAGCCTACAGGTGGGTTACAGACAGATGTTTAACTGACCTGGACTGCCCAGGTCAGGCCCGCCTACAGTGGGTACAGACAGATGTTTAACTGACCTGGACCGCCCAGTTCAGCCCAGCCTACAGTGGTACAGACAGATGTTTAACTGACCTGGACCGCCCAGTCATCCCAGCCTACAGTGGGTACAGACAGATGTTTAACTGACCTGGACCGCCCAGTCAGCCCAGCCTACAGTGGGTACAGACAGATGTTTAACTGACCTGGACCGCCCAGTCAGCCCAGCCTACAGTGGGTACAGACAGATGTTTAACTGACCTGGACCGCCCAGTCAGCCCAGCCTACAGTGGGTACAGACAGATGTTTAACTGACCTGGACTCGCCCAGTCAGCCCAGCCTACAGTGGGTACAGACAGATGTTTAACTGACCTGGACCGCCCAGTCAGCCCAGCCTACAGTGGGTACAGACAGATGTTTAACTGACCTGGACCGCCCTAGTCCAGCCCCAGCCTACAGTGGGTACAGACAGATGTTTAACTGACCTGGACCGCCCAGTCAGCCCAGCCCTACAGTGGGTACAGACAGATGTTTAACCTGACCTGGACCCGCCCATGCAGCCCAGCCTACAGTGGGTACAGACAGATGTTTAACTGACCTGGACCGCCCAGTCAGCCCAGCCTACAGTGGGTACAGACAGATGTTTAAACTGACCTGGACCGCCCAGTCAGCCCAGCCTACAGTGGGTACAGACAGATGTTTAAACTGACCTGGACGCCCAGTCAGCCCAGCCTACAGTGGGTACAGACAGATGTTTAACTGACCTGGACCGCCCAGTCAGCCCAGCCTACAGTGGGTACAGACAGATGTTTAACTGACCTGGACCGCCCAGTCAGCCCAGCCTACAGTGGGTACAGACAGATGTTTAACTGACCTGGACCGCCCAGTCAGCCCAGCCTACAGTGGGTACAGACAGATGTTTTAACTGACCTGGGACCGCCCATCAGCCCAGCCTACAGTGGGTACAGACAGATGTTTAACTGACCTGGACCCGCCCAGTCAGCCCAGCCTACAGTGGGTACAGACAGATGTTTAACTGACCTGGACCGCCCAGTCAGCCCAGCCTACAGTGGGTACAGACAGATGTTTACTGACCTGGACCGCCCAGTCAGCCCAGCCTACAGTGGGTACAGACAGATGTTTAACTGACCTGGACCGCCCAGTCCAGCCCAGCCTACAGTGGGTACAGACAGATGTTTAACTGACCTGGACCGCCCAGTCAGCCCAGCCTACAGTGGGTTACAGACAGATGTTTAACTGACCTGGACGCCCCAGTCAGCCCAGCCTACAGTGGGTACAGACAGATGTTTAACTGACCTGGACCGCCCAGTCAGCCAGCCTACAGGTGGTACAGACAGATGTTTAACTGACCTGGACCCGCCCCAGTCAGCCCAGCCTACAGTGGGTACAGACAGGATGGTTTAACTTGACCTGGACCGCCCAGTCAGCCCAGCCTACAGTGGGTACAGACAGATGTTTAACTGACCTGGACCGCCCAGTCAGCCCAGCCTACAGTGGGTACAGACAGATGTTTAACTGACCTGGACCGCCCAGTCAGCCCAGCCTACAGTGGGTACAGACAGATGTTTAACTGACCTGGACCGCCCAGTCAGCACCAGCCTACAGGTGGGTACAGACAGATGTTTAACTGACCTGGACTGCCCAGTCAGCCCAGCCTACAGTGGGTACAGACAGATGTTTAACTGACCTGGACCGCCCAGTTCAGCCCAGCCTACAGTGGGTACAGACAGATGTTTAACTGACCTGGACCGCCCAGTCAGCCCAGCCTACAGTGGGTACAGACAGATGTTTAACTGACCTGGACCGCCCAGTCAGCCCAGCCTACAGTGGGTACAGACAGATGTTTAACTGACCTGGACCGCCCAGTCAGCCCAGCCTACAGTGGGTACAGACAGATGTTTAACTGACCTGGACCGCCCATGTCAGCCCAGCCTACAGTGGGTACAGACAGATGTTTAACTGACCTGGACCAGCCCATGTCAGCCCAGCCTACAGTGGGTACAGACAGATGGTTTAACTGACCTGGACCGCCCAGTCAGCCCAGCCTACAGTGGGTACAGACAGATGTTTAACTGACCTGGACCGCCCAGGCAGCCCAGCCTACAGTGGGTACAGACAGATGGTTTAACTGACCTGGACCGCCCAGTCAGCCCAGCCTACAGTGGGTACAGACAGATGTTTAACTGACCTGGACCGCCCTGTCAGCCCAGCCTACAGTGGGTACAGACAGATGTTTAAACTGACCTGGAACCGCCCAGTCAGCCCAGCTACAGTGGGTACAGACAGATGTTTAACTGACCTGGACCGCCCAGTCAGCCCAGCCTACAGTGGGTACAGACAGGATGTTTACTGACCTGGACCGCCCTGTCAGCCCAGCCTACAGTGGTACAGACAGATGTTTAACTGACCTGGACCGCCCTGTCAGCCCAGCCTACAGTGGGTACAGACAGATGTTTAACTGACCTGGACCGCCCTGTCAGCCCAGCCTACAGTGGGTACAGACAGATGTTTAACTGACCTGGACCGCCCTGTCAGCCCGCCTACAGTGGGTACAGACAGATGTTTAACTGACCTGGACCGCCCAGGTCAGCCCAGCCGACAGTGGGTACAGACAGATGTTTAACTGACCTGGACCGCCCTGTCAGCCCAGCCTACAGTGGTACAGACAGATGTTTAAAAACTGACCTGGACCGCCCTGTCAGCCCAGCCTACAGTGGTTACAGACAGATGTTTAACTGACCTGGACCGCCCTGTCAGCCCAGCCTACAGTGGGTACAGACAGATGTGTAACTGACCTGGACCGCCCAGTCAGCCCAGCCTACAGTGGGTACAGAAGAGTTTAACTTGCCATCACCCTAATGGCTTGCCGCCCCAGCCCGCCTACAGTGGGTACAACAGATGTTTAACTACCTGGACCGCCCTAGCCCGCTACATGGGGGACAGATGTTTAACTGACCTGGACCGCCCGTCCCAGCTACAGTGTTTAACAGATTTTACTGACCTGGACCGCCCTGTCACCAGCCTACAGTGGGTACAGACAGATGTTTAACTGACCTGGACCGCCCAGTCAGCCCAGCCTACTGGGACAGATGTTTAACTGACCTGACCGCCCAGTGCACCCAGATGGGTACAGACGATTAACTGACCACCCCCAGTGCCCCAGCCTACAGTGGGACAGACAGATTTTAACTCGGACCGCCCGTCGCCCAGCCAGGGGTCAACAGATGCCCGGACCGCCTTCCTTAAAAAATGTTTTGACCCCACCGCCCGTCATGTTTAAATTTTAAATGCCTGGCCCCCCCCATACCACCCGCCCCAGCCCCAAAATGGTACAGACGGACCCTTAATTGGTTGTTTATACTGGCCCTGTCGCCTACGGGGCAGCAGATGGTTTTAAAGTACCCTGGGCCCCAAAGGGGTCAGCAGAGAACGATTTGACCGACCTACGCCCGGGCAGCAGAGTGACCGGTAACCCATAAGGGCGGAACGGGAACGCCCCGGGCAAAGGTTTAATGGACCCAGTTTTTACACCGAGCCCGCGCCCCCTAATTGTAAAATTTTTTCTTTGTTTTTTTTTTTAATTTTTTTCCAGTAACCTACTGGTATGTTTACTGACTGGCCCAAACTAAAGGGGCGCAGCCCTTAAAGGGGCCAATTTTTCCCCTTGGGACAGCAATTTTCATTTAACGCGGCCCCCGCCCCAGTTGGGGTAGACCCGGTTTTAAACCCGGCCGGGGCAGACCCGGCTCTGGGACGCCGAGTTTCCACCCTGGGACAAAATTTCACCGGGGTCAGCAGCCCCCAGCCACATGGCAGAAATGTTACTGGACCTGCCCCTAGTCCCCCCTGGGGTAAAAGTTTTTCCCCCATCAGCCCGCCTACAGTGGGTACAGACAGATTTTTAACTCCTGGCGCCCCGTCCCCAGCCTACAGGGGTACAGACAGGTTTAACTGGGCCCCCCCCCAGTCCCCCTACGTGGTAAAAATGTTTAAGACCTGGACCCCCCTGTCAGCCAGCCTACAGTGGGTAGACAGATGTTTTCCTTCCCCCATCAGCCCGCCCAGTGGGGAAACGTTTAAAGACTGGACGCCGGACCGCCCGTAGCCAGCACAGTGGTAAGACCTGTTAACGCCCCGGACCCCCTTCAGGGCAGACAGTGGTAAGACGATGTTCTTAAACTGACCCGGACCGCCCGTCAGCCCAGCCTACAGTGGGTACAGACAGATGTTTAACTGACCTGGACCGCCCTGTCAGCCCAGCCTACAGTGGGTACAGACAGATGTTTTTAAATGACCTGGACCGCCCAGTCAGCCCAGCCTACAGTGGGTACAGACAGATGTTTAACTGACCTGGACCGCCCAGTCAGCCCAGCCTACAGTGGGTACAGACAGATGTTTAACTGACCTGGACCGCCCTGTCAGCCCAGCCTACAGTGGGTACAGACAGATGTTTAACTGACCTGGACCGCCCAGTCAGCCCAGCCTACAGTGGGTACAGACAGATGTTTAACTGACCTGGACCGCCCAGTCAGCCCAGCCTACAGTGGGTACAGACAGATGTTTAACTGACCTGGACCGCCCAGTCAGCCCAGCCTACAGTGGGTACAGACAGATGTTTAACTGACCTGGACCGCCCAGTCAGCCCAGCCTACAGTGGGTACAGAACAGATGTTTTAACTGACCTGGACCCGCCCAGTCAGCCCAGCCTACAGTGGGTACAGACAGATGTTTAACTGACCTGGACCGCCCAGTCAGCCCAGCCTACAGTGGGTACAGGACAGATGTTTAACTGACCTGGACCGCCCAGTCAGCCCAGCCTACAGTGGGTACAGACAGATGTTTAACTGACCTGGACCGCCCAGTCAGCCCAGCCTACAGTGGGTACAGACAGATGTTTAACTGACCTGGACCGCCCTGTCAGCCCAGCCTACAGTGGGTACAGACAGATGTTTAACTGACCTGGACCGCCCTGTCAGCCCAGCCTACAGTGGGTACAGACAGATGTTTAACTGACCTGGACTGCCCAGTCAGCCCAGCCTACAGTGGGTACAGACAGATGTTTAACTGACCTGGACCGCCCAGTCAGCCCAGCCTACAGTGGGTACAGACAGATGTTTAACTGACCTGGACCGCCCAGCCTACAGTGGGTACAGACAGATGTTTAACTGACCTGGACCGCCCAGTCAGCCCAGCCTACAGTGGGTACAGACAGATGTTTAACTGACCTGGACCGCCCTGTCAGCCCAGCCTACAGTGGGTACAGACAGATGTTTAACTGACCTGGACCGCCCAGTCAGCCAGCCTACAGTGGGTACAGACAGATGTTTAACTGACCTGGACCGCCCTGTCAGCCCAGCCTACAGTGGGTACAGACAGATTTTAACTGACCTGGACCGCCCGTCAGCCGCCTACAGTGGGTTACAGACAGATGTTTTAACTGACCTGGACGCCGTCAGCCAGCCTACAGTGGGTACAGACAGATGTTTAACTGACCTGGACGCCTGTCAGCCAGCACAGTGGGTACAGACAGATGTTTAACTGACCTGGACCGCCCTGTCAGCCCAGCCTACAGTGGGTACAGACAGATGTTTAACTGACCTGGTGGACCGCCCAGTCAGCCCAGCCTACAGTGGGTACAGACAGATGTTTAACGACCTGGACCGCCCAGTCAGCCCAGCCTACAGTGGGTACAGACAGATGTTTAACTGACCTGGACCGCCCAGTCAGCCCAGCCTACAGTGGGTAAGACAGATGTTTAAACTGACCTGGACCGCCCTGTCAGCCCACCCTACAGTGGGAAACAGGCAGTTTGTTTAACTGACCTGGACCGCCCAGTCAGCCAGCCTACAGTGGGACAGCCCGAGTTTAACGACCTGGACCGCCCGTCACCCAGCCTACAGTGGGTACAGACAGATGTTTTAATGACCGGACAGCCCAGTCAGCCCAGCCTACAGTGGGTACAGAAGATGTTAACTGACCTGGACCCCCCAGTCAGCCCAGCCTACAGGGGTACAGGCAGATGTTTAACTGACCTGGACCGCCCAGTCAGCCAGCCTACAGTGGGTACAGACAGATGTTTAACTGACCTGACCGCCCTTCAGCCCAGCCTACAGTGGGTACAGGCAGATGTTTAATGACCTGGACCGCCCTGTCAGCCCAGCCTACAGTGGGTACAGACAGATGTTTAACTGACCTGGACCGCCCTGTCAGCCCAGCCTACAATGGGTACCATGAAATGTGTTGGGAAGTGAAGGCAGCAGACGTGATATTGACCACATCGAAGGTCAGCATGGCCGAATTGATAAGAGCCCTCGTTCTTAAACATCCGGTGTGCTGATGCTGAGGTAGGGGGTTCAGCCCTGTACACTTGTCAGTTGGACTAAAATGTTGACTTGGGGACGTAAATTGCAAGTACCTCTGAAGTTGGAGGGGGTTTGCCTGATGGCGAGGGGACACTGGTAAGTAATAGGGAAAGCTAATCCACACGCAAAATTTAGCCTAGTGCTACTTAAAGTAGTGTGTATGGACTACACTTAAGTTCAAAAGTGAGCGAGGGGGCACAAATTAAAACAATTATTGATCACAGCAGCCTCAGGTGCTGATTGGTCTATAAAATATGGGTCAAGCACCATTTGCCCAGTAAGTTTTTAAAAGGGTCCTTTATCTTCATAATGTGTCTGGAATTTGTTTTGTATTTAACTGTAATAAATCAGTTATAATGCAGTCATCTACGTTATATTTCCTTCAAAATAGTTCCCTTCTGCGGCTACATAAAATCTGTATTGATCACAGAAAGAAAGAAAAATTTAATGGATTTGTAGCTTAGTTCATGCATACAGGTTAGAACATTTCTAGAACTAATTTTTGAAATCTCTCAAGTGCATTGTCGCATTGGTGATAATTTTCCCAGCATCACTTGATCCACCGCCCTTTCAGTTCTGATACGAGCGTAGGTGACAAGAGAAATAGAAGGCAGTCGCTTTAAAAAAAAAACTGTTTAAGAAGGCAGTTTCCATCAGAATATGGAGGCTAATCCCAGGCAGTCGAAGTGTATGTTGCAAAGTACTTCTGCACCAGTAGGGATCGATATGCTGGTGGTTGCTATATGGATCTTAATCAACACTAACACACCCTTCATGGGCATACTTCTGTCACAAACACTTTTGTGGAAGTTGGGATAGATAGCTAGAACTCTGTAAGTGTCTGGAGGGTGAGAGATTCTCCTGAACTATGTACAAACACAGTGAGGCAAGACTTCTTAGTCAACGCCAAGCCAGGCCAGTTCATGGAGACATTCTTCTCCTGCCTTTAACTCCCAACGGAGCATAAGCCCACAGCCAACTCTCATCAAGCCTTCCTCTGCTGTCTCCTGCAGCTCTCTCTATGCTCTTCTCATATTATTTATGTCTGTCGCTAATTCTCTTGTCTAGGTATTTTTTTTTTCCATTTCTGTTTGTTTTTTCCAGAGGGGGGACTTTCTAGTAATACTGTTAACCCTTTACAGGGCAGACGTTTGTCTGTTTTGTAGCCCTGAACGGGCAAGAAGAAATTTTAGGTTCGGTAAAATTTCGGGTTACGTTAGTAAAATCATCACATAAAAGGTGTTAGTCAACCGATTTTACTTAAATAAAAATCAAAATGAAGTAAAAAGCATGCATATTATTTTACTCATGTGAATGTTCCTGGTAATCCACACATGAACACAAATATTTACAAAATACAACATATTATTTGTGATTGTCAGTCATTTATACGGCAATTTACAAACACATTTTCAGAATCAGAATCACTTTCTTTAAAGTGCGACTCACGACTGCTAACGCGAAGTAACGCTGATCACTGATATCTAGCTCTGATTAATCAAATTCGTGCACTTAAATGTAATCGTCGAAATGCATTTTGAAATACAAAGCTTAAAACCCCAAAAACTTTTTAAAATCCGTTCAGATTCAAAGTACGAGATTGCGAATGGCGGCCACGTTGTCAAGCTATCAGCGAAACCGAAAGTAGACAATTGGAAGTCTCGGAAAGCCGAGAGATCGCGTTTTTACAATGCTTAATAGTCACGACGCTTTCAGGACTGGTTTGCCCGTGTGGGGATTAAAACGTTCCTAGGCGTTTTGCCCAGTAAAGGGTTAACAACTTTTCTCAGTGTGTCTTATCCAGTGCCAGCATTTCCTCGTCTCTTCATCCACCTGTGTTTGTTTAGTTTGATCCATGAACTCCACAATAGTGATTGTGTCATACCATTTATATGAAAAGGTTATATCACTAAGGTTGTGCCATCAGGGTCACTACCATTTTATTAAACTGTAATTTCCAAGATAGAATCAATCATTCCAACTTTAAAACTATCTCATAGTTACACATGTATTTGTGTAGAAGGAATGGTGTCTACTTTACATATCTCTACATGTTTTTGCTGTGTTCAAATGTGTTCTAGACATTGTTATCTTTGTTTGTTAATGTACAGAATACAGCAGTGTAAAGATTCCATAAGCTGTGATATTTTAGTTACCTTTAAATGTAATTGTCTGAATTTTATATAGCCTTTTGTACATTGAATTGCAGTATAAGTCAACATCACTCATTGACGGGGTTTTCACATATATAATTCAGAAGAATTTAAAGCCCAAAAACACAATTTGATTGAGGTAAAAAATTGAGACCATTTTAACTCATCAGTCTACTGTATTTGTGATACCTTGATTTCAGGAAGAAGGCAAAAGAGTGACAGAAGCTGCCAGCCTGTGCCAGGGAGTTCTTCATCTGGAGGCCCTGCGGACACATACCCAAGAGGCCTCGACTACTGATTCAAACTTTCTCCAACTGCTCAACCAGTAAATATCACTTGTTACTTTTTATCAACCATGTTTGCCGCTATCTGTGCCTTGAATTGTTTTGTATTCTTCATCATCATTATCATCATGTGCCATCTCGATAGTTGTCCACCTCACACAATCACCACATTTGATCAGGCACATGTTCTTGTCCCAATTTTTTAATTTTTTATTCGGTTATTCATCGAAGTATTTATCTCTCTATCTTTCATAAGCTCTTTTTCCATCTGCTTGTTGTTACTCAATTTTAAAGTTTATTGCTCCTCAATGAGACCTACAAACATTGACATCTAAATTCGGCACAGATTTTCAGTTTTCATCTGCCCCTGCATTTGTTTTTCTGTCCATTCATTGCCTTTTTTGTGTTTTTATCAGGTGTTTCTCAGCTGGTCATTTTATGTCCACATCTCACATACATACAGAAGTACAGGTTCTGTTTTGCATTTTAACCTCAATTTCTCTCTGCAGTGGACAGTTTTTTTATTGGTTATATTTTTCAGTTCTGTGGTGAAGGGGTTACAAATGAAGTTTGTAATCCTGCATACCGCATTTAAAACAGAGCTGAAGGTGATTTGCGTTGGTTCCAATACAAAGGTATGAGCGCTGGTCGTTCAGAAAGCAATGGCAAACTACTGAACATAAACTTGCCAAGCAATCACAAACAGTCCAAAACACTGGGGTTAACTGCCACATCCTGTAAAGGATCTGTAAATATCTTGTTTGTTCAGTTTACAAAAGTTGACTTTTGCCTAGGTGATTCTTGTTTTAATTGCTACAAGAAACTTTCCATCTGATATTAATGACTTTCAATCAGTCAATCATGTGCTGTCTCCACAATAAAGGTAGACTGCATTGAATCTGTCTCTCGCCTTGATTGTACATTCTATCAGACTGCTGTTCATCCATCTCTTGATGATATCTTCCCACTTGTATCATTGTCTACTTCTTGCTCACTTACCTTCAACCATACCCTTCAGTATGGTTTTTATAAGATTGTTATGTCTTTTAGCATGGCCACAATATTTCACCTGCCTCTTTTTTATTTCATTCCCAGTTTTTCTAGAACCTCTAGATTATTTTCCAATTTATTGAGTTGTCACTACGATCTTTCACTCTTCATAGAGATGATAATTAATTCCTGTTTTATTAGTTTCATTCTGAACTTATTATCTTTTGTATTGAAGGAAGTTAATTGAAAAACAAGTAAAAGCTTAAAGGACATCACCCATTGATCTACAACAAATATGGGGGTAGCACATGTGGTGTTTGTGGCGATTGACTAACTTTCACCCATGGTATTTGTGGAGATTGACTAACTTCCACCCATGGTATTTGTGGAGATTGACTAACTTCCACCCATGGTATTTGTGGAGATTGACTAACTTCCACCCATGGTATTTGTGGAGATTGATTAACTTCCACCCATGGTATTTGTGGAGATTGACTAACTTCCACCCATGGTATTTGTGGAGATTGACTAACTTTCACCCATGGTATTTGTGGAGATTGATTAACTTCCACCCATGGTATTTGTAGAGATTGACTAACTTCCACCCATGGTATTTGTGGAGATTGATTAACTTCCACCCATGGTATTTGTAGAGATTGACTAACTTTCACCCATGGTATTTGTGGAGATTGATTAACTTCCACCCATGGTATTTGTGGAGATTGACTAACTTTCACCCATGGTATTTGTGGAGATTGATTAACTTCCACCCATGGTATTTGTGGAGATTGATTAACTTCCACCCATGGTATTTGTGGAGATTGACTAACTTTCACCCGTGGTGTTCTCTACAGATGTTCTGAGTGCTGCCTGCTGCTGGAGTCAACCAGCAGTTCTGTATCTGACCTGGAACTTCGCATGCTGGACATAAAGGTCAGGCATGTCAACCTGCAGTTTATCTCTTAGTTAACCAGTGACTTTGTTTGTTGTTGTTGTTGTTGTTGATCACTTGTGATTATGTGGTGTTGGTACATCCACCTTGAGCAATCTTGTTGTTGTTGTTGTTGTTCTTTCTTCTTCTTCTTCTTCTTCTTCTTCTTCTTCTTCTTCTTCTTCTTCTTCTTCTTCTTCTTCTTCTTCTTCTTCTTCTTCTTCTTTTTCTTCTCCTCCTCCTCCTCCTCCTCTTCCTCCTCCTCTTCCTCTTCCTCCTCCTCATACACCTTCAGGCACCAGTCTGAATATATTTAAAGATAAATATATTTTTTAAAGAAAGCAGCAATCAACTTGAGGTTGTGGATATCTCCATAGTTTGTCCTCAAACCCATATTTGTATAGACCAGCTGGTACTCACTGGCTGATGTGGTCATTATCCCACCAGCCTAGAACCAGTCATTCTGCACCTCAGAACAGGACACAATAGATTACACAACCATATGTATACAAAATTCAAGATTGGCGAATCAGACATGTGCATACGTGGATTTCCTACAAGAAACAAATGAAAACCGTAAAATTATTAGTGAAATTAGACATAGATAGCCAACAATTTTTGGGCATGTTATGAGAAGAAATAAATTGGAGAACTTGGTGACAGCAGGCAAGATCGAAGGGAAGAGAACAAGGAGAAGGCAGAGAAGTAAATACCTGGTTGACTTGGCCACGTGGCATGGTTGAGACAGGAACACTGGGCTGATCCTCGACTCTGGTGATCGAGTGAGATGGCGAAACATGACCGCCCACGCTTATTGGCATGGCAAATTATGATGATGTGTGGATTGGCGCCGCATACAGCAGATCACATACTCCAAGACTGCCTAAATACAACATATCTAGGCAAACCTTCTGGCCTAGATAAAAAACCATGGAAGATAAATTCTATGGACCACTGAGAACTAAACAAGACATAGAAGTTCATACTAGAGACAACATTGAAGATGTAGACAAATTTCAAGCAGATGAAAGAAGAACTAGAATTTAATGATGAATCATTGTTCTTTTCATGCTGCGGACTATAGCCACTGACTGAGTGTGAGAAGTCAGATCTGACCTGGATCAAGAAAGCCGTGGAAGCAGTGGACAAGACTGTTGCCGATGCCAAGAAGTGTATGGAGCAGATTGCTCACAGCCTTATTGATTGCCAGGTGGGTTTTTTATAGTTCTCAGTTTTGGCTTCGGATCCTTGTTTACACTATAGCCTAGTATGTTTAAAGCTGTGAAATAAAATCATCTTGTGGATGGTCATGTTTTAGATGTGTTTCCTGTGATTAATGTAGATTAGGCAAGCACTGGAAACTGCAGAATCTATACTGCAACATTGAACCAAGTACATGCAGGACAGATCTGTTTTGTGGCCAGGTGAAACAAGCCCAGAAGGAAGCTTGCAAGAGTTGCAGAAGACTGCAGTTCATGCTGGAAAATAAAATTGCAGATGTAGGCTGATTCCAAGTGAACAAAACAAAGAAGACGAATGACTATACAATGTTCTTGTGACACTTTTTAAAAAGTCACTTAAAAGTCGACAGGGTTGACTTCATTCCACCGGGTTTTATCCCATATGGCTCTGCCTCTTTCCGCAGCGCGGAAAGCGTCGCACAAAGCACGAACTCCATAGCTCTAGCAATGACCCACAGGAGTCTCTTGTGACACTTTTGGTTTCTGTAAACAAATTAGGAAGAACTTAGAAACATGAGACAAATTTTGCGAATTCCTTGGACTGTCAGAGTAACTAACGATGATTGCCTGAAAGAGGCTAATGAAACTAGAACATTACATACAACAATAAGAAAGTGACAAACAGCTTTCTTTGGTCATGTAATGAGAAGAGGCATTGGAGAACATTGTGACAACTGGAAAGATGGGGGGGGGGGGGGGGGGGGGGGGGGGGGAGATAATCAGCAGCGTTGATCCAGAAAACCAAGGACCAAGATCTGTGGAGTGTCATGAATGCCTACGATAGCTGGCAGGGCACTTGATGATGATGATAAACATACGTCTATCTGTCGTGGTTGGAGTAAATGTTTTACCTATTTGTATAGAGGTGAATTGCATTATTGGGGTTTTCCATGTTTGTGTCAGAGTAAATTGCATGATTGGGGCTTTCCATGTTTGTATCAGAGTAAACTAGATTGGGTTTACGTTGTGTATTTCACAGCGAGACATCAAGGAATCTGTGGCGCTGATCAAGGGTCTGCTCTCCACCCACCACCGACTGATGTCTGACATCAGGTCTATCCTGAAGACCTTGGCTAAAGTGAGTTTTTGCAAAGTTTGTTTTCAAATTATGCTTTGTGTATGGCTCAGGTTTGATGCTTCTTGCGATGTTAAATGACAAAATTGATTCTCTTTCAACAAGAACTTGTTAAATATATTCATGTTATTTTGAAACTCAGCGGTTTGATGTGGGCGTTTACTGCTTTACCACTCAGGGGTCAAGAGAATAAGTAAAAGTGCTGTTAGACACTGCAGACATGTATCCACTAGGAAAATAAACCATCTATGATAGCCTGTTTAATTTGTGGAAGTCGAAGGAAATTAAACTTGGCACCAAACTTAGAATTGTTAACTAATGTTAAATTAGCACAACTGAATTGATCGGAAATTTGGAGAACGGCTGAAACAATAAACAACAAACATTCATTAGTTGATGCCTGCACAGAATAGAACTAAAGTGGTGTGGCAAAATCACTGGAGGGAAGCTCCTTGAATGAACTAAACAAATATCAGCGGATCAAGAGGTGAGGAATATATGCTGGTGCTGGGCAGGACACGCATTGAGAACATGTGATATTAGTACAACTGTTTTTCCTTGTCTGTCACCCACATGGCCAGTGGATGAAGAGGTAAGGAAAAGATGCTGGGCAGGACACGCATTGAGAACATGTGATATTAGTACAACTGTTTTTCCTTGTCTGTCACCCACATGGTCAGTGGAAGAGAGTGAAACCTACATACACATGGAGAAGAGAATTAGAGGCAGCGAATAATATGGGGAGAACATGGAGAGAACTGGATCCCAACATTGGCATTTGTTACCATAATCAGTGATTTCTGTGGAGGTCAGTAAGAGCGCTCGCTCTTAAACTTCTAGTGTTGCTCAGTTGGACTAAAAATGTTTTTTTTTTTCGCTCACTCGCTTTGAACTCAAGCGTAGTCCATACACACTAGTTTTAGTAGTGGTGGACTGAATTTTGCGTGTGGATTAGCTATCCATATTAACAGTGTCCCTTGCCATTAGGCAATCCCACTCCGACTTCAGAGGTGACTAAAATGTTGATTTCTCGTCCTTGACTTGGGGACGTACATTACAAGTACCTCTGAAGTTTCCCTCTCTCTCTCTCTCTCTCTCTCTCTCTCTCTCTCTCTCTCTCTCTCTCCTCTCTCCTCTCTCTCTCCCTCTCCTCACTCCTCCTTCTCTCCCCCCCCCCCCCACCCCCCCCCCCCCCCCAATCTCTCCAGCATCCATGTAATTCCTCGCTAACCTGCTGATTATCCTTGATTCACTTTCGTATGTCAGGATTGACTCAAAGCTTTGAAAGAAGAAAATCTTTAATTTTGACAACATAAATCTTTGAAGGCAGAAAGAAATCTGATTAAATCTAATCTAAATCTGTTAAAACAGTATGTGGTAAGGGTGAGTTAGAAGATAGATGTGCATTTGATTAAAAACAAGTGCCAAATAATGTTTTCTAACATTTCTAGCTGGAGGAACAAGACTATGGAGAGGAAGTGCAACCAGGCAGCATCCGTGCATATTTAGCCCAGTACAAGATATTCTCCGAGAAGATAACTGCGATCCTGAAAACTGTGATCAGTGAGATGACAACCAGGGATGAGATGTCACAGAGTGTTGTAGATCTGGAGGATGTCAGGAGCCAGCTGGATCTGTGAGTAGTGGAGCCTTGTTGGTGTTTGTTTGTGCTTTCTGTTCGTTGAATTGACCTGAGAGTTGTGCTTGTGATTAATTGGTGTATGCACTGTGTTTTGTATTTGATATATGTACTGTGTTTTGTGTTTAATTGATGTGTGTGCAGTGTTTGCATTTTTGTGTATAATTGAATTGTGTGCAGTGTTTGCATTTTTGTGTTCAATTGAATTATGTGCAGTGTTTGAATTCTGTGTTTAACTTGCCATATGAGCTGTGTTGTATTTTGTGTTTGATATATGTGAAGTGTTTGTGTTAAATTTATATGAGCTATGTTTGTGTTTAATTGATATATGAGCTATGTTTGTATTTTGTATTTAATTGATATATGTGAAATGCCAGTGTTTAATTGATATATATGAAATGTACATGATCATGACATGATCAGTTATGTGCTTACTTGATATATGAGTTGTGTACTTGATATATGAGTTGACCACGTGTTCACATGCACCCACTGTGAACGGACATTTACAGCGCAAATTGGCCTCATCAGTCACATTCGCTACTGCCATAGGTAAAAGTTATTATGCCTTTTTAAAGCACAAACTATCGTCTGTCAAGACGGCAAGGTGCCAATGAATGCAATGAATGAGTTGTGTACAATTACCTGGATGTTTTCTGTTTGTTTTATCCACATGTCAGCAGTATACCTTTACTTCTGTTCATTTTACTGTTTGCCTCAATGAAATGCAAATAGTTTGTTCTTGTTAATCTTGTATTATCTGCTTGTTTTATACTGAAGTTAATGCATACTTCATGATTTGAAGTAGCAGGGAAACTGATTTATTCTCTCGGTAACATTTTGTTTTACAGCTTGAATAAATGTGACATGAAAGCTAGTTATATGAAGCAAAGTTTGCAACACAAAGCCAAATTATGCTTAAACCTTATGGTAATTCACCATTATCATGTGACTTGCCAAATAGCATAGGTATTTATATTCATGTCACTGCACTGATCTCGGTCCTTGGTGTTTCTGGATGAGTTCTGTTGGATGATATTCCTCCATGCCACTGTCTTAGACTTTCCAGCATTGTTTCTCTTAGTCTGCTGCTGCTACTGCTACTGCTGATCTTTTCAGCCATCACAATGTTCTCCAATGCCTTTCTTCTCGTTATATGACCGAAGAAAACCAGCGCTTTCTTGTTGCTTGTGGTGTTATATGTTCATTAGCCTCTTCCAGGCAATTGTTGTTCATTGTTCAAGAAATCCTAGTTATTCACGACATTCGTCTCAGAAGCTACTCTTCCAAGCTCTTCTGAATTAATTTGTGATTCCAAAATTACCTGTCATACAGCACGACAGGTTCTATGTAACATTTCATTTCTCTCTTTCTAACATTCAGTCAAAATGAAATATTACATTTCTTCTTCGTTCATCCGGAATGTTTTAATTGTGTTGTGCCTGTTTACAGCAGAGCTGTGATATTTGAGTCTTTTGGGCAACACATCTGACTTCTTCAGGCATTTGTTGACCGGATTAACCTTCCCGGATATTACATAATATACTTTTCAACTTCTTTATTGCAGTGTTTGAGTTGCTTTTTTTTCTCCTGACAAATGATACCTTCTCTTCTATCTAGCATCTACGACAGCCTTTCTGAGTTCACCCCATCCATCATGAGTAAGATGGCAGCCGCTGAATCCGAACGGACTGACCAGGCTCAGGGAGAGGTGGCCAGTAAGCGGCCTGTAGAACCAACCCTGAAGACGGCTCTGCAGCTGAAGGACAGGGACTCTCCTCCTCTGCTCAACAACAACAGTCCAGGCGGCCAGGCCTCGGCTGCAAAAGCACAAGGTATTCAAGATGGATTCATGCAGTGGCTTGTAGTGTAGCCAGTAGTTTTTGATTTGCCTCTTGCATGTCTTCTGTCAGATTTCCATTTTCATATATCTTTTTTATTTCTAGCTTCTCTAGGATTTATATATTTGTTTCCTTGAAATGTCATCTGTTCTTTTCTATATCAGCATATCTTGGACCTCAGTTTCTTTTACTGAATGCTTGTTCATTGTTTATATTGTGTTTTTTATTTTACGCTTTTGTATTTCTTCTGTCAGCTCTCATTCTCATTTTTTTTTCCTAGCTACTTTATACATTTGTTTCCTTTAAATATTATCTGTTCTTTGCTATATCTGCATATTGTGGGCCTCAATTAATTGTTAATTGCTTGCTCATTGTCCATACTTGTGCACCATATATAGTGTTGAGTTTATGTAAGATTTGTCAGAATTGGTCATCCATCACAGATGTCAGAGAACTCAGGATGTCCGCATATGTGCTCCATGTAGCTCAAGTATAAAAAAACATGGCCACTTAAAGCTCTAGTAGCCATTTAGTTATGCACACTTCTACTTTGTAATATAACACTAGATTCTGGTGTACAGATTCGAATCCCTGTCTGTGTTACAGAGTTTGTGGGCAGTGCTGAGATTTGCCTTAATTAGAAATGGAAAATCATGGCTTATCATTCTGGAGGGTTGAATATTTGCAGAACAAAGTTATTCATTCCACCCGCTACAATTGAGGACAAACTCTGTGGAGATGTTAACAAGCTCAAGTTGGCTGTTGCTTTTACTTAATATATTCAAGTTGACATCTGAAGATGTACGAAGAAGAACAATATGCTTTTGGCCTTTCTTAGCTTCTTATTGACTTCTGCCTTCATCTAGTATTATATATTTAAGATACGAGGACTTATGTTTATGTCTTTAGTAGCTTTCCATTCACGCTGTTCATTGTTGGCTTCTCCTTTGTATTAATTTGAGGACAATCTCTTGTGGACATGTCAACAAGCTCCAGTTGGCTGTTGCTTCCTTTAACATATTCAGGTTGATGTCTGAAGGCGTACAAAGATTAATGCTTTTTTGGCCATTCTCATCTTATTATTCATTTCTACCTCCATCCATTTTTATATATTCCAGATGTGAGGCATGTGTTACATGTTTTAGTAGCTTTCCATTTATGCTGTTCATTATTGGCTTCTCCTTTGTATCACTTAATGTCTCAAAGCCCTTGTTTTTTTTAATCTTCATGCCGCATATAGTATGGGGTGCCAGTACCATCCTGGGCTTACAGATGCTTGTACCAAGTTGTACCTGACATTTGATAGACAATTTTGTAAAGTGTGTGTAATTTTGTGTGGGAAAATTTCAGTGTAATTTTGTAGCTGTTAATATAGTTTTAGAATATTACATGTATTAGATCACAATGCATTCTCTCCTCAACTATTCATTTCTGTCTTTCTTCTCACACTTTACCTCTCTTTCCTCCATTCATCTGCCCCTCTTCATTCCTCTTCTCCCTCTTCATTCCCCCTCTCTCCTCTATTCATCTCAGCCTATCTTCTCCTTCTCCACTTCTCTCTTGCCAATTCCCACACACAAACCACAAAAACATTTATGAGTCAAAAAGCTGCATTTATGCTGTAGTTCATTATACTATCAACAATAGATAGAGCTATCTCATTACGTCTCGTTTATACCTCTGAAGTCGGAGTGGGTTGGCCTGATGACGAGGGACACTGCTAATAGGGAAAGCTAATCCACACACAAAAATCAGTCCGGCACGACTAGAAGTAGTAGACCATGTATGGACTACACTTGAGTTCAAAGCGAGTAAAAGCAAAAAATAAAAAAAAAACTCATGTATAACTGAGAATTATTGACATCTGTGCTAATGTGAAGCAGACGTAGTTGCTCATGAAATCCTTCTACTTTTGAACACAGCTAAAAAGGACAAAGTTTCCAGAGATCCAAAAACTGGAAAAGGTGAGTAAATATTCTTATTGCCTTAATATTTTGTTAACAGTATTCTCTAAATCTTCTATTCTCTAAATTTTATGTTGTCTAAATTCTTCCTTGTCTAAATTTTCTGCTTAGATTCTCCCATGTTAAAATCTTTTGTTCTCTTTATTCTCCTTGATCTAAATGTTGTGTTTCAACCCCACCTTATCTAAAACAGTTGTCTAAATCCTCCCTTGTCTAAATCTTTTCTTGTCTAAATACTCTATTGTATAAATTCTCCAGTGTCTAAATCTTATGAAGGCTACTGAATATGGTAGGTCTTTCTCATTACTGGTCCTCATTAAGACCAACAAAATGCAATAAGGAAAATACCAATCCGCATGAGCCACATAAGACCCTACTGTTCCTGACACGTACGGCAGGAAAAACATAATCAGTCCTGTTAAGAACTAACTTGAAAGAGAGTAAAAATAGAAGGAAGTTCAAAACTCACGTACAAAAAGGGATCTCACTTATAACCAATGCTGAAGAAGCAGGTTGAACGAGGTCACATTTTTTTCCCCCATTAAAAACAAGCTGAAGATATGTTGTCAAAATCCTTCCTTGTCTAAATCTTGTGTTTCAATCTCTCTTACCTAAACGAAATTCCCCCTTGACTAAATCTTCTGTCTTCTACATCCTTCCTTCGAATATCTTGTATTCCAATTCCCCTTGTTTAAATTAGCAAAAAGTAAAATTCACAAAATGGGAATTTCAGAACAGAAGTGCAGGACAATAGCACATTGTGACCCAGACAAGAGAGACATTCATATATTCAGGGGGAGGTCAGCTTGGCCGAATGGAGTCACCATATTTTCAGAACGTCATCTCCCCCCCCCCCCCCCCACCACCACCACCACTTCATATTCCTACCTAAAAATTTGGCCCGTGCCCCCCTTCACCATATTTTCAGAACGTCATTCCCCCTTTCGTATTTCCTACCTAAAAATCCCCCCCCCCCCCCTTGCACAGTATACGTAATAATGGAAGCTAAATTTAATAGCACATATTAAAACAAGGCTGGGCGTCCACATAAAACATGATTTGTGGGTCTACTTAACTTTATAAAATGAAATTTAGAAGGGTGAGACGTACAGAACCGTAAAGTATGAAGGGAAAAACAATATCAAGTAATCGGTTCTTTATTAACGCGATCTTGATATAATCTTAATTTCTCTTCCTCCCCCCCCCCCCCCCCCCCCCCCCCCCCCCCCCCTGAAACCCTAAAATTTCCCCCTGGGGGGGAATTCACCACCGGTTGAGAACCACTGTCCTGGATTATATGAAGGCCTGACACACTTCACACCAACCTTGTATGTCATGTCCTAGATTATGTGACGGCCTAACACTTCACAACCGACGGCTGTATCTGCTGTAGAACTACCTTTACCTTCAGTCATCAAATAAATTATTTATAAACATTTGCGTGTCAGTCCTTGACCAGGTTTCTGGCAATTTGAAAGACGAACACAATTAATCTCCTTATTTGACTCAAAATAGCCACAAGACTGAATTATTTATAATGTTTTCTTTCATTTTAAAGTGCATATTATCTTGAGAAGAATGGCATGCTTGGAAAGAATGAGGACAAAAATAGATAGAAAAATAGGACAAAGTGAATTTCTTTGATTCAGAAGCAAGAGTCAGACATATTCTGCTTGCTAACTTTTCTGTTTTAATATACATAAATTCTGTGTATTATCTTCATTATTATCATTTATTTGTAACCTATGACATTTTCTCTCCCATTCTTGCAGCTGTCCAAGAAAGAAACTCGTACGCTGTAGGGGTGTGGCGGAGGGTCAAGATGAAGCTGGAAGGAAGGGACCCTGACCCAAACAAACGGATGAATGTGGTCGAGCAGGTAAATGAGGGTGTCACATGTGCACTGTGTGTTAGCTTAGCCAGTTACTCATCCTACACCAACCAACTCACTGTCACTTTTCTTAACTCTCATGTCTAGACTTATCTCTGTTATTATTTTTACTTTTAGTAACATGTGGGAGTTGTTACCTTCAGGCAGTGTATCCTAGTTCTCTGTAATGTTACCTTTGGGCAGTATATTCTAGTTATCTGTAACTTCTCCTTTCCCATATATTTGTTACCTTTCAGCAGTGTATCCTCGCTGCCTCTTTGACTCCTCCTTCCCCAATCATTTGGTACCTTTTTGGTGGTGTATCCTAGTTCTTTTTAACTCCTCCTCCCCCATATATTTGTTACTTTCAAGTGGTACTTTGTTTATACAGAAAGAGTTAAATCACTAGTCATGACCTATCCTTGCCTCTACCATAGTTTACTTGAGTCTACCTTTCTGCTATTGTTTATTTACCTTCTTCTGAGTTGATCTTTACCATAATTTACTTGAGTCTGTCTTCATCTCAGCTCATCTTTACATAGATTATTTATCTTGCTTTATCTCAGCTGATCTTTATCATAGTTTACTTGTCTACCTTCATTGTAGTTCATCTTTACCATAGTTTACTTGTCTACCTTCATTGTAGTTCATCTTTACCATAGTTTACTTGTCTACCTTCATTGTAGTTCATCTTTACCATAGTTTACTTGTCTACCTTCATTGTAGTTCATCTTTACCATAGTTTACTTGTCTACCTTCATTGTAGTTCATCTTTACCATAGTTTACCTTCATCTGTGTTCAACTTTATCATAGTTTACTTGTTGTTCAAGGACGCGTCAATAGTCCACCTTTACAAACGAAAAGGAAACCGCCAATCCTGTGACAACCACCGAGGCATCTCCTTGCTTTCAATTGCAGGGAAGATACTTGTCAGAATTCTTCTCAATCGCCTCACGGCCCATCTCGATCAAGGTCTTCTTCCTGAGAGCCAGTGTGGCTTCAGAAAAGAACGTGGAACTGTTGACATGATTTTCGCTGCAAGGCAGCTGCAAGAGAAATGTCAGGAACAGAATTGTGAAATGTTCTCCACTTTCATTGACCTTACCAAGGCTTTTGATACAGTCAGCAGAGAAGAACTGTGGAAGATTATGGCAAAATATGGCTGTCCACGAAAGTTTGTCCAAATAGTGCGGCTATTTCATGATGGCATGCAGGCAAGAGTACAGGAAAATGGTGAACTGTCTGAGCCCTTTCCTGTCACTAATGGAGTGAAACAAGGATGTGTCCTGGCACCAACACTGTTCAGCCTCATGTTTTCAGCTATGTTGACGAATGCCTTCGAGAACAACGACATTGGAATAGACATCAACTACCACATGGATAGAAAGTTATTCAATCTCAGAAGGCTGAAAGCTAAAACCAAAATTGACTGCGAAACCGTCAGAGAGCTCCTGTTTGCTGATGATTGCGCTCTATACGCCAACTCAGAGGCGGACATGCAACATAATGTTTCAGCTTTCTCACATGCCTGTGCCAACTTTGGGCTCAATATCAATTTGGAGAAAACTGTAGTTATGTACCAGCCAGCTCCAGGGAATAATCACACTGTGCCGAATATCAAAGTGAATGGTCATAGTCTAAGTGTTGTGGACAAATTCACCTATCTTGGCAGCACTGTGTCACAAGCTGCCACAATTGATGACGAAGTGAATGCAAGAATCTCCAAGGCCAGTGCGGCCTTTGGCAGACTGTACAAGAATGTATGGGACAGAAATGGAATAAGCCTGCAAACAAAGCTGAAAGTCTACAAAGCAGTTGTATTATCCACACTGCTATATGCTTGTGAAACCTGGACTGTTTATCAGCGACACGCTAGGAAATTAAACCACTTCCACACAGTCTGCCTTAGGAAGTTACTGAAGATTAAATGGCAAGACAAGATCCCAGACACTGAAGTCCTAGAAAGAGCGTCCATGCCCAGTATCCACACTCTACTAATGAAGAATCAGATTCGCTGGGCTGGTCACTTGACTCGCATGCCAGATCACAGGCTCCCTAAACGAATTTTTTACGGCGAGTTGCGTTGTGGTAAACGCTCCCAAGGTGGCCAGAGGAAACGCTTTAAAGACACTCTGAAAATCTCACTGAATGCTTTTGGAATTAATCATGACACCTGGGAGACTGCAGCCAGAGACCGAAATTCGTGGCGTACATCATTACGCAAGGGTGCAGTCACTTGTGAGGCAACCAGGGCTGCAAGAGCTGGAAGAAAAGACAGAACAGAAAAACCACTGCAGAAAATCCTCCTCCAGAAACGTCAAGCATTCTTTGTCCACATTGTCAAAGAACATTTCGAGCCAAAATAGGCCTCATCAGCCATCTTAGAACCCACGGCTCCATACTTTCAAGCCCACTGGATGAAATGAATGGTCATCATCATTCTTGATGGACAAACAACATAAACATAACAGTTTACTTGTCTATCTTCATTTTAGTTCACCTTTACCATAGCTTACCTTTATCTGAGTTCATCTTTACCATAGTTTACTTGTCTACCTGCATCGTAGTTCATCTTTACCATAGTTTACTTGTCTACCTTCATCGTAGTTCATCTTTACCATAATTTACTTGTCTACCTTCATCTTTACCATAGTTTACTTGTCTACCTTCATCGTAGTTCATCTTTACCATAGTTTACTTGTCTACCTTCATCTTTACCATAGTTTACTTGTCTACCTTCATCGTAGTTCATCTTTACCATAATTTACTTGTCTACCTTCATCGTAGTTCATCTTTACCATAGTTTACTTGTCTACCTTCATCGTAGTTCATCTTTACCATAATTTACTCGCATATACCTTCATTTCAATTTATCTTTACCATAATTTACTGCAGTCTACCATAATTATAGTTCACCCTTTACCATAGTTTATATTTGCTATAGTTTATCTTGCCTGTGGTTACCTGTACCACAGTTTACTAATGCCATGGGGGTCTCTGTGGCTAAGTAATTAGCTGTAATTAGTCTCACGCTACGAAGGTCGTCGGTTTGTTTTTGGGCTCTGTCAATCAGTTCTGTGGCGAGGGGGTTACGGATGTGTTTAAAACACAGCTGCGGGCGATTTGGCAGCAGGCTGCCTTGTGTTGGTTTTTATAAAATGGTATGGGTGCCGGTCATTCAGAAAGCACTGGCAAACTACTGAACGAAAACTTGCCAAGAAATCACAAACAGCCAAAATATGCTGGGGTTGACTGTGATGTTCTGTAAAGAACTTTTTACCATTGGTTACTTTGTATTGCCTATTCCAGCATGTTTCTGTCATTGGCTGTGTTTCAGGTTGACTACGTCATCAAGGAGGCCAAGAACCCTGACAACTTGGCTGTACTCTATGAAGGATGGACACCCTGGGTATGAGAGCCAAATTACCTTGCCAGCGACTGGCAGACAAGCAAAAGTCTTATCATCAGTGGATGCAAGGGGGAAATCACCCTGAATCCACCAGCGGCAGACGGCAAGGGCACATTATCCCCGTCCCATGCATATTCTATATGTATTTATGGGGGGCCAGCAGTTGGCTCGCAAGGGAGATAATATTGGACATGTGACGTGGTAATATGAGAGCTTGCACCGGATTGACTCTGCGCCGGGGAGGCGGGGCTTGTCTGTAGTAGACACTACCCCTGACTATAATTACCACTATGTCAGATGAGCAAAACACAACTTGAAATAACTTGAAGTGAAATTATGAGACTAATAAAGGACAAATGTGGAACAACTCCCACGGGGCATTGGTTTCACTGAAGCGCCAGCACTCTGGGTCTTCCTGATGGACTCCCCAAAAAAGAGTGGCTTCAGGAATGTTTCTTTGAAGGTACCGAACTTGACAATTTCTCGTCTCTTTGTTTATCCTTTTCTGGGTCCTTTTTTTAAAAATATATATTTGAAAGTCTTACGTGGAAACTTGGATCTTGTCCATTTTCTCCCCTCCCATAAATTTGTAAATTGTCCGTGGTCTAGTTGCTTGTAGCTCTCTCTCTATTATTATTTTTTTTTTTAAGCGACAACCTGGACTGTTGCATATTTCATGCTGTTTGAAACCAGGTAGGAGTGGGTCAGTTTCCCCGTGAAACTGGGATTTTAAAAGTAGCTTATAAATGAACCAGTAGGTAATTAATTTTTCTTATTTCAATTAACAATTGAGATTAACAACTCTACTTTTGTAAATGGCGTCTTTGTATTCATATTGGCCCATTTCTGCTGTTTTAAGAAGTTACAGGCTTATAGTGGAGCAATTTTCTTTTTTTGTTTCATTAACTCTGAGAGAAACATTTGTTCAAAACTAAAGCTAAAGTTAGAATTCAGGCTCATGTTATGTTTTCATGCAGTGATAATCTTTGGCTTGCATATTATATACTTATTATGAGAAAACTAGACATAATAAAGTGGTTTGATTGTACATTTGCCCAGCAAATGCAGATAGTAAGTGTATATTTGGCTGTAAGTGTATACTGGCAAGTATACACTTGGCTGTACTCTGCAGATAGAAAATATATTTGAATGTAAGATGCATGTGACAAGCATACATTAGCTGTAAAATGCCAGTGGCAAGTATACGTTTGACCATAAGGTGCAGTTGACAAATTGTATGTTATAATTATTTTATAAAAGGAATGATATTTGACCATAAGATGCAACAAAGTTATGCTTTATAGAAGGATTTCTGTTTGGAAGTAAGATGCAGATGACAAGTTGTAATTTATAGAAGAATTTATATTTGGTCATGAGATGCAGATGGCATAGAAGGACTATATTTGAATGTTAGATGCAGAAAAGTTGTACTTTATAGAAGGATTACATTTGGACATAAAATGCAGATGGCAAGTTGTACTTTATAGAAGGATTTATATTTGGACGTAAGATGCAGATGACAAGTTGAACTTTATAGAAGGATTTATATTTGGTCATGAGATGCAGATAACAACTTGTACTTTATAGAAAGATTATTTTTGGATGTCAGATGCAGATGCCAAGTTGTACTTTATAGAAGACTGTATGACTATAATACATTAAAATAATCAAATTCTTGAAACTGGTTTCATCATCTTTGGTATGTTATTTCCTATCCAACATAATATTCAGCTTTCTGATCATAGCAGCCAGTAGCCACTCCTGCACAATGTGTATTGTTGGATACCACAAGTCATTGTCCTATATAGCCATATTGTTTGTCATTTATGACTGTCATAGTACAGAAGGTGACCCATGATTGTGATGCAGTAATTCAAATGGTTAAAAAGTAGTATAATACTCTCATATTACTAGAGATTAACCTTTTGTTAATTCATCGTACTTTGTACAGCGTTGTGTGGAGGAGGTGTAATCGATTAATAAAATGATTGGAGATTTATAAGTAAACGGCTTACAGTAAGATAATTCTGGCCTGGGCTTTTGCACTAATTTTCCAAGTCTGGCTTCCAGCATTTGCACTAGCAATGTTTCTTCTTTTGTCCTGTATCCCTCTCTGCAGCATGGGTGATCAGCCAACTCACACCAAGCTGTCTGTTTGTTGCCACCTACTGCTGCTCCCTCCATCCTACCCATATAATTTATCTCTGTCTTTAATTCTCTTCTCTGTGTGTTTTAGGGTCTTCTAGTTTCATTCACCTTGTGGGTTCCAGACAAGGGAGTGTCTAGTTATGCTATCCTCAGGTTTTCTCAATGTGTGTCCTCTCCAGCATCTTTTCCTCACATCTGGATTCACTGGAATTTGTTTAGTTCTCTCCAGGAGCTCTACATTTGTGATTATGTCATACCATTTTATTCCCACTGTTCTGTGTTGGCACCAATTAATGGATGTTGGTAGTTTATTGGTAATTCATTAGTTCTCCATGATCTTGATCCATACAGCAATAGGGATTTCACATTGGAATTTGTAGTGTTTGACTGCCTGTAATTGTTGTATTGGCCATCTGTGACTGGCTAAAACTGGCAAGGGTTTTCTAAATCTGATTATCAGCACTTGCACTAGTCATGTTTGACTGTCTTTAGTTGTTGCATTAGTCATGTTTTGATTACCTTAAGCTGCTGTGATGGTCATACTTTGATTGCCGTAGGCTGTTGCATTGGTCATATTTTGATTACCTTAGGCTGTTGTGTTGGTTGCCTTTGATTATCTTCTTAAGCTGTTGGATAAGTCAGCTTTAAGAAACTTCAGCTGTTGCGCTGGTCAGTTTTGATGACTTTAAGCTGTTGTATTGGTCAACTTTGATGACTTTAGCTGTTGTATTGGTCAACTGTGATGACTTCAGCTGTTGTATAGATCAGCTTTGATGACCTAAAGCTGTGGCAGGGGTCAGCTTTGGCTGGTTTATAAGCTGTTTTACTGGACAGCTTTGACTGGCTGTTGCACTGGGCAGCTTAAACTTTAAGACCTGGCCATTTGGACTGACTATGACTTCTGCCCATCACCATAATTTGACCTATCCCAAAGAACATCATCATCATCTGTGCCCAGACTTTTCAGCAACTGGGTACATTTCAGGTTAATTCTTTCTGTCCCAGGAAGTTGTTAGTTTAAAATTAGTCATTTGCAAGACGGATTTAGAGCATGATCTAGGTAGATAAACAGGTGCTAAAGTAAACACTTCTGGGACAGATCGGATTAAAATAATAATTGTTACACGGTGGGATAATGTAACAACTGTCTGTAACAGAAAGCTTTCAGCAGTTTTGTAATGCAATGTGGCAAGTCTATATCCTGTCATAATGGCTATTTTACCGTGAAGGCTTCTGTTGAAAAAAACAAAAAAAAACATCTTACTTAATATCAACATAATTTTAAGAGAACTTTTGCAAACATGTATTGCAAATATTGAATTCCAAACATTTTTTTTTTGCTTTGTGCTTCATTTTGTATGTTTGTGCGTGTTTTGATGTTGTTCAGAAAATGTGCACTGCTTTAAAATTGCAGATTTTCTGCCTGATTTCTCAGTTTTGTTTTGTTTTTATGATTTTTTTTTAGTATGAATAAATTTGAGTTGATTTATGCCCAGTTTTTATATTTCTCAAGTCCTTGGGGCTAGCTGCTAAAATCTGACTGTACCATTTTAATAAAGGAATAGATGTAACATCTTGTTGCCTGTTTGCCATTCAGTAATTTGAACTTTGCAATGTGGATTACAGTTCTGGTTCTTGTATACCATTTTATTTGAGATTTGTTCAATTGTGTTCAGTTGGTGAGTTGTGTTGTGTGCTTTCCCATTGTGGTTTGAGCGTCGTTTGTTTATTTGTTGTGTCTGTGCTTATGTCCAGTGCATATGTGTGTGTTAGTCCTGGTCTTAGAAACACAGTGCGGATGTTGATGCGTCTAAATCACTTCTCTAGTTAAAGGTAGATGTACATCTATGCCACTTCTCTAATTGAAGATGGACATCACATCATACATCTAAGCCACTTCTCTAATTGAAGGTGGACACCATACATCTAAGCCACTTCTCTAATTGAAGGTGAACACCATACATCTAAGCCACTTTTCTAATTGAAGGTGAACACCATACATCTAAGCCACTTCTCTAATTGAAGGTTGACACCATACATCTAAGCCACTTCTCTAATTGAAGGTTGACACCATACATCTAAGCCACTTCTAAATGAAGGTGAACACCATACATCTAAGCCACTTCTCTAAATGAAGGTGAACACCATACATCTAAGCCACTTCTCTAATTGAAGGTGAACACCATACATCTAAGCCACTTCTCTAAATGAAGGTTGACACCATACATCTAAGCCACTTCTCTAATTGAAGGTGGACATACATCTAAGCCACTTCTCTAATTGAAGGTTGACACCATACATCTAAGCCACTTCTCTAATTGAAGGTTGACACCATACATCTAAGCCACTTCTCTAATTGAAGGTGGACATACATCTAAGCCACTTCTCTAATTGAAGGTTGACACCATACATCTAAGCCACTTCTCTAATTGAAGGTTGACACCATACATCTAAGCCACTTCTCTAATTGAAGGTGGACACCATACATCTAAGCCACTTCTCTAATTGAAGGTGGACACCATACATCTAAGCCACTTCTCTAATTGAAGGTGGACATACATCTAAGCCACTTCTCTAAATGAAGGTGAACACCATACATCTAAGCCACTTCTCTAATTGAAGGTGAACACCATACATCTAAGCCACTTCTCTAAATGAAGGTGAACACCATACATCTAAGCCACTTCTCTAATTGAAGGTTGACACCATACATCTAAGCCACTTCTAAATGAAGGTGAACACCATACATCTAAGCCACTTCTCTAAATGAAGGTGAACACCATACATCTAAGCCACTTCTCTAAATGAAGGTTGACACCATACATCTAAGCCACTTCTCTAATTGAAGGTGGACACCATACATCTAAGGCACTTCTCTAATTGAAGGTGGACACCATACATCTAAGCCACTTCTCTAATTGAAGGTGGACATACATCTAAGCCACTTCTCTAATTGAAGGTTGACACCATACATCTAAGCCACTTCTCTAATTGAAGGTTGACACCATACATCTAAGCCACTTCTCTAAATGAAGGTGAACACCATACATCTAAGCCACTTCTCTAAATGAAGGTGAACACCATACATCTAAGCCACTTCTCTAATTGAAGGTGAACACCATACATCTAAGCCACTTCTCTAAATGAAGGTGAACACCATACATCTAAGCCACTTCTCTAATTGAAGGTTGACACCATACATCTAAGCCACTTCTAAATGAAGGTGAACACCATACATCTAAGCCACTTCTCTAAATGAAGGTGAACACCATACATCTAAGCCACTTCTCTAAATGAAGGTTGACACCATACATCTAAGCCACTTCTCTAATTGAAGGTGGACATACATCTAAGCCACTTCTCTAATTGAAGGTTGACACCATACATCTAAGCCACTTCTCTAATTGAAGGTGGACATACATCTAAGCCACTTCTCTAATTGAAGGTGGACACCATACATCTAAGGCACTTCTCTAATTGAAGGTGGACATACATCTAAGCCACTTCTCTAATTGAAGGTGGACATACATCTAAGCCACTTCTCTAATTGAAGGTTGACACCATACATCTAAGCCACTTCTCTAATTGAAGGTTGACACCATACATCTAAGCCACTTCTCTAATTGAAGGTGGACACCATACATCTAAGCCACTTCTCTAATTGAAGGTTGACACCATACATCTAAGCCACTTCTCTAATTGAAGGTGGACATACATCTAAGCCACTTCTCTAATTGAAGGTTGACACCATGCATCTAAGCCACTTCTCTAATTGAAGGTGGACATACATCTAAGCCACTTCTCTAATTGAAGGTTGACACCATACATCTAAGCCACTTCTCTAATTGAAGGTGGACATACATCTAAGCCACTTCTCTAATTGAAGGTTGACACCATACATCTAAGCCACTTCTCTAATTGAAGGTTGACACCATACATCTAAGCCACTTCTCTAATTGAAGGTGGACATACATCTAAGCCACTTCTCTAATTGAAGGTTGACACCATACATCTAAGCCACTTCTCTAATTGAAGGTGGACACCATACATCTAGCCACTTCTCTAATTGAAGGTGGACACCATACATCTAAGCCACTTCTCTAATTGAAGGTGACACATGACATCTAAGCCACTTCTCTAATTGAAGGTTGACACCATACATCTAAGCCACTTCTCTAATTGAAGGTGGACACCATACATCTAAGCCACTTCTCTAATTGAAGGTGAACACCATACATCTAAGCCACTTCTCTAATTGAAGGTTGACACCGTGCATCTAAGCCACTTCTCTAATTGAAGGTTGACACCATACATCTAAGCCACTTCTCTAAATTGAAGGTGAACATACATCTAAGCCACTTCTCTAATTGAAGGTTGACACCATGACATCTAAGCCACTTCTCTAATTGAAGGTGAACACCATACATCTAAGGCCATCTTCTCTAATTGAAGGTGGACACATACATCTAAGCCACTTCTCTAATTGAAGGTTGACACCATACATCTAAGCCACTTCTCTAAATGAAGGTTGACACCATACATCTAAGCCACTTCTCTAATTGAAGGTGGACATACATCTAAGCCACTTCTCTAATTGAAGGTGGACATACATCTAAGCCACTTCTCTAATTGAAGGTTGACACCATACATCTAAGCCACTTCTCTAATTGAAGGTTGACACCATACATCTAAGCCACTTCTCTAATTGAAGGTGACATACATCTAAGCCACTTCTCTAATTGAAGGTTGACACCATACATCTAAGCCACTTCTCTAAATGAAGGTTGACACCATACATCTAAGCCACTTCTCTAAATTTAAGGTGGACATACATCTAAGCCACTTCTCTAATGAAGGTGGACATACATCTAAGCCACTTCTCTAATTGAAGGTTGACACCATACATCTAAGCCACTTCTCTAATTGAAGGTTGACACCATACATCTAAGCCACTTCTCTAATTGAAGGTGGACATACATCTAAGCCACTTCTCTAATTGAAGGTTGACACCATACATCTAAGCCACTTCTCTAATTGAAGGTGGACACCATACATCTAAGGCACTTCTCTAATTGAAGGTGGACATACATCTAAGCCACTTCTCTAATTGAAGGTGGACATACATCTAAGCCACTTCTCTAATTGAAGGTTGACACCATACATCTAAGCCACTTCTCTAATGAAGGTGGACATACATCTAAGCACTTCTCTAATTGAAGGTGGACACCATACATCTAAGCCACTTCTCTAAATGAAGGTTGACACCATACATCTAAGCCACTTCTCTAATTGAAGGTGGACATACATCTAAGCCACTTCTAAATGAAGGTGAACACCATACATCTAAGCCATTCTCTAAATGAAGGTGAAACCATACATCTAAGCCACTTCTCTAAATGAAGGTTGACACATACATCTAAGCCACTTCTCTAATTGAAGGTGGACATACATCTAAGCCACTTCTCTAATGAAGGTTGACACCATACATCTAAGCCACTTCTCTAATTGAAGGTGGACATACATCTAAGCCACTTCTCTAATGAAGGTGGACACCATACATCTAAGGCACTTCTCTAATTGAAGGTGGACATACATCTAAGCCACTTCTCTAATTGAAGGTGGACATACATCTAAGCCACTTCTCTAATTGAAGGTTGACACCATACATCTAAGCCACTTCTCTAATTGAAGGTTGACACCATACATCTAAGCCACTTCTCTAATTGAAGGTGGACCACCATACATCTAAGGCATTCTCTAATTGAAGGTGGACACCATACATCTAAGCCACTTCTTCTAATTGAAGGTTGACACCATACATCTAAGCCACTTCTCTAATTGAAGGTGGACACCATACATCTAAGGCACTTCTCTATTGAAGGTGGACATACATCTAAGCCACTTCTCTAATTGAAGGGTGACATACATCTAAGCCACTTCTCTAATTGAAGGTTGACACCATACATCTAAGCCACTTCTCTAATTGAAGGTGGACATACATCTAAGCCACTTCTCTAATTGAAGGTGGACACCATACATCTAAGGCACTTCTCTAATTGAAGGTGGACATACATCTAAGCCACTTCTCTAATTGAAGGTGGACATACATCTAAGCCACTTCTCTAAATGAAGGTGAACACCATACATCTAAGCCACTTCTCTAAATGAAGGTGAAAACCATACATCTAAGCCACTTCTCTAATTGAAGGTGGACATACATCTAAGCCACTTCTCTAATTGAAGGTGGACACCATACATCTAAGCCACTTCTCTAAATGAAGGTTGACATCATACATCTAAGCCACTTCTCTAATTGAAGGTGGACATACATCTAGGCCACTTCTCTAATTGAAGGTTGACACCGTGCATCTAAGCCACTTCTCTCAATGAAGGTCGACATCATACATCTAAGCCATTTCAAACGAACAGACTTTATTTTCAAAGGGTAACAAATTGGGCAAGCAGTCCTGTCTTACATTAGGCCCTTCCAATCACTCATCTTTCGTTCATCAATAGAGCATAATACATTCACATAGGAAAAAAACATTGTCAAAAGAATGTTCTAAACATAAACAATCCATTTTACCATGTTATGAGACACATCCCCCACCCACACACCCCCAGGCACATACATTCCCCCACACAGACATACCCCCACCTACACGTCTCCCCACCCACACACACACACCTCCAAGCACACATTAATACACCCACCCACCCATCATCCACCCACATATCCCCCACCTACACACATCTCCCCACACACACACATCCTCCACTCACCAACACACTCACAAACATATCCTCCACCACCCACCCAGCCAAACACACATCCCCCACCCACACATATCCACACATCTCACACCTACCCACACACAAAACCCACACCCACCCACATTTTCCCTACTTACACACATCCACCCACACAATCTCCCCCAACCCACCCACACATCCTCCCAACCTACACACACTCACCCAGGATGTGAAGCGTGGGCAATGAGTAGACAAGCTGAAAAACATCTGATGGCTGTGGAAATGTGGTTTCTGAGGAAAATGCAAAGAATACCATGGACAGACAGAAAAACCAATGAACAAGTCCTTCAAGAAACAAATGAAGATCGTAAACTGATTTGAAACATTAGACATAGATAGTCACAATTTTTTGGGCATGTTATGAGAAGAAATGAATTGGAGAATTTGGTGACAACTGGCAAGATCAAAGTGGGAAGACCGAGAAGTAAATACCTGGATGGCTTGGTCACGTGGCATGGTTGAGACAGAAACACAGAGCTGATCCACAACTCTGGTGATCGAGTGAGATGGCAAAACATGACCGCCCACGCTTATCGGCATGGCACATGATGGATGGATCATACATCTAAGCCACTTCTTCAGTTCAAGGTGGACATCATACATATAGGCCACTTCTCTAATTGAAGGTCGACATCATACATCTAAGCCACTTCTCTAATTGAAGGTCGACATCATACATCTAAGCCACTTCTCTAATTGAAGGTGGTCATCATACATCAAAGCCACTTCTTCAGTTCCAGGTGGACATACATCTAAGCCACTTCTCTAATTGAAGATGGACATCATACATCTAAACCACTTCTCTAATTGAAGGTGGTCATCATACATCAAAGCCACTTCTTCAGTTCCAGGTGGACATACATCTAAGCCACTTCTCTAATTGAAGGTGGACATCATACATCTAAGCCACTTCTCTAATAGAGGGTAGACATCATACACCAAAGCCACTTCTTCAGTTCCAGGTGGACATCTAAGCCACTTCTCTAATTGAAGGTGGACATCCTACATCTAAGCCACTTCTCTAATAGGAGGTGGATATCATACATCAAAGCCACTTCTTCAGTTCCAGGTGGACATCATACGTCTAAGCTACTTCTTTAGTTCAAGGTGGAAATCATACATCTAAGCCACTTTTTCAGTTCAAGGTGGACATCATATATCTAAGCCACTTCTTTAATTGAAGGTGGACATCTTACATCTAAGCCACTTCTCTAATTGAATGTGGACATCATACATCTAAGCCACTTCAGTTTGAAGAAAGAAAGAATAAAACTAAACACCCACAAGGGCAGAAATAGTTAAAAGTAAACTGGTCTGTATGGAGGAAAGGAAGCAGTCACCGCATACATGTCATGAACTCGAGTTATGACAAAGCTAGCCTAATGCCTAATGTGCACACTCTTATTCGGAACAGCAGTAATATATTCGCGGGCAATGATCAGCACTCATACTTAAAAAAGGAGATAAGTATTTATCAGAGTGGCTGCAAGACAATATACAAATTAAAAGTATAGGCACGCAGGAATTCCAACATATCATGCCAAAACTGGTACAGCTGTGAGAAGCTAGGAGTAGAGAGTCGTAGCTTAACAACGATGCCAACAATATCCTCCGGGGACAGTTTGGCATTTGATGTGATAACCAGTTTACCGGGTCGTGATGTGCTCTTGCATTTATTCTCTTGACTGTGTGCTCCGTTTGTTGTGTATTGTTATTATTTTAAGTTATCTTATCCTTCTGCGTTCATCCGGAGTGTGTTTTCAGATGTATTTGCGGCGTATTGTTATGCACCCTTGGGCATAGACCCTTAGGCCAACACATCCGACTTTTGCGTGCGACTTTTTGACCAGGTTAGCATTCCTGGGGGACTCTCACTTTTGTGGTGCCGTCCACATCCCAGCTGGTCAAGTTAGAACGGTCGAATACTTCACGATCAGCCCTCAATGGAAGGCAGGGACAGTCCATGGGCATTATCCGCCATCCAAGGGAGGCTTCCATAGTTGCAGAGCCGGCACATGGTGCTCTGGTGCTGGGCTCACCGAGGTAATCGCCACGTCCTGCTCATGGCTGCTTTAGTTCCTCACTTCAATATATTGGGCATTTCGTTCGCTACGGGCCGCTTCCCGCACAAACCAGGCCGGTCTGCAGACAGTATCCACTCAGCGAGCTTTCGATTCGGACATGTGCTGTTCGTTGAAGACATATATTCAGAGCTGTTCCGGGCACGACGGACATACGGAAAACTAGCTAGTCAGAGCTGTTCCGGACATAAGGACATTCGGAAAACTAGCTAGTCAGAGCTGTTCCGGGCACGTAAGACATTTCGCTCGGACGTTTTTGCGTTTTGCCACTGGTCGCTCCCCACACAAACCAGGGATGGACAGTCTGCGGACTATATTCACTCATGAAGCTTTTGCTTTGGTCTTCCACGTGAAGGATTCGCTAGCCAAGCTTTCCACTTTTGACTACGCTCACTCTATGAGCGTAGATACAGGCTTTCATCGTAACCACTTCGTGCGACTGAATCGCTTTGCCACTTTTAGTATCACTCACGAGGTAGGCTACATGTGCTGCCGGCTCAGCACACTACCTCCATGCATCAGAGAGCGAGTGACGGCCAGGCCCTCTCATCCGGTGATCCCTCATATCCCCCCCCCCCCTCCAACCATCTCCAGCTGAGAGCCTTCGAACAGGTATCTAAACTAAGCATGTAGCGTGTTCAGCATGTCACCTCCGTTTTGCAGTATGTGGGTATCAGCCCGGCTCTCACATCCGAGGGTTTATAGCTTAGAGGCGTTCAGCCATATCCCTCAGATGAGAGCCTTAGAGTATGTGTCCGGACCAAGAATTTCTGCTTTCATTCACCTGATTTGAACTTTTGACTGCTATCCTCAGTCTACCTGCAGAGCAGCAGGTTGTGTCTCTCTTAGTCTTGCCCCTAACCCAAGTCTTGTCCGACACATAGTTGTTTTTCCGTCGGCTTAGCTCTTGGGGTCATTGGGACGCAAGCTCGGATATCTACTTCTGTTCTTTAAACATGGGCCCAGCAACGTACTCTAATATCTACTTCAGTTCTCTAAACCTGGGCCTATCAGGGTACTCCAATATCTACTTCAGTTCACTAAACCTGGGCCTTTCAAGGGTACTCCAATATCTACTTCAGTTCACTAAACCTGGGTCCATTAATGTACTCCAATATCTACTTCAATTCTCTACACCTGGACCTATCAGGACACTCCAATATCTACTTCAGTTCACTAAACCTGGGCCTATCAGGGTATTCCAGTATCTACTTTAGTTCTCTAAACATGGGCCCATTAATGTACTCCAATATCTACTTAATTTCTATAAACCTGGGCCCATCAATGTGCTCCAGTATCTACTTCAGTTCTCTAAACCTGGGCCCATCAATGTACTCCAGGATCTACTTGTTCTCTAAACCTGGGCCCATCAATGTGCTCCAGTATCTACTTCGGTTCTCTAAACCTGGGCCCATCAACGTACTCCAATGTCTACTTCAGTTCTCTAAACCTGAGCCCATTAATGTACTCTAATATCTACTTACGTTCTCTAAACCTGGGCCCATCAATGTGCTCCAGTATTTACTTCAGTTCTCTAACCCTGGGCCCATCAATGTGCTCCAGTATCTACTTCAGTTCTCTAAACCTGGGCCCATCAATGTGCTCCAGTATCTACTTCAGTTCTCTAACCCTGGGCCCATCAATGTGCTCCAGTATCTACTTCAGTTCTCTAACCCTGGGCCCATCAATGTGCTCCAGTATCTACTTCAGTTCTCTAACCCTGGGCCCATCAATGTGCTCCAGTATCTACTTGTTCTCTAAACCTGGGCCCATCAATGTGCTCCAGTATCTATTTCAGTTCTCTAACCCTGGGTCCATCAATGTGCTCCAGTATGTACTTCAGTTCTCTAAACCTGGGCCCATCAACGTACTCTAATATCTACTTCAGTTCTCTAAACATGGGCCATCAACGTACTCCAATATTTATACTGTTAAAAAAAAAACGCATCATTTTTGGTGTTACTTTTATAAAAGATATTCGCTGATTGGACATCAGTCAACCTATCGACTGTACCCATCTGGTCATTTTTGAGTTAGAGAACTCGTGACAGGTTCATGATAATCCGGTGAAACTTACTGAACACAAAACTCTCTGACCATGTTATTGACTGCCTATAAAAGATTGACGCTCCTCGAATAAATTCAATTGAAAATTCAATGTGCAAATAGGACTCATCTCACTACAGAACGACACATCATCATTATACATTTACAGGCTGGACAGTCACAAAGGAGAAAATGATTGCAGATAACACACACACAGAGCGTGAGAGACGTAAGATGGTGCAAAATGGTGGAAATGATCATGTTTTCACATGCACCTACTGTGGGCAAACATTTGCAGCAAGAATTGGCCTTACCAGCCACACTCGCCACCGCCATGGATCGTAGTTATTAAGCCTTTTTGAAGCACAATGTACCAAACTATCGTCTGTCAAGGCGGAAAGGTGCCAATGAAAAGTTACAAAGTGTAGTAGCCAGAAAATTTAATATGGTTAGAAGCACAATTAGTCTCCTTTGGAGGCGATTTCAAGAAATTGGCTCAGCGGCAGACCGGCCACGTAGTGGAAGACCCAGAATCACAACTGCTGCCGAAGACCGCATTATACGGCTGCGTCACCTTAGGAATCGATTTGCATCTGTGTCCTCCACAGTCCAGTCAATGCCAGGAGCTCTTCGAATTTCAGATTAAACGGTCGGGAACCGGCTGCAAGACTCGGGTCTTTGGGCTAGAATACCCTATAGAGGTCTTGTTCTTACGGACCGGCATCGCCAGAACCGACTGCAGTGGGTGAATCAGCATCGTAAAATAAAATGTTGGTACACGTTTGCAATTGAAGCTGCAATAATGTTGCGTGTTTTTTTTTTTTAAACAGTATACTTCAGTTCGCCGGCTTCGTGGCTTAGAGGTTAGCGACTTTTCTCCGTAATCTAGTATACTTTCGTAGGTAACGTGATGACGGTGAGAATCAGCAGTGGTTCGAATCGCATCGGTAACTTACGGGGTATGTGAGCCGGCCGCTCAGAAAGCAATGGCAAACTACTGAGCGTAATCTTGCCAAGAGATCAACATACAGCTGAAAGATGCTGGTGTACCACAAAGCGTGTACAAAGATCTTGTACCACGCAACACTTAAAGTGGCTAAAATACCAAATCTGCCCCAAATTTACTAAACTCAGTTTAGTGTGGCTTCGGTAGTTGAGACTCACAATTTCAGATAAAGTGAAATATATGGCTCGTATTCCAGTCAACTAGGCAGCCGTCTTACACGCTCGCTGTCTCACTGATGGCCATGTTATCGAACCTCCTGACAGTGGGAGATTTTTTCATTGACTTGGGCTCCCAGATTGATCCAGTCTAATATGCGTACTTGGTATATCATGGGAAATAAAAGTGTCTATACGACATTGACCACATCACCGATAGAATGAGTATCAGTCTAAAAATATAGAGCTAGCGTCTAAGAGCCAATAAGTGAAAAGGAGGCATTTACTTATTTTTGTTGTTTTGTTTCTTTATTCTATTTGAGCATTTTTACAAGTCACTTCTGGTGACGTGGGCGTTGATATTTCGTAGAGAAGTCGGTTATAAACTTCGAATTTCATTTTTAAGTCTGAACCACTATTGTTACTACTACTACTACTACTACTACTACTACTACTACTACTACTACTATTATTACTACTACTACTACTACTACTACTACTACTACTACTACTACTATACCCCTATTACTCAAACCAAGCCATTTCATGGTTGAATATTGACTGATGTTTTCCTACGATATGACATTTTTTTTTTGCATATCCTTTACAGGACATCGCTGTCAACACCAGCATCTTTCAGCTGTATGTTGATTTCTTGGCAAGATTACGCTCAGTAGTTTGCCATTGCTTTCTGAGCGGCCGGCTCACATACCCCGTAAGTTACCGATGCGATTCGAACCACTGCTGATTCTCACCGTCATCACGTTACCCACGAGAGTATACGAGATTACGGAGAAAAGTCGCTACCCTCTAAGCCACGAAGTCGGCACGATATGACATAGACAACCTTATTCTAACGGTGTTACTTTTCTGTGCTTCCAGTTTAGAGTTCCGTAAATCCTGGCCGTGTGAGAGCGTATAGAGGTTAGTTCACTGTTCTCTACATGACGTGGCAATCATCCCCGGCATTTATTGCCTGTTTGTTATTTACTAGGCAATGTTAGTTCAGCAATTTTTCCTTGCCTTCTGAACGGCCAAAGCATCATACTGTCGAAATCAACGCAAAGCGGTCTTTGAGTGTGTATACCGGGAAACTGTAGGAAGTTGCTATCCGATTCCGTGACCCCCACATAATCAAATCAAGAATAGCCCGCCTTGTCTCGCATGCAGAAATCTACATAAAATACTCAACCTTTTTACTCATTGGACATCACATGTTGTCTTCACGTTTGCTTGATCGTGGCCGTCAGATCTCACAAGCTGAGCGGACAGTTGTTCTCATCGCTTCGATCAGAGAGAAGAACGGGAGTGAGGTAGTCATTGATTCTGTCAGACAAGACCAACTCTTGGGGGGACAAAACGTTGTAGCCGAGTTTGTGAAGTAGCCAGGTGTGGCATTTCTATACGTCTAGTGTTTGTTACAAGTAACGTATAATCATCCCCCGCCTTTAGTTTATTTGTGTATAGTATCAAACGGTTTACTACAAGTGCTTTTAACTATGGTAATTTAGAATGTTGTCGAAAATATTCTAAGTACGAAATATAGTCAGGATGTAGGAATATGAACACATAACTCTGTTTTGTTGCTGTTTTTGCGCTGGCTCGCTTTGAACTCAAACGTAGTCCATGCGTATGTTACTCTTCCAGTGCACTGGGCTGAAATTTTCGCGTCGATTAGTTTTCTCGATTACTAGTGCTCCTTGCCATCATGCGACTTCTGAGGTACTTGTAATTAACGTCCCCAAGTCAAGAACGAGGAATCAATATTGTAGTCCAACTAACGGGTGTAGGGGGTTGTACCCACTACCTCGGCATCAGCACACCGAAGCACACTTATCCATTCAGCTATAGTGACCTCCCTATGGTAGTTTGAGACCTTGTAGAGAAATAGTAAATGAAGGGCACTTTACACATCTTACCGGGTATTGTCTATATTATAGTTAGTTGCACGCCATTTACAGGACGACGCAATCAACACCAGTATTTTCGGCTCTTTGTGAATTACTAGTCAATGTTTACATTCAGTAGCTTGCCATTGATTTCTAACCACCGACTCCAAAATCAAGGAAATCAGCGCAAAGCGGAAGGCTTCTAAATCGTTTGCAGCTGACTTGGAACCCTCGACCCCGTATATCGGGGAAATGTGACACGCCTTCACTGTACCTAAGCTACAGCGCCGGTCTCCATACGATCTGTCTGTCATTTACTGCCAATATAGTACCTTGCGGTGTATGGCAGAGGGGTCTTTGAGCCTGAGGAATTAAGGCCGCCTGGCTAGTGCAGTCGCCGCGAACTGTGCAGGTTAGGATTTTCTTTTTGCCCCCCACAGAAAAAAATCCCACACCTTACCGAGGGATCGAACCCGGGTCTCCCGAATGAGAGTCCGGCGTTCTAGCCACTCGGCCAGCCGCTCCATACGATAACATAACAAATCCAATGTCCCGAAGTAGTTCCCGCCATGAGTTTTTGATGTTCTAGGGACATTACATTTTGCAGGCCTGAGTGCACAGACGAACAGGTGGCCAGTCTTGTCTGCTAGATTCTTGTTTCTATAGATCAATCCCCACTCGAGGGTTGATGTGCTACATATAACATCGGCCGCCTTTGTTTCCTACGACATTTCCTGGTACCTATTTTAGTATTTTAGTCCCGGTCGACTTGGGAGCTCGGGTTGGTTGTAAACAATCCTCTTATAAATGCATCTAACTCCTGACCTTCGGTCCGGCAGGCAAGAGTTGAGCCAGTAACTTACCATGGCTCTCCTGCAGAGAGGAGGGAAGCTGAGTGGTCTCGAGGTATGGTGTCCGCCTCCAGTGCTGGAGGTCATTTTACACGTTAGTGTTTATGTTATGCTGAATATCATCCCAAAATTATTTATCTGCTTTGATAATTTCTAAGAATAGTTATCCAGTTGTTAGCTTAACATTGCTGGCATCAACAAATCCATTATTTTATATTATAAGTGCGTAGTAAATCCATCGAAAATGACAACGAAATCAGAAATAACAATATCTAAAGACGAAGATTCGTTGCCAAGGATGATAGGACACGTATCCAAGATCAACAGGGATATTTGTACTGCGCGGGTATTCAGGAAATGTGTGTGTGCTTCAGATACGACAAGTGCCAATAGCGCCTGGAGTGAGAATTCTACTCAAATGTTGTGTTCAGTTACTGCTGAAAACCAGGATGGCTGGATGTGTTTAAAATCGCCCAAAAGTAGCGGCGTTTCTGCGACAATTGATCCAGAGAAAAGGAAACTCACTTGTGAGGTAGGCAACCCATTTTATGTGTGTGTGTGTGTGCGCGCGCGCGCGTGGGTGTGTGCGTGTGCGTGCGTGAGTGTATTTAATCTTCCTGAAGTGTCCATTTGGCTGGTGTCTGAGTTGTGTTGTGCCATGAACGCACATCACTGCACTCAGAATATCCCCATATGTGCTCCGTCCTGATATTCAACAGTCATTAGAGGAGACCACTGCAACACACATTATATTCATTAGGGACTCAAGGAGTATGCTTAGTAGGGTGAAGAAAGGAATGTTTCGTGAGGAATGGCTCACCTCGCTTCCGAGGTCACAGACTGAGAATTGTAGGGATTTTTTTTTGCTCTGGTCATGTGTGAGTGCGGGGAGGGAGAGGGGGGGGGTGAACAGGCTGATAGGCTGGCAGGGAATGCACCTCTTGGTGGTAGATTACCTATGGAGGAGGGAGAGGTGGTCGTGCGCCTGCGGGACCAGGTGGAGAAAGTGGGGGAACAGATTTAGAACCCGTATGTGGAAAGGATGAGATTGCGGGGAATTGGCAGGGGTTCTGGTAGTCTAAAAATTGAGAGGGGAGACCAGAACTTACAATCAGATAGCGATGGGAACGATTAGTAGTGTGAGTCTTCGCTGGCTGTTGAAGGAGGGGACGGCGCGCGTATGGGAATGTCCTGAATGCTGTAATGTCAGGTCTTAGCTCAACTCAACTCAACTTCAACACCCAGCGAAGAGTCCCAATACTAATGGTACCCGTTGCAATCGGATTGTGTGTCCGTCTGACCTTGTCTGGGAATGCTGTGAGTCAGCCAGATGCATTCTCTCAATGCTATTATCATTTATTTGTTCTTTTACACTAAACAAATCATCTCAAAGGGCCCTGACCACGTCTGCCTTATCATGCACCAGTATATCACTCAACGGTACAGACCCAGCCAATCTGCCCGCCTGCTCGTTTCCCCCCACACCAGCATTTCCTGGGGAACAGATCCAACACATGCTCCCTGTCTGTGATTTTTGTATGAAAGCATACCACACTGCACGAATCATGTCTTCTTCTGTCTTCTCAGCTTGCTCTGTGAGCCCGTTACAATCCCGACATTTGTCTTTGCCCTCCATGTTGATTTTGAATGCTCGGAAAGACCGAGTTATTTATTTTTCTTTTCGCTCGCTTTTAACGCAAACGTAGTCCTTACACGTGATAATACTTCTAATGCACTGGTTTGATTTTTGCGTGCGAATTAGCTTTCCTTATTACTAGTGTCCCTCGCCGTCAAGCGCATCCACTCTGACCTCTGAGGTACTTGTAATATACGACTCCAAGTCAATGAGAATTCAACATGTTAGTCCAACTGACCGGTGTAGGGGATGAATCCGCAGCAGCACACTGGATGCTTAAGAACGAGCTGTCATATCCATTTGGCCATGCAGACCTCCACTGTAAGTTGTAACTCGTCCGTACGATGACATGACGTTCAAATCTCATGAACCATGTAAATGATTTGCATCTATTGTAACGAGGCTGGTGTAGAGATCTTTCTCTGTGCCCAGTACCAAAGCAGCAACTTCGTGGGGGATTGTGTGTCAGAACTCTCCGTCCCTTCTCCAGGCTCAGAAACCACCCGAGCGTGCAAGGCCGGTACTGGAGGTGGGCAGCCGCAGAGAGGCGTGCTATGATTTGACCAGATCATGATTCAACACTGCAGGTATGGATGGGGGCAGCCGCGGAGAGGCGTCCTGTGATTTGACCAGATCATGATTCAACACTGCATGTACGGACTAACTGGTGGACTGGACCTGGGCTGGTCATGTTACCTTCAAGGGCTTTAGGTATCTCATTGTTTGCAGACTCCAGGCCGGTGTCCAGAGACATACAGACAGACAGACAGGCAGGCAGGCAGGCAGACAGATAGACAGACAGATAGACAGACAGACAGACAGACAGACAGACAGACAGACAGACAGACAGACAGACAGATAGGTACGTAGGTAGGTCGGTAGGTACTGACACACACATAGAGAGGGAGAGAGAGAGAGAGAGAGAGAGAGAGAGAGAGAGAGAGAGAGAGAGAGAGAGAGAGAGAGAGAGAGACTTATCCTCATAAAAAGAGTGTCAGAAAATGCCCTGCTAAAGATACTCACCGGCGTTACAATGACCATAGCACAATCCGGTGCCATCTTATGGCGGAAAAAATGTCTCTGCCACATAATCTTCAAGATGCAAGGTTCGCCTCATATGTGTATCATCATCATCATCATCATCATCATCATCATCATCATCATCATCATCATCATCATCATCATCATCATCATCATCATCATCATCATCATCCTCATCATCATCATCATCATCATCATCATCATAATCAACATCATCATCATCATCATCATCATCATCATCATCATCATCATCATCATCATCATCATCATCATCATCAACATCATCATCATCAACATTATCATCATTATCATCATCAACATTATCATCATCATCATTATTATCATTAACATCATCAGCAGCAGCATCGAGTATTTCAGCCCTTGAGCAGGTCATGAAGTGTCCTGATCACTCCATTCCATAGTAGCCTGTCTCGTGTCATTCTCTGTAAACACACCCACTCCTACATCGATGGACCCGTGTATGCTTGTTTGTCAACTGTCATGCTTGGTCTACCCCTTCCTCTTGTCCCCATAATATGCCCTCCAGTACTCGCCTTTGGTGTTTACTCTCATGTCTGAAGGTGTAACCAAGCCGTGCGAGTCTTCGTTTTTCCATTCATTTCAGAAATCTGCCGTGTTCTGTTAAAAGTTAGACTTTTACATAATCCAAGCCACGACATAATAAAGTGCTTTAGTCAGTTCTGTGCCGGCTCTGTGGCGGCTCTGTGGCGAAGGAGTTTCGAATGCAATTCGTAATCCTGCATAGCGCGTTCGACACACAGCTGACAAAATACTGAACGTAAACTTGACAAGAAATCACAAACAGACAGAAACGTACTGAGGTTGATTGCATGTGCGACTAACTCTTACTCAGTTCACTTTCTGACCGCCTTACCTCCCCATACAATTCCACCAAATTCTGAACATCATCTGATACTCATTTTATAAACTTGGGTTGACTCTGGAGTAATACTGGTCGGGAAGCAAGAACCTTACAATTGCTAGGGAATGGCATCCGGGCCTCAGCCTCGGATCTCGGTGCGTAGAGAAAGGTCTATAGCTTTTACTTTACCCTCTTGGTATGTAGTTCGATAGCCCTGTGGAATACCAGTTTGAATACCTTCGATCTTGCTCATTGCATAACTGCCACTAGTCATGGCGTTTTTATTCCACTCCCCTTGAAAGCCATAATAAAAAGTCAACGTGTGTACTCTATTCTGTTCTCGTTATTGATTATTGTGGAACTGGAAGATTGTGCAGTCCCCCGTGGGTTGTGGTGCCCTTCATTTTCACTGCGGTGTAGTTTGTTTACTTATTAATTCCATGTTTGGCGTGGGTATTAATTTAAGGCCCGTCCTTGGAGATTGTTGTGTGTGATGCGGATGGGTGAGCCACGAGTGAGGAGACTGAGGCAAGAGATGAAGGTAGAGAGGCGGGTGTGTGAGTGAGATCGTGAAGAAGGTAGTGAGAGAGAGGGGAAGGGAGAGAAGGAGAGAGAGAGAGAGAGAGAGAGAGAGAGAGAGAGAGAGAGAGAGAGAGAGAGAGAGAGAGAGAGAGACGTAGAAGGAAGGAGCTTCATTGTCAAAGGATTAAGAATTGGGTACACAAGCATGTCTGCCATTCTGTCCTTTTTATCACTCTGCTCTCATACATTATTTCATTCATACATCAATTACGAGGCTAATCTTAAACGACGACGACGATGACAACAACAACAACAAAAACAACAACAAAACAACAACAACAACAACAACAACAGTATATGCTTTATAAACGCAGGAGAGAGGGGAGAGATAGCGAATGTGTGTTGTTATGTGTGTGTGGGTGTGTGTGTGCGAGCTAGAGTGAGTGTTAGATAGATGCCGAGTCGAGAGAGAGAGAGAGAGAGAGAGAGAGAGAGAGAGAGAGAGAGAGAGAGAGAGAGAGAGATAATGAGAGAGTAGTGTATGTGTGTGCGTGTTTGTGTGTGCGTGTGTGTGTGCGTGTGTGCGTGTACGAGCAAGTGAGAGTGAGAGTGTTAAAGAGATGTCGAGTCAAGGGAGAGATTCACACATAGAAATGTAGCGCAAAAGAGGGAGAGAAATACTGTGTGTATATGTACGTGGAATAAATGCTGGAAGGAGGTGGAGGAGCAGAAGGAAGAGGAAGAAGACGACGTTATTCTGATGTCTGTGCAAGAACTGGCGATTGCTCAACGGTTGTGTGTGTGCGTGTGTGCGTGTGTGTGTGTGTGTGTGTGTGTGGGTGTGGGGTGAGTGGGGGTGGGGGGTGCTTGGTCAAGTACTGACTTCCGCAGGGCAAACTCGTGGAGTCTTCTCCCGCGGTGTCGTTTTGTATCAACGGGTTGTAGACAGATTTGTTAAAATCTGGTCACCACCATCATCCTCATTATCGGCTTCGTACACCTCCTCATCATTTTAAAAACATTGCTTGTTATTCGCGTGACGTCGCAATCACCCCCAGTCCCTATTGACTGTTTGTGATTTATAAGTAGGTTTACGTTCAGTAGTTTGCCATTGCTTTCTGAAGGAGACGTCCACGTCTAAGTCCAACTGTCCGTTGTGTTAAATGAACCCACTAACCCGTCACCTGCCTGTCCGTTGTGTTAAATGAACCCACTAACCCGTCACCTGCCTGTACACTGTTTAAGCCCGAGTGCGTTACACCTCCCGGCCGCTCTGACTTCTATCATCGGTATTATCAGTTTCATTATCGCCGTCTATGTTATCGTTATTGTCTCATCATCATCATCAGAATCATCTGCATCATGAATAGTATGATCACTGTCAACACTAGAAACATCTTCACCAGCACCACATTCAACACTACCACAATCATAAATATTATCACAGCCACCACCACAGCAACCTACATCATCATCATCATCATCATCAACATCATCATCATCATCATCATCACCATCATGAATAGTATGATCGACGTCAGCAACAATGCCTACAGATCATTTTCCCTGTACAGTGAAAATGTATTCAGAAATATAGAAGTTATGGAAGGAATCAACATTGGGGGACGATACATCAATAACATTAGATATGCAGATGATAGTCTTGATTGCAGACAATGAACAGGACCTGCAATGTATAGTAGATGTGGTTGTTGCACACAGTGAAAAAATCGGGTTAGAATTGAATAGTAAGAAGACAAAGATTATGGTCGTCACTGGGAAGAAGGAAATACCAGAATGTAAGATACAAGTAAATGGGCATGTTCTTGAAAAAATGAATCGGCACAGTTATCTCGGAACAGTCATAACATCTGATAGGAGATGCCTTGGAGAAATTAGAACAAGAATTGTCATTGCGAAGGTAGCCTTTAGCAAGATGAAAAACACATTGACCAATAAACAGATTTCAGCTGAAACGAGAAAAAGAGTGTTGAACTGCTACATAGAACCTATACTTTTGTATGGTCTTGTGAAGCTTGGACAATAAGCAGACAAGGTGAAAAACATCTGATGGACAGACAGAAAAACTAATGAACAAGTCCTCCAAGAAACAAATGAAGATCGTAAATTGATTAGAGACATTAGACGTAGACAGTCAAAACTTATTGGGCATGTTATGAGAAGAAATGACTTGGAAAACTTGGTGACAACTGGCAAGATCGAAGGAAAGAGACCAAGGGGAAGACCGAGAAGTAAATACCTGTATGGTTTGGCCACGTGGCATGGTCGAGACAGGAACACGGAGCTGATCCACGACTCTGGTGATCGAGTGAGATGGCAAAACATGAACGCCCACGCTTACCGGCATGGCACATGATGGAAGGATGGTCAACTTATGAGGTGGAATACAAAAGTAAGCCATATGTTTGAAAATAATCGGCAAGAGAAGCAGAAGGCGACAAAGAAAGATAAACAGTGGACAACAGGTTATAACAGTGGTTCTCAATTGGTGGGGAATTTCCTCCCCAGGGGGATTTTAGGATGTCCCGGCGTGGGGTGGGGAGGGGGGGGGGGGGAAATTAAGATTATTTCAAGATCACGTTAATACAAGAACCGATTACTTGATATTGTTTTTCCTTCCATTCTTTACGGTTCTGTACTTCTCGCCCTTCTAAAGTTCCTTTTATAACGTGCGTAGACCGCAAATAACGTTTTATGTAGACGTCTAGACTTGTTCTAGTATGTGTTATTAAATTTAGCATTTTGACATTCTGAACTTATAGTGATGGGGTGCATGGGCCAAAAAAGGTTGAGAACCACAGAGTTATAATATAAGCATTATAAGCTTCATGAAAATATCAGATGGCAAATTATTTTGGAGAGTCGTGATCTCCGATGTTTGATTCAAACAAGAAGAAGAAGAAGAAGAAGAAGAAGAAGAAGAAGAAGAAGAAGAAGAAGAAGAAGAAGAAGAAGAAGAAGAAGAAGAAGAAGAAGAAGAAGAAGGAGAAGAGGAGGAGGAGGAGGAGGAGGAGGAGTAGAAGAAGAAGAAGAAGAAGAAGAAGAAGAAGAAGAAGAAGAAGAAGAAGAAGAAGAAGAAGAAGAAGGAAGGAGGGACAGAAGGAGGAGAAAAGGAAGAAGTGGTAAAGAAGCAGGGGGAGGGGTGGGACAAGAGAAGGGTAAAACGAAAAGAAAAACATCTGAAAATTAGCAATGCACATGAGAGGCTAACAATTATTATCAGAGCAAACGGAGTGTGAAATATTGCAATACACACACAGACACACACATACACACTACACACACACACACAACACACACACACACACTCACACACACACACACACACACACACACACACTCACTCACTCACACACACACACACACACGCACGCACGCACACACAGACAGAGGGAGATGGCGAGAGAGAGAGAGAGAGAGAGAGAGAGAGAGAGAGAGAGAGAGAGAGAGGTACAGAGATATACAAAAGAGTAAGGGCGCGTGTAGCGTGTATTTGTAGAATTATATATAAATACACAAGAAAAAGAGAGCTAGATCGATAAAGATCCTAAATCTGTGAGAGCTATTCCGGCTGCACTTTACCTAATTATCTGCACCCCTACACCGTGATAGCGATCATGTCTGCCCCTACCATTCCTTCATTATCACAGAAAATAAACACGCCTTCAGCAGATAGAGCGCTGGACAGCACGTTTGATCAGGCCCATATTGAATCTGTCCCCACAGACAACACTTGTAGGCAGGATTGTATGATCAATTATTATATAACTTATTACATTCAGAAGAATTTCGAGGCAGCAGAGATGTGGTCCTTGAAACAAATGTTGCGAACACATTGGAAAGCCGCAGTAACTAACAACGATTACACTGAAAAGGCTAACTTACAACATTATGTATAACTATAAGAAATTACAAACAAAATGTCTTCCTTTGGTCATATAATCGGAAGAGAAAACATCATGAAGATTGGAACGATCAGTGATAGAATATGCAAAGGCAGAAATGATGCTGGATGAACTGAGACGGTGGTCTGGAGTGATGCCCTGAATACCAAGGACTGAGATTTTTGGAGAGACATGAACGCCTACGCCAGTTGGCAGGCACATAATGATGATGATATAACTTATTGCGAGCAGGAACCGTGGTGCTGGGACAAACTCCCTTGCCTTCGCTCAGATGGTGACCTAAAACTGTAGTGTGTCCACTGCAGGGATGTTATATTGTACATACAGGCAACACACGCAGCAACAATGTTTGCTGCACATATTAACTCTAGGAACACAAGTGTGGACCACTGTCAAACCTAAACAACGCAGCCAAATATATACAAACTGCGACGCTGTAGATATAGACAACATCCTGTCAACAAATGTAGACCTGAAAGGCGCAAAAATCGAAGCTCATGCTGTAAAAAGGCACGAGGCAATTACGTCAAAAATATATCGGATCATCAAAGAAGGAGGAGGAGGAGGAGGAGGAGGAGGAGGAGGAGAAGAAGAAGGGAGAGAGCGGGGAGGGGCGGAAAGAAGAAGAAGAAGAAGAAGAAGAAGAAGAAGAAGAAGAAGAAGAAGAAGAAGAAGAAGAAGAAGAAGAAGAAGAAGAAGAAGAAGAAGAAGAAGAAGAAGAAGAAGAAGAAGAAGAAGAAGAAGAAGGAGGAGGAGGAGGTGGAAGACGAAGAGGAGGGGATTTAGGCACTGTATTTCAAGTGAACGGAATAAGAAGAACAACTCTTAGCATACAGTGTCACACTTGAAATGATTAAAGCCACTCCACGTTTAACACAAACTCCACTGAGAGTGGACCCAGCAGATGAGGTACTCACCATGTATCAAGCCGATAAACATGGGCGGTCATGTTTCGCCTACAAGTCTCTACAAGTCCAAATTGAGGAAAATATGTCTCGAATTACATTCCAATATTTCTGCAAGCCACTTCTGATAATATGTGTCTTGGCATGAGGTGGAACTATTCATTATAAATTGATGTGAAGAAATGATCCTCGAATGACTGTTATCAATTAAGATATACAATTTACTGACAAAACCAGCTAGTTAAACGTTGGCATTTCAGGGCATAAACTAATGCAGAAGTCGGCAACTGTTCAGTTGTGTGATGAAGTTATGTTGTACAGTCACTCAGTGTGTCACACAAAGTCCTTGTACAGTCACTTAGTGTGTCAAACTAAGTCCTTGTACAGTCTGGAGAGACCTTCAAATAAAAATAAGTAATTCGGCAATCCACACTCCTTGCGGCTTTCTTCGCATCGCGTCATTCCTCTTCTAGAAAAGCTATAGTGTTTTTTTTTTGGGGGTAGCCTCAATATAAAATTCAATATCTCAGTAACCAACTGAGGGAAAATGATGAGATTTAGTATATAACCTTATCATTATGTCCACCCAACAAAAAATTTTTTGTTCTGGAGATTTTACAGCAGATTTCAAAGTTAGTTTATATGCGGTATATTAATTACGACTTAGAGATTACGTCCATGATTTTAACAGTATTACAGCTTCACCAAGACACGTAACCGCATTTTAAAAAAATTTTCAGGTGATTTCCGTTTTGAAACAAACAGCGCGAAGATTCAGAGGTGTCTCCAAATGGGGGTTCTTTCATGAAACGTGATTATATAAATAAACTAGCTGACAAGGCCCGGCTTCTGGCAGGGATCTGTCTATCTATCTATCTATCTATCTATCTATCTATCTATCTATCTATCTATCTATCTATCTATCTATCTATCTATCTATCTATCTATATATCTATCTATCTATCTATCTATCTATCTATCTATCTATCTATCTATCTATCTATATAGATAGTGTGTGTGTTCTAGTGTGTGTATTCTATCTATCTATCTATCTATCTATCTGTCTGTCTGTCTGTCTGTCTGTCTGTCTGTCTGTCTGTCTGTCTGTCTGTCTGTCTGTCTGTCTGTCTGTCTGTCTGTCTGTCTGTCTATCTATCTATCTATCTAAACTATCTGTCTGTCTGCCTGCCTGCCTGCCTGCCTGCCGGCCGGCCGACCCACCCACCCACCGACCGACTGACCGACCGACCGACTGACCGACCCACCGATCCACCGACCGACCCATCGACCGACCGACCCACTGACCGATATCTATCTATCTATCTATCTATCTATCTATCTATCTATCTATCTATCTATCTATCTATCTATCTATCTATCTATCTATCTATCTATCTATCTATCTATCTATCTATCTATCTATCTATCTATCTATCTATCTATCTATCTATCTGCCTGCCTGCCTGCCTGCCTGCCTGCCTGCCGGCCGGCCGAGCCGGCCGAACCCACCGACTGACCGACCGATCGACCGGCCCACCGATCGACCGACAGACCCACCCACCCACCCACCCAGTCATCCAGCCAGCCAGCCAGCCATCCACCCACCCACCTACCTACCTTTCTGCCTACCTACCTACCTACCTTTCTGTCTGTCTGTCTGCCTGCCTGCCTGCCTGCCTGCCTGCCTGTCTGTCTGTCTGTCTGTCTGTCTGTCTGTCTGTCTGTCTGTCTGTCTCTCTATCTGTCTGTCTGCCCGTAATGGAAACTAAGACCCTGACGTGGAAAACATATACCTCAGAAGATGTTGTTAAGAACAACAAAAACATTCGGATCATAGAGCTTGACTAGAGAAGCAGCACGTTCACGTCGTGTCTAATTTATAAAGATATTCTCTGGCAGGACGACTTTATTCATGGCTAATAGATATTAGAAAGGAGAACCTGAATAGCAGGGCATTTTACTTATCAAGATTAAGACCTTGGGACAGATGCGGAATCTAGGAATGAGATTGAGAATGTCGCACCAGGAGGACACTTCGGTAACCTTGGATAGACAGAAGGACCGCAATACTAATTTGATAGTTCTTAGCAGCTAGTCTGGTCAACTGTTGAATATTTATAATTGATGTTTTCTTACGATCGTCCCGTCTGCCATTTACAGACCCGATCGAAACTTATTGAGATTCATAAATTGTCTGATTGATCACAGCTCAAGAATGTGGGCTAATAAACTTAGCCGCATCAATTAGATTGCCAGCCTTCGAGTGAGTCCTTTTTATTGATGTTCCGTTGATGCTTCTTTGCTGGATCGTTTTCTGCAACCCTAGACGATGTTTTGTTCAAGCTTATGTTTTGATGTTATGCCAGATCACGTCGCAGCATTACTGTTCTTTGTTCGTCGCTGGAGTTAAGGAGTTCGTGCTTTGTGCGACGCTTTTGATCGGCCACCCTGCGGAAAGAGACCGAGCCATGTGGGTTAAAACCCGGTGCAATGAAGTTGATATATTCTGATAGTGTGTGATATATTCTGGTAGTGTTTGATATTCTGATAGTGTGTGATATATTCTGATGGTGTGTGATATTCTGATAGTGTGTGATATATTCTGATGGTGTTTGATATTCTGATAGTATGTGATATATTCTGATGGTGTTTGATATTCTGATAGTGTGTGATATATTCTGATGGTGTGTGATATATTCTGATGGTGTGTGATATATTCTGATGGTGTGTGATATATTCTGATGGTGTGTGATATATTCTGATAGTGTGTGATATATTCTGATGGTGTTTGATATTCTGATAGTGTGTGATATATTCTGATGGTGTGTGATATATTCTGATGGTGTGTGATATATTCTGATGGTGTGTGATATATTCTGATGGTGTGTGATATATTCTGATGGTGTGTGATATATTCTGATGGTGTGTGATATATTCTGATGGTGTGTGATATATTCTGGTAGTGTTTGATGTATCTTGATAGTGTGTGATATATTCTGATGGTGTGTGATATATTCTGATATTCTGAAAATGTGTGATACATTCTCACAGTATGTGATAGATTCTGAAAGTATTCAGTAAATGCTGGTAGTATGTGATAGTGTGTGCTACATTCTAACAGTGTGATATTCAGTGTGTGCTACATTCTAAAAGTGTGTGACATATTCTGACAGTGTTAGGTAAATTCTGATAGTGTGTAATATATTCTGACAGTGTTAGGTAAATTCTTATGTTGTGATATATTCCGACAGTGCTCGGTAAATTCTGATAGTGTGTAATATAGCCTGATAGTGTGCAATATATTCTGATAGTGTGTAATATATTTTGATAGTGTGTATTATATTTTGATAGTGTGTAATATAGCCTGATAGTGTGTAATATAGCCTGATAGTGTGTAATATAGCCTGATAGTGTGTAATATAGCCTGATAGTGTGCAGTATATTCTGATAGTGTGTAATACATTCTGATAGTGTGTAATATATTCTGATAGTGTGTAATATATTCTGATAGTGTGTAATATATTCTATTAGTGTGTAATATATTCTGATAGTGTGTAATATATTCTGATAGTGTGTATTATATTCTGATAGTGTGTATTATATTATGTCAATGTGTATTATATTCTGATGGTGTGTATTATATTCTGATAGTGTGCAGTATATTCTGATAGTGTGTATTATATTCTGATAGTGTGCAGTATATTCTGATGGTGTGTATTATATTCTGATAGTGTGTAATATATTCTGATAGTGTGTATTATATTCTGATAGTGTGTATTATATTATGTCAATGTGTATTATATTCTGATGGTGTGTATTATATTCTGATAGTGTGCAGTATATTCTGATAGTGTGTAGCATATTATGTCAATGTGAATTATATTCTGATAGTGTGTAATATAGTCTGATAGTGTGTAATATATTCTCACAGTATGTGATATTCTGACATTGTTCAGTACATTCTTACAGTGTGTGCTACATTCTCACAGTATATTCTGCCAGTGTGTAGTATATTATTGCCGAGCATTTCCTACGAGTGTTAACACTAGCAACAGCGAGAACATCGGAGAACACATTATTCCATCAGTATTATTATATACCACACTTCGACCAATGATTAATTCACAAGCACATGCACTCAGGGAGAGCTCGTGAGCCAAACGGATACATCACGTCCAGGGACTTATGTCGGCCAGCTCACACCAGCTCGTGCGGCTGGAGCACGGACACGTAACGGCTACCTTTGTCAACGGACGACAACTGCTGGAGCTAATGTCAGGAAGCAGTACTCACGAGATTTGATTATTTGCCCTTGTCTTTGTTTGAAATGCCATCGGGTACTTTTCAGGATAAGGTCTGTCATATGTTGATATAAAGTCAGGCCCGCATGCATTAGGGGCTAACATATGATACACTGCATCTCTTTATCTTCTGTGCAAGTGGTTCTCTATCTGGCGTTCATGAACACCAGGGAAGAAGGAGTGGGGGAGGAAAGCGGGAGGGGGGGGGGCACACACGTATACACACACAGAGAGATGTGCCCCGATAAACATAGACAAATATATGTTTTCAGACATATGACTGGCTCCTTGCCGTCTTGACAGACAATAATTAGTAAAACGGAGTTATATATTTATACCTTTCCACGGCAGAAAGATCCTTCTCTTGGCCTGCCCAGTTTATTCCTGAAGAAAGATAACACCAAAACAGCTGGAACAAGACAAGCTGCATAAGCTGCCAGATCAGCAAAGCAATGCTCTAACTGTCCGCTTGTCGGAGCTTTGATCCTGGACCTCTTGCCGACCAAGAATTAGGGTCTGGTCTGTCAAGCCATGACATGTAGTCATTAGATTGCATTTCTTCGCACTAGGGTAAAGCTTGTACCCTCTCACATGCGTTCCTCCGTCTGAAGCCGTTGGCACAGTGTAGGGCAGTGGTTCTCAACCGGTGGGGAATTCCCCCCCCCCGGGGGGGGGGAATTTTAGGGTTTCCAGGGGTGGGGGGAGGGGGGGGGGAGGGGGGAAATTAAGATTATTTCAAGATCGAATTAATACAAGAACCAGTTACTTGATATTGTTTTTCCATCTAAATTTTACGGTTCTATACTTCTCGCCCTAATGAAATTCGTTTTATAACGTAAGTAGACTCGCAAATCAGATGTCTAGACTTGTTCTAGTGTGTGTTATTAAATTTAGCTTCCATTTTTATGCATACTGTGTAAGGGTGGGGGATTTATAGGGAGGAAATTCGAAAAGGGGGGAGGGGGGATGACGTTCTGAACATATGTTAAAGGGGGGGGGGGGGCATGGGCCAAGAAAGGTTGAGAACCACTGGTGTAGGGTGTCGGGTTTGGTGTATATACACATAGAGCAGTGGTTCTCAACCTTTTTTGGCCCATGCATCTCTTCACCATATGTTCAGAATGTCACCCCTCCCTTTTAAGTTATTTCCTCCCTATACATCCCCCGCCCCTACACAGTATACGTAAAAATGGAAGCTAAATTTAACAACACATACTAGAACAAGTCTAGGCGTCTACATAAAACGTGATTTGCGGGTCTAATTACGTTATAAAACTGAATCTCAGAAGTGCGAGAAGTACAGAACCGTAAAGCATGGAGGGAAATACAATATCAAGTAATCGGTTCTTGTATTAACGCGATCTTGAAATAATCTTAATCCCCCCCCCCCCCCCCGAAACCCTAAAATTCCCCCCCACTGGTTGAGAACGACGGACCTAGAAGATATTTCACATGCTGCGGATTCAGATTTCCACATGCTGCGGTTATGTTACATGCTGCGGATATTTCACATGCGGCGGATACTTCACATGCTGCGGATATTTCACATGCTGCGGATATTTCACATGCTGCGGATATTTCACATACTGCGGATATTTCACATGCTGCGGATATTTCACATGCTGCGGATATTTCACATGCTGCGGAATTCGGATTTTCAAACTTGACCTGGATATCCCAGGTCGACCCAGCCACGATTGGTAGCTATAAATGTCTTGGGATGTAAAAGCGACCGACTTAATGCTGAGCCTTTCACTCACTTAGTGCCGATTGGTGTATACAAAATATAGGACTTTGGCGTGTGAACGGGTGCTGCAGTTTTACTTTACTTATACATATGGACTTGCGCTGGTTTTCATACATGGTATGAGTGTCGGTCGTTCAGAAAGCAATAACACACTACTGAATATAAGATCATAAACATTGTCAACAAATCACAGTATAAAATGTGCTGGGGTTGACTGCGACGTCCTGTAAAAGATATGCAACTAATTAACACACAGAGGTGCAGACAGGCGCAAAGAAGCACAGAGACATTGTTGGTTGGTTGGCTGGTTGGCTTGTTGGTTGATTGGTTGACTGGCTGGCTGGTTGGTTGGCTGGTTGGTTAGGTGGTTGCCTGGCTGGATGGTTGGATGTCTGGCTGGCTGGTTGGTTAGCTGGTTAGCTAGCTGGCTGGTTGGTTGGATGTCTGGCTATCTGGTTGATTTGTTGATTGGCTGGTTGGTTAGCTGGTTGGCTTGTTGGTTAGCTGGTTCGTTGGCTCGCTGGTTTGTTGGTTGGCTGGCTAGTTGGCTTGTTGGTTGGCTGGCTAGCTGGTTGGTTAGCTAGCTGGTTGATTGGTTGATTGGCTGGTTGGCTGGCTGGTTGCTTGTCTGGTTGGTTGGTTGGCTGGCTAGTTGGTTAGCTGGCTGATTTGCTAGCTGGTTGGTTATTTGGCTGACTTGTTGGTTAGCTGATTGGTTGGCTCGCTGGTTAGTTGTTTGGCTGGCTGGCTGGTTGGCTGGTTAGTCAGTTGGTTAATTGGCTTGTTGGTTGGCTGGTTGGTTAGCTGGTTGATTGTTTGGTTGGTCTGCTGGTTGGTTGCTTCGTTGACTGGCTAGCTAGCTGGTTGGTTGGTTGTTGGCTGGTTGGTTGTTGGTTGGTTGGTTGTTGGTTGGTTAGTTGTTGGCTGGTTGGTTGTTTGGAAGATCTCGGTTGTGACTGTGAAATTCGCAGTGCTGGCTGGACCAGGACCAGGGCTGCCATCTACCTGACGTAGAGCCTTCCTCCCTTCCTCCCGACCCGATACCCAAGTGCCATTCTCACGATGATTGTGCAGCAGAGCACAGAAAGCAGCGCGGGTTGCCATATCCGAACATAGGGAGCAGTGCGGCATGGAATACCAGTACTGAAGCTTTCCGTGAAAGGGGAAGGGGGGGGGGGGAGATCTTTGACATGTTAGCCAGACTCGGGGGCTTGGGGGGGGGGGGGGGGAGAAAGGAAAGGGGGATCTGTGGGTAGGCTACACCACAGGGGGATGGAGCTGCTTGAAGATCTTGACCAATGCATGTTCTATTACTGATAATGTGACCTCTGAGGTCTCCACACTTAGACATACGCACAGACATACACACAGAGATACACACAGACATACACACAGACACGCCGACCTACAGAGACATAGACACAGGCATAGAGGGACACACAGAGACACGACACGTGTACACATACAGAACTACACACAGAATCACGACATGTGTACACACACACACACACACACACACACACACACACACACACACACTCACACACGTGATAAATAAATATTATTTCCCCTTATTACACAGAACTAGTTTTAACATATGGCTGTGAAACAGGGACAATTAGTAGACAAGGGAACAGGACATTTCAGACTTCAGTGATGTGGTCTTTACAGAGAAAACTGAAAATTCCCCGGACAGCCAAACTGAGTAATGAAAAAATGTGTTGAAAGAAGCTAAGACACAAAGGTAACTTATCACAGACAACAGAAAACAGATTGTCGTAATTTAAAAAAAAAAAATTGGGGGGGGGGGGGGCATTCTGGACAGAGACGACAACACGAGAAGATTATTGGCATCCATTTGTCATACACGATAAGGTGTCAGTACATTAATCATTACGTGATGCAGCAATTCGTGAGATGTAGAAAAATATGACTAAATCAGTCGCCAAGGTACATGCTGCAGATATTCTTCATGTAACTAAAGTGTATTGCCAAAAAGATTAAGTACGAAGATAATACCTTGATTCTCTTTTATTTGTACAATAGGTTTGATAACGGACACCATTGTTTTTTAATCAACTGTCGCTTTGTGCAAAGATCAGCAATTGCTGGGGAGACAACCATTCCCAAATTCTCAACGAATTTATTTCGATAGTTACCTCCCTTATTCTAGACTAATTTTCTTTACAGCCCGTTAACACTAGTGCTCATATGGAATGTCGGTATTTCTTCTTCTTCTTCTTCTTCTTCTTCTGCGTTCATCCGGATTTTTTTCCTTTCGGATGTGACTGCGTTGTGCCTGTTTACAGCAGAGCTGCGTTCTTGCGCCGTCAGGCCGACACATCCGACTTCTGCGGGCATTTGTTGACCGGGTTAACCTTCCCGGGGGTTTCTTAGGACGTTTGAATCTCACTGTTGTGGTGTTATCCCCCATCCTAGCTGGCCCATATAGAACAGCCAAAGACATCCTGGTCAACCCTCAAGGGAAGGCAGGGGCAGACCATGGGCATTCCCCGCCATCCAAGGAGGCTTCCATACTTGCAGAGCCATCACACAGCGCTCTGGTACTGGGCTCACCCAAGGAATCGTCACGTCCTGCATATGGCTGCTTAGCCTCACTTCCGTATATTGGGCCTTCCGTTCACCATAGGCTGGTCCTCCGGAAACCAGAAGAATGCAGTCTGCAGATGACATCCACACAGTGAGCTTTCGATTAAGACTTTCCCCATAATAGATTTGCTATCCAAGCAATATTCCATTTCGTGCCACTAGGACACTTTTTCCACCTTTTATGAAGCCCACACAGTGAGCTTTTGATTCGGACTTTCCACGTAATGGATTTGCTATCCAAGCAATATTCCATTTCATGCCTCTGGGACGCTTTTGTAAACGACATACATGTGGTATGAAGTGTGGCAGTCTAAATACTTCTTCTTGCACCTTTAAATGTCAACCTGAATGTAGTTGAAGTAAGATGCAGTCAACTTGAGCTTGTTGATATCTCCATAGAGTTTGTCCTCAAATGAAGCAGGTGTGGGCCAAAATATCTTTCTCTGTTCTGCATATATTGGGCACTCCTGCAGCAAATGTTTAGCTGTCATTTTACCAGTTCCACAATTACATTCATCGGTATCTCCTATCTTTAGTTTATTGAACAAGTGGTTTTTCAGCCTGTTATGTCCTATGCGGAGTCTGAAGATTGCTACTTGTTCTCTTCGGTCGAGTTTGTAATATGTATCATCCTTCTGGTGGCCTGGATGCTCTGATTCCCATTTGGTTCTATAAGTGCTTTTTATAAACCTTTTGGCCTCATTATAGGTTATGTCTATGTCAGGCTGTGGTAATCGTCCACCCTCTTTTGCTAGTCTGTCAGCCTCTTCATTTCCAGGTATACTGCAATGTGATGGGATCCACTGTATTACAACTTTTTTGGATTTCTGGCATAGACCATGGAGTGCTGCTCTTAGGTCAGCTAGTTCTGTGCTGTTTTTGCTCTTCAGTATTGAGACAGCTGACTTTGCATCTGTGAAGATAGCTATTTGCTTCTCTTTATTTTCCTCCATCAAGAGCATTTCTGCTGCAGTTTTCAAAGCCTCTACCTCCGCTTTGAAGTTACTTGAAAATTTTCATGTTGCCACTGACTGTGTTTTTATCACTCCATTTTTTAAATTAGGAGAATTCCTCCTCCTCCATTTTTAATTGAATCTTTGGCTGATCCATCTGTATATGCATGGGTCCAATTGCTGCTTGGGTAATGTTCTTTTATGTAGTTGAGGGTTATTTTTCTTCTTTCGGTTTCATTCTGAGTGTTCTTTTTCTCAATACCAGGAATGTTTTCTATCATCTCAGGCAGTTGCTGCTGTCTCCAAGCTGGGAAGTTGTGTGCATTGTAAATGGGCTTGACTGTTGATATGTTAAGTATGGGATCTGCCCTAATCTTTCGTTTTGCAGTTTCTACAAAGTTGCTAAGCTTCAGTCTTCCTTTTCCAAAACCATTAAACCTGTTATACATAGGGTGGTCTGTCAATCTTCTAAATTTTTCTGCTTGTTGCTGGGCTCTGCTATCTCTTCTGTCCTGCATTGGTTGTAAACAAGTGATCTTTTCTAGTTCATTAATAGGCGTTGTCTTCAGGCTTCCAGTTATGATTCGCATTCCTTGGTTTTGGACTCTACTTATTTTGTTAAAGTTTGACTTGGCTGCTGTTGCCCAAGCTGCAATGCCATATTCCAGTACTGGCCTCACCCGTCCAGTATATAACTTCTTGAGAACTTTCTCATCTGCTCCCCACGTTGTACCAGCAAGCTTTTTCATGATTGCCATTCTCTGCCTTGCTCTTGTTCGATTTTTCTCAACCTGTGTCTTCCATGTCAGGCGACGATCAAAGGTGACTCCTAGATAGTTTGAATTTTCTTCATGGCGCAATATTTTTCCATTCAATACCAGCTTAGGCTGCTGAGTTTTATTTGAGAGGGAGAACACTGTGCATGTTGTTTTCTCTGTACTAATATATTCTTCAGATGTCCATATGGCTAGGTCATCTGCAAAGGAGGATGTGTGTACTCTGGCTGGAAAATGTTCCATGATGTCATTTATATATGCTAGGAATAATGTTGGTGAATGAACTCCTCCGTGGGGGTCACCTTGCTCCAACAGCATCATTTTGCTTGTTTGTCCTTGTACTTTTGTCCTGGCAGTTCTGTCCTCAAGGTAGTGGCTGATCTATTTATACATTTTTCCAAAAAACATGCATTTTTTGCAGTTTTACTTTCAGTCCTTCCTTCCATACTTTATCAAATGCTTTTTCTAAATCTATCCAGATTGCTAGTGTGTGCTTTTTCTCTTGAAAGGCATCCTCTATTTCCTGAACTATATAGGTTATTTGATCTTCAGTGGATCTGTCAGAAGTCGGGGTGCCCCACCGGCTAGATGAAAGTATTATTCACTGGCGAGCAACCCCAAATAGTCAGAAACTGACTAGGGACAAAATCTATATGGCTGAACTACAGATTAAGCCCATGAATATCCAACGTACAGCTCCAAGTGGCTCGTTACAAAATTGAAATGAACTGTGCTGAATATTCGCCAAGAAATAGGAAAGAGAAGGTTAGCTAGGATAGATTTTTAAGTCTGAATTAAAGTGTAATGACGACTATCCTAGTACAAGTTTTTCTCCCTGACTACTTCCTTCCTTGGTGTTTAAGTGAACCCCCACCAATGTACACACACAACACGTATGCACAATTGGAAAAAATATAATGACAGAACTATGAGTTACAATACTACAACATTTATTTACTAATCATATTAAACATCGGATGTTATTCAATATGATGATGATGAAATCATATAGATAGTGATGAGAAACATTACATAACTTGTTACTTGTACTATCTGGATCTGTGGTCCAGATCCCCACTCTCCAGTAGACACAAAAAAGAAAACAGTTTGCCGGTATTCTAACGAATCCTGTCAGTCCTGACACGACCTAGTCAGTAGTCTCTAGTCTTGAGATCTATAACATAGGTGCTCCTTGTGAGAGCTTGAAAGAAAGTCAAGAATGTGTTATATCTAGTTCTACATCAGCGCAATCTTAATACATATCATAACACACACATATACAATGACCAGTCTGGCCAAGTTTATCTTCCAGCTCTACTGCGTTCACCATCCTCCTTCTCTCTACTGTCTTAGTCTGGGACGGACTTTTCAATTGTCTCACACGCCTGTAATGATTACATTTCTGCTGCCCCATGTCCATGTCGCTAATACAGAAATTCTGTGTCGTACAGCCGCTCCGTCCAAAGTTGGTTTAGCAGCTCACAGGATCGGTAATGTATTAATAAGTACCTGATCATCCGGGCTCACAAGCCGTGACCAGTATCTGTGCCAGACTTCGTGAATTACCGTCCACCATACGATGAAAAAGGTTTAGCACCATATACCCCATAACAATTGTGGGTAATGTCTGTACCATTACACCTCCGTTTCCAACACAATCGATGGCCAATGTGTCCATGCGAACACAATAGCACAACACCAATTCATTCTTAGTGAGTTACCATATAACCAATCACATCAAATAAACCTAAGGTATGCGAATACAATAATGGCATATAAGGCTATTCTTTCTTACATTGTATAATGCAAAAAAGTAAGTAATATCCTTATCTACAACCAACCGGGAAACATAGTTTCCATATACGCTACAGAACATATACACAAATTATGCATATGACAATTCAACTATATCAACCTCCGATATACATACATTATATAACTTCAAGATAGACATATAATGATACTCAACATAATAGCATAAGGCATTATTAATGAGTAATAATATTGTATACCTACAAAATGAGATATACAACAAGTCTAATTGCACTGACCACACAGACCCGCCATATTGCTGATCTGCCCGGTTTAATCACCACTTAGTTACTGCTGTTGTAAGAATTAAAGAAATAGTCAGTTGACTATATTCTGTACAACAAATGCACACACCAACAGGCAACTAGGATAGTGTACAAAGAAATGACAAGCATCTACCAAGACACCTAAAAGTATACTTAGACAATGATATTTATTGAAATAACCTATGTCAGATATAGACTGACTAGTTACTAAGAAATAATTCTCCTAGTGAAATCTAGCAACATAAGAATCATACATATGACTACAAAACGAGATGGGTGCCTACCTGTTCTGAAGTCAGACTTAATCTAAAGGGAACAAATTCCAATTCCAATTCCAATTTTCAAAAACAAAAATTCCAAATTCGTCCTCGTCTAACCTGCTTCATCAGCTGTGGTTATTGTTGAGGATCGTGGTTTTTGTGGGTTTATTCACCCTAATTCTTGTCTTGTGAGTCCTATCTCGGACTGGTTATGTAGCGTTTGTGTCTGTGACGTCAGCAGTGGGATCGGTCGGCGGCTGTCCTTTGTGCATGTTTCCTCTTGTGGTTTCTTTATTGGTGCAGGCTCCTGGCTCGTCTGGCTTGATTGGCTGCAGTCCTTTGAAGGACCTGTCTCCTCTGGTGGTGTCTGTTGTTGGTGAAGGCTGCTGGTTCCTCTGGCGTGAAGGTTGCAGTCCTTAAAAGGACTTTTTATTTGTTTTGTTGCCTTCCTTTTTGTGTATTTTACGTAGGAGCTTCTCGGCGGTTTCCAGTTTCTTGTTTGCGCAATATCTCTTTCCTCTCCCTGTTGATTCTTTCGCGCCTCTTGTCCATTTCGAGTGATCTGCTTTCTTCGTTGCCTCTCCCATTCTGCTAGCTCAACTTTATTCATTCTGCCCAACGCTTGAAATTCCTCCCTTGTCATTGGAGCAGGGTACTCTGTGCCGCCGTCACTCTCCGACCCTATGATTTCTCCAGTGGTCTCATGGTATACCGGTTCCTCTTGGACCCAGGTGGCCCGAAGAAGTTCTGTATCGTACCGGCCTTTAGTTGGGTTTCATCTTGCGGCTGTTCTGTGATCGTTTCCTTGGCTTCAGCTGGTTTTCTTTGGGTTAGTTCTCTTTTTAGCATTTCTCTCTCCGCTTTGATGTTTCGTAGAATCTCTTCATTCTCCTTCTTAATCAGTGCCATATGTTCTACTTCTTGCTTGATGTTTTGCTGTATCTCCTTCATTTCCGCCAGTAGTTTTTCGTTGTCGTTATTCGGGGTCGGCGTTAGCAGTGCCTTGACTTGTCTCTTCAACTCGTCTATCTGTTTTTGAAGTTGATCTCTTTCGGCTTGTGCTATACCCGTGGCTGTCTCGCCCCTCTGCATTGCTTCCTTGAATGGTGTCTTTGTGATGATGGCGATTTTTAAGACGTCTCTATGTCTTTGCAGGTACGGACAGCCCAGGTATCTTGCTCCATGTCTGCTCAGGCAGTTGGCGCACTTTCTTTCGTTGTTGGGTGCTCGGAAGTCCGTGTCCAGCTTGGCCAGCGGACACTCCTTGAAGGCGTGGTGATCGGCTCAGTATCGGCATATTTCCGTCTTACTGCGACACGTAGCTCTACTGTGGCCGGCCTTCTGACATCTGGAACATTGCGTGATTCTTGGTATGAATCTCTCTGGTTGCTGCATTCTCTTGTTGAATGATGCTGTGTTCGGCATCTCGCTGCCCTCCGACGTCACTACTGCCAAGGTTGTAGGTATCTTGGAGTAGGTGAGAAGCCGCTCCGCCTTCAAGAATCGGATGTGAAGATTCTCTTCACGTACCTGCTTCAGGATTTCTTCATCTGTCAGCTCCACAGGAATCCGCTTGACAACCCATCGGACTGTTTTGGAGTCGGTGTTTCCGACTCTGGTGTCTTTCTCCTCCTTCTCTGCTGTCTTGGTTCTTGACTGTGTTGGGCTGTCAATCTTCTCCCTCGTAGTAGCTTCAGTAATAGCTGTAGTATCAGGCTCTTTGATGCAGCTAGCAGGTGGGCTCTCGACGTTCTTCTTCTTGTTGTCGGCTCCCACGCTGCACATCTTGGCAACAGCGTGTTTCTTGTTGTTGGTCTTTCAACGTGACATTTTCCCGCTGATCAGGCTTCTTGACAGAATAATGCGACTTGACTTGTTAGCTATGTGCCACGATGTAAAGGGAACAGGTCTAGCATGGGTTTTTATACCTAGCCTAGCAGTAGACACTTATCTCCCAGGAATTCCATTCATAAATTCTTCTGATCTCCCCCTGACGTTAATTGCAATTATCTCCAAGTCTGTCCAGTCATAAAAATTCTTTCTGCATGCACACTAGCCTTCACACCTGTGGGTCTGACAATTATTAGCCCCCTGAGTATTATCAGTGATTTCACACTTTGCACCTCTAGTCTCTACCAGATGGAGGTCAGCCATCGCGGTTGGGCGGTTTCCTAGCTGTGCTTATCAGGTGTCATGTCAAAGGAACAATTAGGTTCTCATGGTCAGCTGTCAGTTTACAACTCTGTTGGTAAACCAGGTTTGCTTGCGTCATGCCTGGTTGGTTTTAATTACCATTCAGTCCCCTGAGTCTGCCCTCCCGTCTGGCTGGATTAATAACCTCTGGGGGTGACCGGTACTGGTGTCAAATTAACTTCCCAAATAGAAAGCCATCTGTGGTGGTTTGTTTACTTGCAGGCTTTGCAAGCTTACGTCAAGACTATATAGCCTTGAATATAGAGAAAACAGTTTTGTTCGTCTGTTGATTTTCTACATGGCCCATCAAAAGTGAACCGAAAATTGTTCTGGGAAGTAAAGGCTGCAAATTCGTTACAGGATCTGTACTTTCTGAATCCTGCTTGGTGTGGTGTTAAGAGTTTGTTTTCTTCCAGATGCCATGTTAGCCTGCCATTGATAATGCGTTCCATTAATTTTCTTACACAGCTAAGTAGACTGATAGGTCGATAGCCATTTGGTTCTTCCAGGTCTTTTCCTTTCTTTGGGACTGGTATTAGTATAGCTTCCTTCCATGCCTGTGGGACTATTCCTCTCTTCCAGCTGTTATTTAGGGCTGCTAGTAGTTTCTTCTTTGCCTTGGTGCCTAGTCCTATTAGCATTTCATTTGTGATTCCATCCTTTCCTGGTGACTTCTTCTTTTTTAGGGTAATCATTGCCTGTTCCATTTCTTCCATTGTTAGATTTGCCATCATATATTCTGCTGCTGTCTCTGTATTTCTATGATGTATCTGTTTGTCTTTGATTGCTTTCTTCTGTTCGGTTGTAATATCAATGTGGTTTGCATTTGCATAGTGTTCCATTAGTGCATTTGCAGCCTTTTTTCCTGTAAGCAAGGCATTTCCTTGTTTAATTGTTATTTGTTTGTTTCTAGGTCCTTCATTGTTCATGGCTTTCACTAGTTTCCATAGTTTGTTTCCATCCCTGTCAAAATTCAGGTTTTCTGTTTTTTTCCCTCCAACAATCTCTTGTTATTTGATTTACTGTTGTTTTATATTTTGCTGAGATGGCTTTGAGAGAAATGTTCGCTTCAATTGTTTATTCTCTCTCTGCTGTCTTCCTGGCATCTTCAACTTTGTCCTCCAAACTTTGTAGTTCTTCAGTCCAGTATGGTTTGTAATTTTTCCTCGCTCCTCTTGGAATGGACTCAGTGGCTGCCTGTATTATCGCTCTGTTTAGACTTTCCACCATTTGCTTTATGTTGCCATATCGTGTATTTATGTTTTCACAATATTTGTCTGTTAGTATGGCAAATCTGTCCCAATCTGCTCGTTTGTAATTCCAGCGGGGCAAGGGCTTTTGCTCCTGTGGAACATACTTCATATTCATTACAAGCTTGATTGGTCTGTGGTCACTACCTGCTAATTGGTCCAGCACATGGCGATCGATTTTTGGAGGATGTCTCCTGTGCAGAAAGCTAAGTCTGGAATAGAAGTGGTAAGCCATCTTCTGGAGTAGAGGCTCGGTGTGTCATCCGCTTTGTTGAGTAGATGGAGATTTGAGTCTATTTCCCAGTCCTCCAATTCATCTCCTCTTTTGTCAGTATCTGGGTATCCCCATCTTTCTGAACGGCTATTAAAGTCTCCGACAATAATGCAGTTTGTGTCAGTTATTTTCATGTTTGAGAGTGTAAGGTCCTTATCTGCTGGGCTATACAGATTGTAGATTCTTATTTTCACGTCCTTTATCATTATATCAACACCTATAATTTCCGTTTGGTTGTCAGAGATCACAGATACTTCGCTGCAAGGTATTGTATTTCGTGTAAGTATTAGAACTCCTCCTTTGTGTCCTTCGCGGTCGAAACGTGTGGCCTGATATCCTCTGACTGAGAATTTGTGATTGGCGTTGAGGTGTGTCTCTTGAATGCATGCCACATCTATTCTATCTTTATGAAGACGCTGTGTTAGGGAGTCTTTCTTCTTGTAAACTCCTTCGGCATTCCACTGTAGTATGTTGAGTGTCCGGGGTATTTGGTCAATAGCTCTTAACCTACTCCTCTGTGCCTTGACTCCACAGCACAGGGGAAGGTGACCACCAGTAGTCATGGGTGGACCCCCTCGAGGCAGGGGGCCCGGCACTATCGCCGCCTGATGGGACTTCACGGGATTAGCACCATAACGATTAATTTTGATTTGTGACATCATGAATTAAGTTACGTTGCACTGCTTTGTCAAGCCTGTGGCTCAGTACATCCGATTTCGACAAGCATTTATTCGGGATGCTTTCCCTAGCCTTTGACTGTCCCCAGTCTACCTACAAGGCAGCAGGTTTGTGTGTCTCTTCGTCTGGTCCCTCGCCCTTGACCTGTCCGACATGGGTGGCCCTACCAGTAGCTGTGCTACCGTCGGCATAGCTCTTGGGGGTCATTGGGACGCACAAGCCCCTCTACCTCGTCACGGTGGACACACAGCAGAGGGGGTGTCGGTATTTTAAAACTGTTTATTTTTCAATCGTTATTCTGCAACATTTAAGTTCACTGCCCTAATTTTCTGCTGTAGTAATTGTGAAATAGCCCGTGACTCGTCGCCGTGTGGCAATACACAAATAAATTGCCACAGGAAAGAGGCGTGATTTTTCAAATGTTGCTTTAATTTGTTTGCTGGTCTTCTAACATAGTCTCCATGTAGCTTCCTTTGAAAAGTCCTTGGCTAAGATCAAAGTGTACATTTATCTGCACTTGATCTGGCCAGGGTGCAGAGACGGTCATCCAAACTGTAAACTAGAATCACCACTGCCCACTAACACCGCAGGCGGGTCTTGGTGGACCATAATGAGCCGTAAGGCACACAGTGGGACTAAGGAGCCCTTTTAAACAAATGTGGATGTATGGAGTCATATTTTACGTTTGTGGCATGTTCAGTTGTTTTTTTTTTCATTGTTGATTGTAATGTTTGGCTTGGCATATATTTTTGTCTGTGGGTTTTTTTTTTTTTTTTAAAGTTCAGAAACATTTAATTCTCCACTGTGTCTTGTGACAAATAGGGTTAACTCTTCTAATGCCTGACCAACATTTGACAGACGGGGTTAACTCTTCTAATGCCTGACCAACATTTGACAGGATCAACGTAAACCGTCAATATACTGGTTCAGAATAACCTGAAATGTAAATTGTAATGTTGACATGAACCTGAGAGAGAGAGAGAGAGAAGAGAGAGAGAGAGAGAGAGAGAGAGAGAGAGAGAGAGAGAGAGAGAAAGAGAGGGGGGAGGGGGGGAGAGAGAGAAAGAGAGAGAGAGAGAGGGAGAGAGAGAGAGAGAGAGAGAGAGAGAGAACGAACGAACGAACGAACGAACGAACAAACTTTATTTTAAAAGGGTAACAAATTGAGCACGCAGGCCCGTCTTACTTTCGGCCCTTTCAATCACTCATCTTTCATTCATCAAATGTGCATGATACATTAACATAGGGGAAAAAAACATCGTGAAATGGATTTTGTAAGCATAAACAATGCATATTACGCATGATACATTCACATGAGGAAACAAAAACATCAAATGAAAGTTGTAAACCTAAACAGTGCATATTGCAATGTTGTGAGACACATGTCAGAGAGAGAGAGAGAGAGAGAGAGAGAGAGAGAGAGAGAGAGAGAGAGAGAGAGAGAGAGAAGGAGACAGAGAGAAGGAGGCATACAGACAGAACAACACACAGACATAGAGACAGACAGAGATAATGCAATTTGGCAGAAGAACTGAGAGAGAGAGAGAGAGAGAGAGAGAGAGAGAGAGAGAGAGAGAGAGAGAGAGAGAGAATAAAGACAGACAAGCAGACAGACAGGCATAGAGATATACAAAGAGAGAGATATACAAGTTGTAAGGTAGACAGTAAACAGACAGATATATGGCAGCTGGACGAACTCTGTGTGTATGTGTGTGTGGGTGGGGTGTGGTGGAAAGATCCCATAACAAACCACACAAAACCCCTCAAAACCCCTCTGCTGTGTGTCCACCGTGACGAGGTAGAGGGGCTTGTGCGTCCCAATGACCCCAAGAGCTATGCCGACGGTAGCACAGCTACTGGTAGGGCCACCCATGTCGGACAGGTCAAGGGAGAGGGACCAGACGAAGAGACACACAAACCTGCTGCCTTGTAGGTAGACTGGGGACAGTCAAAGGCTAGGGAAAGCACCCCAAATACATGCTTGTCGAAATCGGATGTACTGAGCCACAGGCTTGACAAAGCAGTGCAACGTGAAACCTGCTGCCTTGTAGGTAGACTGGGGACAGTCAAAGGCTAGGGAAAGCATCCCGAATAAATGCTTGTCGAAATCGGATGTACTGAGCCACAGGCTTGACAAAGCAGTGCAACGTAACTTAATTCATGATGTCACAAATCAAAATTAATCGATATGGTGCTAATCCCGTGAAGTCCCATCAGGCGGTGATAGTGCCGGGCCCCCTGCCTCGAGGGGGTCCACCCATGACTACTGGTGGTCACCTTCCCCTGTGCTGTGGAGTCAAGGCACAGAGGAGTAGGTTAAGAGCTATTGACCAAATACCCCGGACACTCAACATACTACAGTGGAATGCCGAAGGAGTTTACAAGAAGAAAGACTCCCTAACACAGCGTCTTCATAAAGATAGAATAGATGTGGCATGCATTCAAGAGACACACCTCAACGCCAATCACAAATTCTCAGTCAGAGGATATCAGGCCACACGTTTCGACCGCGAAGGACACAAAGGAGGAGTTTCTAATACTTACACGAAATACAATACCTTGCAGCGAAGTATCTGTGATCTCTGACAACCAAACGGAAATTATAGGTGTTGATATAATGATAAAGGACGTGAAAATAAGAATCTACAATCTGTATAGCCCAGCAGATAAGGACCTTACACTCTCAAACATGAAATAACTGACACAAACTGCATTATTGTCGGAGACTTTAATAGCCGTTCAGAAAGATGGGGATACCCAGATACTGACAAAAGAGGAGATGAATTGGAGGACTGGGAAATAGACTCAAATCTCCATCTACTCAACAAAGCGGATGACACACCGAGCTTCTACTCCAGAAGATGGCTTACCACTTCTACTCCAGACTTAGCTTTCTGCACAGGAGACATCCTCCACAAAATCGATCGCCATGTGCTGGACCAATTAGCAGGTAGTGACCACAGACCAATCAAGCTTGAAATGAATATGGAGTATGTTCCACAGGAGCAAAAGCCCTTGCCCCGCTGGAATTACAAACGAGCAGATTGGGACAGATTTGCCATACTAACAGACAAATATTGTGAAAACATAAATACACGATATGGCAACATAAAGCAAATGGTGGAAAGTCTAAACAGAGCGATAATACAGGCAGCCACTGAGTCCATTCCAAGAGGAGCGAGGAAAAATTACAAACCATACTGGACTGAAGAACTACAAAGTTTGGAGGACAAAGTTGAAGATGCCAGGAAGACAGCAGAGAGAGAACAAACAATTGAAGCAAACATCTCTCTCAAAGCCATCTCAGCAAAATATAAAAGAACAGTAAATCAAACAACAAGAGATTGTTGGAGGGAAAAAACAGAAAACCTGAATTTTGACAGGGATGGAAACAAACTATGGAAACTAGTGAAAGCCATGAACAATGAAGGACCTAGAAACAAACAAATAACAATTAAACAAGGAAATGCCTTGCTTACAGGCAAAAAAGGCTGCAAATGCACTAATGGAACACTATGCAAATGCAAACCACATTGATATTACAACCGAACAGAAGAAAGCAATCAAAGACAAACAGATACATCATAGAAAATACAGAGACAGCAGCAGAATATATGATGGCAAATCTAACAATGGAAGAAATGGAACAGGCAATGAATACCCTAAAAAAGAAGAAATCACCAGGAAAGGATGGAATCACAAATGAAATGCTAATAGGACTAGGCACCAAGGCAAAGAAGAAACTACTAGCAGTCCTAAATAACAGCTGGAAGAGAGGAATAGTCCCACAGGCATGGAAGGAAGCTATACTAATACCAGTCCCAAAGAAAGGAAAAGACCTGGAAGAACCAAATGGCTATCGACCTATCAGTCTACTGAGCTGTGTAGGAAAATTAATGGAACGCATTATCAATGGCAGGCTAACATGGCATCTGGAAGAAAACAAACTCTTAACACCACACCAAGCAGGATTCAGAAAATACAGATCCACTGAAGATCAAATAACCTATATAGCTCAGGAAATAGAGGATGCCTTCCAAGAGAAAAAGCACACACTAGCAGTCTGGATAGATTTAGAAAAAGCATTTGATAAAGTATGGAAGGAAGGACTGAAAGTAAAACTGCAAAACATGCATGTTTGTGGAAAAATGTATAAATGGATCAGCCACTACCTTGAGAACAGAACTGCCAGGACAAAAGTACAAGGACAAACAAGCAAAATGATGCTGCTTGGAGCAAGGTGTCCCCCAAGGAGGAGTTCTTTCACCAACATTATTCCTAGCATATATAAATGACATCACAGAAAATTTTCCAGCCAGAGTACACACATCCTCCTTTGCAGATGACCTAGCCATATGGACATCTGAAGAATATATTAGTACAGCTAACAGCAGAATACAGCAAGCCTTATTAGCGCTAGAGGACTGGTCAAAATCATGGCTAGTGAAGATAAGTGAGGAGAAAACAACATGCACAGTGTTCTCCCTCTCAAATAAAACTCAGCAACCTAAGCTGGTATTGAATGGAAAAATATTGCGCCATGAAGAAAATCCAAACTATCTAGGAGTCACCTTTGATCGTCGCCTGACATGGAAGACACAGGTTGAGAAAAATCGAACAAGAGCAAGGCAGAGAATGGCAATCATGAAAAGCTTGCTGGTACAACGTGGGGAGCAGATGAGAAAGTTCTCAAGAAGTTATATACTGGACGGGTGAGGCCAGTACTGGAATATGGCATTGCAGCTTGGGCAACAGCAGCTAAGTCAAACTTTAACAAAATAAGTAGAGTCCAAAACCAAGGAATGCGAATCATAACTGGAAGCCTGAAGACAACGCCTATTAATGAACTAGAAAAGATCACTTGTTACAACCAATGCAGGATAGAAGAGATAGCAGAGCCCAGCAACAAGCAGAAAAATTTAGAAGATTGACAGACCACCCTATGTACAACAGATTTAATGGTTTTGGAAAGGGAAGACTGAAGCGTAGCAACTTTGTAGAAACTGCAAAACGAAGGATTAGGCAGATCCTATACTTAACATATCAACAGTCAAAGCCATACACAATGCACACAAGTTCCCAGCTTGGAGACAGCAGCAACTGCCTGAGATGATAGAAAACATTCCTGGTATTGAGAAAAAGAACACTCAGCATGAAACCGAAAGAAGAGAAATAACCCTAAACTACATAAAAGAACATTACCCAAGCAGGAATTGGACCCATGCATATACAGATGGATCAGCCAAAAATTCAATAGAGAATGGAGGAGGAGGAATTCTCCTAAATTTAAAAAATGGAGTGAAAAAAACACATTCAATGGCAACTGGAAAATTTTCAAGTAACTTCAAAGCGGAGGTAGAGGCTTTGAAAACTGCAAGCAGAAAATGCTCCTGATGGAGGAAAATAAAGAGAAGCAAATAGCTATCTTCACAGATGCAAAGTCAGCTGTCTCAATACTGAAGAGCAATACAGCACAGAACTAACTGACCTAAGAGCAGCACTCCATGGTCTATGCCAGAAATCCAAAAAAGTTGTAATACAGTGGATCCCATCACATTGCAGTATACCTGGAAACGAAGAGGCTGACAGACTGGCAAAAGAGGGCGGACGACTACCACAGCCTGACATAGACATAACCTATAATGAGGCAAAGAGGTTGATAAAAAGCACTTATAGAACCAAATGGGAAGTCTGAGCATCCAGGCCATCAGAAGGATGATGCATATTACAAACTCGACGAAGAGAACAAGTAGCAATCTTCAGACTCCGCACAGGACATAACAGGCTGAAATACCACTTGTTCAATAAACTAAAGATAGGAGGATACTGATGAATGTAATTGTAGAACTGGGAAAATGACAGCAAAACATGTGCTGCAGGATTGCCCAACGTATGCAGAACAGAGAAAGATATTTTGGCCCACACCTGCTTCATTTGAGGACAAGCTCTATGGAGATATCACAAGCTCAAGTTGACCGCAGCTTACTTAACTGTATACAGTTGACATTTAAAGGTGCATGAAGACCAACAAATTAAAGGCATAATCAAATCTAGAATGGTATACGAGTACCGAGATCTGCGGCTCTGTATTTTCTATGTAGTGATTATTTTATTAGTTTGGTGTCTGTGTTGTTTTGTTCTGTGCTGACGAAGGCTTTGGCCCGCACCGTTCATTTTGTTTCTTGTAATCGTGTTCTAGTAAAGCTCACAATCTACTTATCGTATTTTGATAATTCATTCGAAAGAAGAGGAGGAAACATTAAAGCCTACGACACTTTGCAGGGAAAATGATAATGACCAACACAGAAAATAGATGATTGTGAAGTTGATCGTCTGAGCCACCCGGCACGGCACAGCATGAGGATGATGACACGATAAGACTAGAAATATCACGACGGTTCTCTTCGCGCTTTTAACACTTCCGCACACCTTTGCTGCAGACGTTTTGACAGCCAGCCTGTCCAGCAGAGGCCTTGTCAAGTTGACAGAAGTGGCCTTAAACTGTCAGATAATCAAAAGATAGCCATTAACTTGCACCACCCAAAAATAAATCTCTATAAACTAAAACAAACTTACTACCGAAAACTCACCATTAGTAATACACAAAACTGGTTTATAACTACAAAATCCAGATATGGAAACACTATAAAGGCCCTTTTCCCGCGAACACAACGCAAAACCAGAAGTATTCCAATATCGACTGTCCCACCGTTGTCTCCTTCACCTGTGTGCATGCAGTCGTGTTAGTTGGTCGTTTTTCTATAACGTGGCGTTGGAAGTGGGGATCGAGTGAGGGGTATTACCTGTTGCTGCACGGACGGATACACTAAGGCTTCCATATTTGTGGATTAGGTTTCGTTAGCGTTTGCGTGTCGTGCACAGGTAGGGAGAGAGAGAGAGACGGGGATAGCCGATTTGTCGGACCTACAGGTTTAGGGCCAAGGGGAAGTTGACGGATAAAAATATGCTAGGGATTTAAACATTCGACAGGGGTCATTGCACAGGTGGCAGTTGCTAGCCTTTGTAATGACAAGCGCAGGCATCAGCATTTTTGACAATCCGGTCAGCAACACTCCTCTTCCTCTTTGTTCGTTGGTAGGTTGGTTGTGAATCCCTGGAAGACTGAGCTTTAGTTATGAAGTCCGGTGCGTTGATGTTCAAGTGGCGTGTGAACTATCAGCTGTTGTGAAACTCTTGAGGCCACCAAGACAGTACATAAATACCGGGTGTTTGTAAAGTCTCACTACACTTTGTATATAGAACAGATTGATGTCATCAAAATTCTTTCTTCCGTTAACAACACAATTCTGTTTGGAGTGCAAACAATTACTCTAGCAGACGACAGCCATTCGCTGCATATAACTTCACTGTGGACTGTGGAGCACATTGTTTGATGACATCATTCTGTACATACAAGGTGTACTGAGACTTTCCAAACAACATGTACATTCAGAAGTATTGATTAGCGTCCATAGAAGTAGATGAAAAAAGTAGAAGATGGAGAAAAGAAGAAAGTATGAGAGGCCTCATGATCACTGAATGGTTTGCTCTATCAGAGTTAGGTTTGTGTTGAGAATTTGCCTCCTGGTTGAAACACCGCCTCCATGGGCACTATTGCAGCACTCTTCTTTTCCCCCTCTAAACCCAGTAACTCAGAGGAAGGTGGGGGTGCAAAATCGGTACTAAAATTGCACATCCTTAATACAGCAAAACATTTCCAGAGCAGTTCAATCTCAGCAATCAGCGTGTATTCTCAATGCTAGCAGAAATGCACGGCCGCTCTATACTTAACTGGGCGTCGTGGTAGCATCATTCCCGCATGCCATGAGCAGAAAATCCACGACATGCCCTGGACCGTTCGTCTTGTCCAGCCATGCAAGCCTGTATCTTCGTCTTGTCCAGCCATGCAAGTCTGTATCTTCGTCTTGTCCAGCCATGCAAGCCTGGATCTTCGTCTTGTCCAGCCCATGCAAGCCTGGATCTTCGTCTTGTCCAGCCATGCAAGCCTGGATCTTCGTCTTGTCCAGCCATGCAAGTCTGGATCTTCGTCTTGTCCAGCCATGCAAGTCCTGTATCTTCGTCTTGTCCAGCCATGCAGCCTGGATCTTCGTCTTGTCCAGCCATGCAAGCCTGGATCTTCGTCTTGTCCAGCCATGCAAGCCTGGATCTTCGTCTTGTCCAGCATGCAAGCCTGGATCTTCGTCTTGTCCAGCCATGCAAGCCTGGATCTTCGTCTTGTCCAGCCATGCAAGCCTGGATCTTCGTCTTGTCCAGCCATGCAGCCTGGATCTTCGTCTTTTCAACCTGCCAAGCCGGGATCTTCGTCTTGTCCGCTGCAGCTGTATCTTCGTCTTGTCCAGCCATGCAGTCTTATCCTTCGTCCTTGTCCAGCCATGCAGTCTGTTTTTCGTCTTGTCCGCCATGCAAGCCTTGGGATCTTCGTCTTGTCCAGCCATGCAGCCTGGATCTTCGTCTTGTCCAGCATGCAAGCCGGATCTTCGTCTTGTCCACCATTGCAAGTCTGGATCTTTCGTCTTGGTCCTCTATTGCAAGCCTAGATCTTCGTCTTTGTTCACCTGCAGTCGGTATCTTCGTATTGTCTCAGCCTGCAAGTCTGTACTTGGTCTTTCCATCCATGCAACGCTGGTCTTCATCTTGTCCAGCCATGCAGCCTGGATATTCGTCTTGTCCAAAGGCAAACAGGGAGGAGGAAAAGAGGCAGCAAGAAGCCCAAAGAAAGCAGGAACAGAGAAAAAAGCAAGGGGCCAGGGAGGGCAGCAGAGGAGGGAAGGAAACCAGGCAACGCAGGCAGAGCAGGGGAAGCAAAGGCAGAGGAGAACAGGAGGGGGGCAAAGAAGCAATCAAGGCGAAAAGGCAAAGGAGAGGCAAGGGGGTAGAGGACACCAGGAGTAACAGGAGAAGGGAAGAGACACGTGGCAAAGGGAGAGAAGAGAGGGGCCACAGAGAGACCAAAGACAGGAAAAGCAGGGAGGAGAGGCACAAGAGCAAAACAGAAAGCAGGCAAAGAACAGAAAGAGCAAACAGGCAGGGCAGGAAAGAGGCGGAGGGGTAATGAAGAATGGGGAAGGAAAAGAAAAAAAAAGGAAAGGGGGAGCAGAGGGGAGAGCAGAAAAGGAAGGGGGGGGTTCGGAGGGCACAAGGGGGAGACAAAAAATAGACGAAAGAAGGCAGCCCAGAGAGCAAGACAAGAGGAACAGAGGAGGAGGGTAGGCCAATACAAGCAACAAGGCAGAGCAAGCGCAGGCCAACACAGAGAGGGCGGAAAAAAAGACAGGAGAGACAAGGAGAAAGGAGAGCAAAGGGGCAGGGGGCAAAAGAAAGCAGCAGCCGCCCAATACAAGCTGATCTTCATCTTGTCCAACCATGCAAGCCTGGATCTTCGTCTTGTCCGCCAGTGCAAGGGCCTGGATCTTCGTCCTTGTCCAGCCATGCAGCCTGGATCTTTCGTATTGTCCAGCGTGCAAGCTGGATCTTCATCTTGTCTAGCCATGCAAGCCTGAATCTTCATCTAGTGTGGGCTGGCGGAGAGTGGATGTGTTAATGTGTGTGTATGTGGGCGCGCATATGTGTGAGTGCATGTGTATGAAAGAAGGGAGAGAGAGAGTTGAGAGCACGCATGTCATGTAACATGCTACTCCATATTTTTTTGTGTATTCTCATCTTTCATATTATCATTTTGAATGCCACTTGATTTTGTCGTGTATAATATGACCACATGTACTTTACTGTAGAGTGAGTGAGAGAGTGAATGAGTATGAATGACAGAGAGAGAGAGAGAGAGAGAGAGAGAGAGAGAGAGGAGAGAGAGAGAGAGAGAGAGAGAGCGAGGAGGAGAGAGAGAGAGAGGGTGTGAATGAGAGATAGTGAGTGAGTTTGAGAGTGAATGTGTGTGCCTGTCTCTATGTGTAGGAGCATCACTATTTTTTTACGTTACGCAGGTCTCTGTGGCTGAAGGGCTTGCGAACGCGGTTTGTGAGCCCGTATACCCGGGTTCGAAACACGTCGGTGCTGGTTTTTTCGAAAAAGGTATAGAGGCCGATCGTTCAGAAAGCAATGGCAAACTACTGAACGTAACACTTGCCTAGTACATCAACAGCAGCTGAAAATGCTGGTGTTGACTGCAACGTCCCGTAAGGGATACGCAAAAAAAAAAAAAATGTATATGTATAATTTTCTCAATTTTTTACATGTTTGTGATATGCTCACGGTAATCGTCAGTGTATGTGTGTGTAAAGTGTGGGAGTTTATTCAAATCAGTTTCCGTGATTATGTGAGGCATCATGTATGTGTCTAGATATGAGGATATGTATGTGGGTGTGTGGGGGGATGTGTGTGGTGGTGGGGTATTATGGGAGGGTGTGGGAGATAGTGCGTGTGTGTAGGTTGGGGGATGGGTGTACGGGTAAGGGGATGTGTGTGTGTGGGGATGTATATATTGGTTGGGGGGGGGGGGGGTGACTGGGGAGATATGTGTGGGTGGGGGATGTTTGTGTGAGCGGGAGAGGCGTGTGTGGTGGGAGTGTGGGTGGGTGGGGTCGTTGGTGAGTGGGGAGTATGGTGTGGGGGAGGTTGTGTGGTGTCACTGGGGGATGTGAGGGTGGTTGACAAAACGTGCGGGTTGGTAGAATGTGTTGTGTGGTATAGAGAATGTGGGTGGGGATATTGTGGGTGGGGATAGTGTGGTTGGGGGTGTGGGAGTGGAGTGGGGATGTGGTGGTAGGTGGGGATGTGTGGGTGGGGGTAGGTGTGGGTGGGGGTAGGTGTGGTGGGTGGGGGTGTGGGGATGTTGTGTGGGGGATTGTGTGTGTGGTAGGGGGATGTGTGCGTGGGTGCGGATCTTGGGTGGGTCGGGAGATTTATGTATGGGTGGTGGGATGTGTGTGGGTCGGAGATGTGTGTGGGTTATGGGGGATGTGCGGGTAGGTGGGGAATGGGTGTGTGGGTGGAGAATGTGTGGGGTTGTGTATGTGGGTGGGGGTGTAGATGTTCAGTTCAGGGATGTGTGGTTGGGCGATGGGTGATTGGGGGGGGGTGTGGGTGGGTGGGGGAGGATGGTGGGTGGGTGAGTGTGTGTAGGTTGGGGGTGTGTGTGGGGGTGGGTGCGGGATGTGTGTGTGTAGGGTGTTTGTGCGTGGTGGCGATGCTTGGATGGGTCGTGAGAATGTATGTATGTGTGTGGGATGTGTGTTGTGTTGGAGATGTTTTGTTGGTGTATGGGGGATGGGCGGGGTAGGTGGGGAATGGTGTGTGTGTTGTGGAGATGTGTGGGGATGTGTGTATGTGTTGGGGTGTAGATTGCGGTTAGGGATGTGTGGTTGGTGTGGGGGTGGGGGTAGGTTGGTGGAGGACTGTTGGGTGGGTGAGTGTGTTAGGTTGGGGGTGTTGTGGAGGTGGGTGGCGGGATGTGGGTGGGTAGGTGGATGTGTGTAAGTGGAGATTTGTGGGTGGGTGAGAGATGTGTGTGTGGGTACGAGATGAGTTTGTGGTAGGTTGCGGGTGGGGGGGGTTTTGTGTGGTGGATGAATGTGTGGTGGCTGGAGTGATGGTGTTGGTTGGGGGGGGGTGTTTCGCTGGGTGGTTTGGGTTGTTTCGTGGTGGTGGAGGATATGTGCGTGGGGGAGTTGTGGGGGGGATTATTGATGCATGTGGATGTGTGAATGGTGGGGAGATGTTTGTAGTGGGGAATGTGTATGGGTGGGGTAGTGTGGGTGGTGTGATGTGTTGGGTGTATGTGAGGGTGTGAGGGATGTGTGGGTGGGTGGGGTTGTGTCTCATAACATTGTAATATGCATTGTTTATGTTTACAAGCTTCATTTGACGATGTTTTCTTCCTATGTGAATGCATCATGCACTATTGATGATGAAAGAATGAGTGATTGGAGGGGCTGGATTGTAAGACGGGCCTAGTGCCCAATTTGTTACACTTCGAATAAAGGTCGTCGTTTGTTTCTTTGTTGGCGTTCTTGTCCATCCATAGAAGGTTGGAATCTTCGATCTTGTCCATCCATGCAAGCCTGGATCTTCATCTTGTCCGGCCATGCGATCTCGAATCTTAGTCTTGTCCAGCCATGCAAGCCTGGATCTTCATAAGAATGGCATTGTTGTACCGGCGAGGTAACGACTCAAGTAGTCTTTTCGAATCAGTATCATCATCAAGAAGAACTAATTCAGACCCTCATAATATTGCCTTAAATGAACATTACTTTGGGATAGAAACGCGACTTTCTCCAGTGTGGCTCTGTCGTTATTTTGGAGACCACAGGTTCCAATGCTGGAATGGTAAATGAAGCTTTAAATTATCTAGCGTGTCCTCTAATCTCCATTGTATTCCTCTACTTCTTTTAGTGCTAATTAATGCATGTGATGTATTTATATGCCTTTCAATGGCCAAGCGCTTGCCCAACAATTGATATTTGTAATAAAAATATTAGCTGCATTTCCTTTAAATGACATTGCAGTCAGCCCCAGCATTCATTGGTTAATTGTGATTTGCTAGGCAATTTTTACTTTCAGTAGCTTGCCACTGTTTTCTGTACAATCCATTTTTTCCAATCTTGAGATAGAAAGTAATTATTTTGGACTGAGAGAGTTTAAGTCCTTGACATAACCTGGTCATGCATTGAGTTGAGTGACCGGGCATTAGAAGAATTGAGATGAAAGGGGGAGACAGTAAGTGACTGACCTGGCTATGAGAAAACCCAGACAGTCCTGAGAAATAAAATGTGAGTAGAGGAAAAAACCCCTCGGGTGGATGGGCGAGAGATAGTGTTTTTTGTGTGTGAAGTCATGGGACTTCAGGGAGTTGAGTTTGAGATACCGGAAGGCGTCAGTAGGTCCACGAGAACTGTTGTTGTGTGATTCTCCGAGTGTAAAGGCAGTCCTAAAACCCATAGTGGGTTTAACATAGAGAGGCAGGGCTCCGACCCAGTGGGTGGGTCGTATTGGGGAGATTCCAGCCGGTGCATAGTAAGTTGACTAAATTCTTGTGAATTTGAGATTCAAGCAAGCCGTGAAAGCCGTGATGTTCTGGTTAAATTGTGAGAGAGGATATTTATATTCTATGGATTACATGATTCTGGATGTATAAACATGTTCCGTCTGTCCGTCTTATTTCTGGAATAAATGATTATGTGCGCCAACTCAATCTTGTTTCATGACTGGGTGAAGGTGCACTTCTGGGGTGAGTTGGATTAAGAGACAGTTAGATAGCTTAATTGACACACCATGAACATCGTTACCTAGACAACGACCAGCACACGACATACACCAAAGATCTCAAGAACATTGAACTTATCATGAGAACGACGTGTGACAAGTCTCAACTCCTCTAGAACCTCGCGGACATGATAGCAATAACCCAATCTTGTCATCACGTCTTAACTCATCTCGTTTCTCTTGTGTCTTACGGTGTCGAGGTGAAGCATAAACAGCGGGAGAGTGTCCATTTATGGGTGTCATTTATCGAGGTTACTATGGATTCTGTTACTCCTTCTGCCCATCGCTAACTCGGTCGTCCTCTCCTTGTGGTTTAATTTGGTCTGTATATGTCGTAAACAATAGATTTTATTACTGCTTTTTCTTTGTTTCACCAATCCTTGCAACTGTACACCTAAGACACCCCCCCCATCCCCCCCCCCCCCCAAGTACTGCAGTACAGATGTGTCATCATTAAATGAGTTGTGTCGCACTGTTTTGTCAAGCCTGTGGCTCACCTCAGTACATGCGACTGCGAGATGTAAGAATGTATGTAGGTATGTATAATAAGTGTTTGTGCATGTGTGTGTATGTGTGTCTGGCTGCCTGTCTATCTTACAACTTGATAATGTGCATTGTTTATGTTCAACAACATTTATTTGATCATGTGTTTGGTTTTTTGTCTATGTGAATGTAACATGCACAATTGATAATTGATGTACAAAAGATCAGTGATAGGAAGGGCTAAATGTAAGTCCAGCCCGCGTACCCAATTTGTGACCCTTTGATGATAAAGTTCGTTCGGTCGTTTGTTCGTTCGTTCGTTCGTTCGTTCGTTCGTTCGACCCCGAGAAGCATTTTGTCGGGTTTACATTCCCTAGCCTTTGACTGTCCAAGTCTACCTACAAGTCGGCAGGTTTGTGTCTCTCTTGTCTGGTTCCTACCCCTTTACATGTCCGACATGGACCCCCAGTCTACCTACAAGTTGGAAGGTTTATGTCTCTCTTTGTCTGGGTCCTACCCCTTGACATGTCCGACATGGAACCCCCAGTCTACCTACAAGGTGGCACGTTTGTGTCTCTCTTTGTCTGATTCTTACCCCTTGACATGTCCGACATGGACCCCACCCAGTCTACCTACAGTTGGCAGGTTTTATGGCTCTCTTTGTCTGGTCCTACCCCTTGACATGTCCGCATGGAACCCCCAGTCTACCTACAAGGTGGCAGGTTTATGTCTCTCTTTGTCTGGTTCCAACCCCTTGACATGTCCGACATGGAACCCAATCTACCTACAAGGTGGCAGGTTTTGTGTCTCTCTGGGGGGGTATGTTACTACCCCTTGACATGTCCGACATGGAACCCCCAGTCTACCTACAAGGTGGCATGTTTATGTCTCTCTTTGTCTGATTCTTACCCCTTGACATGTCCGACATGGGACCCCCAGTCTACCTACAAGTTGGCAGGTTTATGTCTCTCTTTGTCTGGTTCCTACCCCTTGACATGTCCGACATGGAACCCCAGTCTACCTACAAGGGTGGCACGTTTGTGTCTCTCTTTGTCGGGTTCCAACCCCTTGACATGTCCGACATGGAACCCCCAGTCTACCTACAAGGTGGCATGTTTATGTCTCTCTTTGTCTGTTCCTACCCCTTGACATGTCCGACATGGAAACCCCAGTCTACCTACAAGGTGGGCAGGTTTATGTCTCTCTTTGTCTGGTTCCAACCCCTTGACATGTCCGACATGGAACCCCCAGTCTACCTACAAGGTGGCAGGTTTGTGTCTCTCTTTGTCTGGTTCCAACCCCTTGACATGTCCGACATCGGACCCCCAGTCCCGGGAAGGTTAACCCGGTCAACAAATGCCCGCAGAAGTCGGATGTGTCGGCCTAACGGCGCAAGAACGCAGCTCTGCTGTAAACAGGCACTACGCAATCACGTCCGAAAAAAAAACTCCGGATGAACGAAGAAGAAGAAGAAGGACCCCCAGTCTACCTACAAGGTGGCAGGTTTGTGTCTCTCTTTGTCTGGTTCCTACCCCTTGACATGTCCGACATGGAACCCCCAGTCTACCTACAAGGTGGCAGGTTTGTGTCTCTCTTTGTCTGGTTCCAACCCCTTGACATGTCCGACATGGAACCCCCAGTCTACCTACAAGGTGGCATGTTTATGTCTCTCTTTGTCTGGGTCCTACCCCTTGACATGTCCGACATGGAACCCCCAGTCTACCTACAAGTTGGCAGGTTTATGTCTCTCTTTGTCTGGGTCCTACCCCTTGACATGTCCGACATGGAACCCCCAGTCTACCTACAAGGTGGCAGGTTTATGTCTCTCTTTGTCTGGTTCCAACCCCTTGACATGTCCGACATGGGACCTACCAGTAGCTGCGCTCATCACCATCATGTGCCATACCGGAAAGCGTGGGCGGTCATGTTTCGCCATCTCACACGATCACCAGAGTCGTGGATCAGCTCTGTGTTCTTGTCTCGATCATACTACGTGACCAACCCATCCAGGTATTTACTTCTCTGCTTTTCCCTCTTCCCCTCGATCTTGCCAATTGTCACCAAGTTCTCCAATTTATTTCTTGTCATAACGTGTCAAAGAAGATTGTGGCTGTCTGCGCCTAATTTCTCTAATCAGTTTACGATTTTCATTTGTTTCTTATAGGACTTTGTCAATGATTTTTCTGTCTGTCCATGGTATTCTTTGCATTTTCCTCAGAACCACATTTCCTCAGCCATTAGATGCTTTTCAGTTTGTCTACTCATTGTCCACGCTTCACATCCATACAAAAGTACAGGCTCTACCATGCGCACTCCTCTATCACATCAAGGTGGAGACGCAACAGATGGTAACCTAGAGATGTGAGAAACCTGATCATGCACCATGTCACGTCCTCCCTCCCCAACAAATCCTATACACCTAACATCTTCGTTCAGGTGTGCGTCACAGTCTTAGAGCCCAGAAAAAGAATGTACACAAACTCTGCCCAGGAAGCTCCACAAAAGGTCACACGGATACGGATACAAGCCAACGTTTCCAACATTGTCTTTATCAAGAACAACAACAACAAAAGGCGGGGGGTGGGGGTGGGGTGTTATAATTATACTTAGCTAGGAAGCTGAAAAGTCACGAACAGACGAAAGAAGCTTCGAATGAACCAACAAGCGAGATGACAAATCTAATCTCGAAGCGTTAACAAAAAGAAGTAAAGACGAAAAGAAAGAAAGAAAGAAAGAAAGAAAGAAAGAAAGAAAGAAAGAAAGAAAGAAAGAAAGAAAGAAAAAGTGGACGGGCGGACGAAAGAAAGAACGAACGAAGGAACGAGCAAGCCAGGAATAAACCTATTTTGGAAGAATTAAGAAGAGGAAGTAGAAGATGAAGAAAGGTGGGAGAAGGGGGAATGGGAGGAGCAGACGGAGGTGATTGACGACAACGACAACGAGAAAAAAGAACACGGAGGACGAGAAGGAAGACGAACAGACAAAGCAGAGTGTTTCATTCCTTGAGATTTAAACATACATATCTATATACGCTGTAGGTGGTTGGGTGGCAAATAAAAAAAAATTACAAGCAAGAGTCACGTTCAGGTGGATGCGAACGTCGTGACCCGTGTCTTTGTCTGCAGGCAAACAACGGCAAACACTGACGCTTAGAACTGAGAGTAGAAATACACTAATAAACTATATTAGCAGATAGAACCACCATCTCTTTACTGGCAAGAAAGAGCTCTTTTCATTATCCAGGCATGGCTCACCCACAGACGCCATCTAGCCCAAGCCTGAACGATCTGACTACATGCAGCCATACAAACATGGAAACACACCAAGCCTGAACTATCTGACTACATGCAGCCATACAAACATGGGAACACACCAAGCCTGAACTATCTGACTACATGCAGCCATACAAACATGGAAACACACTAAACCTGAACTATCTGACTACATGCAGCCATACAAACATGGGAACACACCAAGCCTGAACTATCTGACTACATGCAGCCATACAAACATGGGAACACACCAAGCCTGAACTATCTGACTACATGCAGCCATACAAACATGGAACACACCAAGCCTGAACTATCTGACTACATGCAGCCATACAACATGGGAACACACCAAGCCTGAACTATCTGACTACATGCAGCCATACAAACATGGGAAACACCCAAGCCTGACTATCTGACTACATGCAGCCATACAAACATGGGAACACACCAAGCCTGAACTATCTGACTACATGAAGCCATACAAACATGGGAACACACCAAGCCTGAACTATCTGACTACATGCAGCCATACAAACATGGGAACACACCAAGCTTGAACTATCTGACTACATGCAGCCATACAAACATGGGAACACACCAAGCCTGAACTATCTGACTACTTGCAGCCATACAAACATAGGAACACACCAAGCCTGAACTATCTGACTACATGCAGCCATACAAACATAGGGAAACACACCAGCCTGAACTATCTGACTAACATGCAGCCATACAAACATGGGAACACACCAAGCCTGAACTATCTGACTACATGCAGCCATACAAACATGGGAACACACCAAACCTGAACTATCTGACTACATGCAGCCATACAAACATGGAAACACACTAAACCTGAACTATCTGACTACATGAAGCCATACAAACATGGGAACACACCAAGCCTGAACTATCTGACTACTTGCAGCCATACAAACATGGGAACACACCAAGCCTGAACTATCTGACTACTTGCAGCCATACAAACATGGGAACACGCCAAGCCTGAACTATCTGACTACATGCAGCCATACAAACATGGGAACACACCAAGCCTGAACTATCTGACTACATGCAGCCATACAAACATGGAAACACATTAAACCTGAACTATCTGGCTACATGCAGCCATACAAACATCAGAACACACAAAGCCTGAACTATCTGACTACATGCAGCCATACAAACATCAGAACACACAAAGCCTGAACTATCTGACTACATGCAGCCATACAAACATGGAAACACACCAAGCCTGAACTATCTGACTACATGCAGCCATACAAACTTGGAAACACACCAAGCCTGAACTATCTGACTACATGCAGCCATACAAACTTGGAAACACACCAAGCCTGAACTATCTGACTACATGCAGCCATACAAACTTGGAAACACCCAAGCCTGACTATCTGACTAAATGCAGCCATACAAACATCAGAACACACAAAGCCTGAACTACCTGACTACATGCAGCCATACAAACATGGAAACACACTAAACCTGAACTATCTGACTACATGAAGCCATACAAACATGGGAACAAACCAAGCCTTAACTATCTGACTACTTGCAGCCATACAAACATGGGAACACGCCAAGCCTTAACTATCTGACTACATGCAGCCATACAAACATGGAACACACTAAACCTGAACTATCTGACTACATGCAGCCATACAGACATTGGAACACCCAGCCTGAACTATCTGACTACTTGCAGCCATACAAACATGGGAACACGCCAAGCCTGAACTATCTGACTACATGCAGCCATACAAACATGGGAACACACCAAGCCTGAACTATCTGACTACATGCAGCCATACAAACATGGGAACACACCAAGCCTGAACTATCTGACTACTTGCAGGCATACAAACATGGGAACACGCCAAGCCTGAACTATCTGACTACATGCAGCCATACAAACATGGGAAACACACAAGCCTGAACTATCTGACTACTTGCAGCCATACAAACATGGGAACAAGCAAGCCAGCTGAACTATCTGACTACATGCAGCATACAACATGGGACAGCACCAAGCCTGAACTATCTGACTACTTGCAGCCATAGCAAACATGGGAAAACGCCAGCTGAACTATCTGACTACAATGCAGCCATACAAACATGGGAACACACCAAGCCTGAACTATCTGACTACATGCAGCCATACAAACATCAGAACACACAAACCTGAACTATCTGACTACTTGCAGCCATACAACAGGGTGAACACGCCAAGCCTGAACTATCTGACTACATGCAGCCATACAAACATGGAAACCACCAAGCCCTGAACTATCTGACTACATGCAGCATACAAACATCAGAACACACCAAGCCTGAACTATCTGACTACATGCGCCATACAAACCTTGAAACACACCAAGCCTGAACGATCTGACTACATGCAGCCATACAAACTTGGAAACACACCAAAGCCTGAACTATCTGACTACATGCAGCTACAAACTTTGGAAACACACCAAGCCTGAACTATCTGACTACATGCAGCCATACAAACATCAGACCACAAAGCCTGAACTACCTGACTAACATGCAGCCATAACAAACAATGGATAAACACTAAACCTGAACTATCTGACTACATGCAGCCATACAAACATGGAAACACACCAAGCCTGAAATATCTGACTACATGCAGCCATACAAACTTGGAAACACACCAAGCCTGAACTATCTGACTACATGCAGCCATACAAACATCAGAACACATCAAGCCTGAACTATCTGACTACATGCAGCCATACAAACTTGGAAACACACCAAGCCTGAACTATCTGACTACATGCAGCCATACAAACTTGGAAACACACCAAGCCTGAACTATCTGACTACATGCAGCCATACAAACATAGGAACACACCAAGCCTGAACTATCTGGCTACATGCAGCCATACAAACTTGGAAACACACCAAGCCTGAACTATCTGACTACATGCAGCCATACAAACATCAGAACACACAAAGCCTGAACTACCTGACTACATGCAGCCATACAAACATGGGAATACACCAAGCCTGAACTATCTGACTACATGCAGCCATACAAACTTGGAAACACACAAAGCCTGAACTACCTGACTACATGCAGCCATACAAACATGGGAATACACTTGAACAAACACTCCAACACCGCAGACACGATGGCTACCGCTGGGTCACATAGTTGCCACATCAATCACCACGCTTTCCCCCGGTCTCCCGGACACGCATGCAATCTGGACCGGGTGGTTACTGGGACTAGACACCTTCGATTAGAGATTATCATCACACTAACGGTCTAGATTAGCTGCCAGTGTCCGTGCCACATCCTTCTGTGTTTGTTTAGAAGTTATTGTGCTTTCTACTAAAGCAGGGGTTCTCAACCGGTGGGGAATCCCCCACCCCCCACCCCCAGGAGGGAATTTTGGGGTTTCCAGGGGGTGAGGGGGAGTGAAGATTATTTCAAGATTGCATTAATACAAGAACAGATTACTTGATCTTGTTTTTCCCTTCATACTTTACGGATCTGTACGTCTCACCCTTCTAAAATTCATTTTATAAAGTAAGCAGACCCACAAATCACGTTTTATGTGGACGTCTAGACTTGTTTTAGTTAGTTAGTATTTCCTCTTGAGCCTAAGGCGGCGCATAGGGCAGAAGTCCTGTCTCTCCATGTTTGGCGGTTCGCTGCTACCTGTTGTAGATCTTGGATATTTACTTGGCCGTTGAATGAGCCTTCTCTAATGATGGTTCTACGCAGGGTCTCTCTTGGTCTTCACCGTTTTCTTTTCCCTACTGGTGACCATATGAGGGCTTGGTAGGGGAGTCTTGACTTGTCCATTCTGAGTACATGGCCGATGTAGTTCCAACGGCGTCTTCTTATGAAATTGGATACTGTATCTTGCTTAGTCTCTTGTCTTATTTGCGAATTGGTTCTGAAGTATGTCCAGTGGATGTTTAGAAGTCTTCTAAGACATTTGTTCTCAAAATTGTCTAATTTTTTATCTAAAGCTACCGTTGATTTCCAACTTTCACATCCATACGTTAACACTGGAATCACACAAGAGTTGAAGATTTTAAGTTTTGTGTGTTTGCTGAGTGTCTTTGACTTCCAGATGTTTGACAGTTTATTGAAGGCACTAGATGCCAGTGCGATTCTAGATGATATTTCTGGTGTTGAGTCCCCTGTAGATGTCATTTTGCTTCTTGTTTTAGTATGTGATATTAAATTTAGCTTCAATTATTACGTATACTGTGTAGGGGGCAGGGGGGGGGGGAATTTTTTTCTAAAAATATGTTGTGGGGGGGGGGGGGGGGAATGACGTCCTAAAAAATATGGTGGATGGGGTACGGGCCAAATAAGGTTGAGAACCACTGTACTAAAGTATTGGAAAGACCAGGTCGTGTGATAGTATATTCCATGCTCAGTCTCCTTCGACTTAGATGGATAGGACACGTTAGGACAGTGGTTCTCAACCTTTTTGGCCCATGTTCAGAACGTCATTCCCCCCCCCCCCACCTCCCTTTAGAATTTCCTCCCTATAAATCCCCCAACCACCCCTTACACAGTATAATAAAAATGGAAGCTAAATTTAATAACACATACTAGAACAAGTCTAGACATCTACATAAAACGTGATTTGCGGGTCTACTTATGTTATAAAACGAACTTCATTAGGGCGAGAAGTACAGAACCGTAAAATATAGAGGAAAAAACAATATCAAGTAACTGGTTCTTGTATTAATGCGATCTTGAAATAATCTTAATTTAAAAAACCCTAAAATCCTCTTCCCCCCCCCCCCCCCCCCCCCCAGGGGAAAATTCCCCACCGGTTGAGAACCACTGCGTTAGGAGGATGGATGATGGTAGAATACCAAGGACTATTTTTTTGGTGAATTACAGATGGGTAAGAGATCTCAGGGTCGGCCTCTCCTACGATACAAAGATGTGTGTGTGTAAGCGGGACATGATTGATACAGGCATTGATAATGCAAATTGGGAGCAAGTCGCCGCCCGAACGTGTTGCATGGCGGGCAAGCATTAGAAATGGAATAAAGACAACCCCGGAATGTTAACCGGTAAAAATGCCGCAAGGGGGGTCCGGATGTGTCCCCGGCCTGAAAAAAGGCGCAA
>JACEFZ010023662.1:0-80000 GCA_014155875.1 Cepaea nemoralis
TTTTTTTTTTTGGGAACCCTTTTTTTTTTTTAAGGCATTTTTTAAATTTCCCCTTTTTTTAAGAATTAAGGGTAAACCCAAAAAAAAACCCGAATCGAAATTTATCCGCATCCAAGCACTTTATCCCATTATAAGGGAGGATATTTCTTTTCATTACAGGACACATAATTCTATCTTCTCGTCCAGTTGGGAATACACACACTAAACTGACAAGAAAGTGCTACTCTTTATAGGTCAGTCTATGTCGCATAATCCTTGACATTGCTGGACAAAGCAAATTCAGACTTCATTATCCCTTGTCAGTGGAAAATTTCTGATCTCGAACTTTTCCGTTGTTTAATACAACCAAACCGCATTCTGCTGTCCAGTCTTAGTCGCAATCCTACCTCCAGAACGCAATAGGCTGGTCCATGATACTGTCTGTCTTTGTAGCAAACCAATTTTTCCACTCTACAGGTCACCTGTGTTGTAGTCGACTCTCCCGCCTTGACCTACATACACATGCGCTGGTCAATCCGTTGTTTATATCCTTCTGTTTCATTAACCCTTCTGCTCCCTGGGTGTTCGCTGTATACAGTCGTCGATCTGGGAATCACTAACATTCAGCATTTCACGACAGGTGAATTCATATGTCTTATGTGGGTGTTTACTTCGGAAGCCTTGTCATTATGGCTGGAGAAGGACACTTGCATAAGTAGTATTAAGTGGCAGACGCTTATCACTGGATCTGTTATACTTTTCACAGGTTCCAACTCCTATCCGGATATAGCAAAGAAGATAGACACATACTTCTTGTGTGCTGGAAAAGCTTGGTTGAAAAACTCAAGACATTTCATTTGTGGGGAGAGCAAATACCCCAATAAACCAAGTAATAAATTAGACAGGATCAAATAAGAAATAAACTATACTTTTAAAGGAACTTTGAAAAAGAAGATCCAGATAACCAAAGTAATAAGGAAAAAAGTAATATAAGTTTGCAGAAAGCAAAGAAAAATAAAACGGCATACGTCTTGTATGCCTAGTGAAGAAAGAATAGACAAGTAAAAACATTCATTACTGCTGGCCAGGAATGACCGGTGATGTACGCCGGTGGGTGAAATCTTGTTCGGAGTGCCAGAACGCACCACCCATCAAGCGGAATAAGAGTAAAATAGCTTTTAAAGTGGAAGACAAAGTGGAAGTGTGGGGTCCAGCAGAGACCAATATACTCCAAGTAGGATGGAAAGGACCTTATCCTGTGGAAAAGGTTGTGTCCAAGAACATATACAAAATACGGATCGGGGAAGAGCAGAAAAATCTCCCTAGACATCTCATTAGGAAATATGAGGAGAGATCCGAGAACAAAGCTTCGCACTTTATGGTGATGGCAGCCATTGGGACAAAGGTTACCAGTCCAGACGAAGACCAGAGATCGCCAGTACAACATAGGAGGGCCTATGGGACAGTACGTGATAGGTCAGATTTACCCAACGACAGGAGGAGGGAAATCGCACGTCAGGGAAAGGACAAGAGGGAAACCTGCAATATTAACCAAGTTCAAAAGGGGTGGGTAACGTCGGGAAAGGCGAGAAATACCCAGGACTCCAACCGAAGATTGGCTGACCAGATACAATATCGCCCAAGATTGTCCTGGAAGCAAAAGTCCAGGAGATTTGGGAAAGACGACTCGGTCCAACGAGGACGAGGCGGAACATCCCCAGAGGAAAAGCCGGGGGAAACAAGAGAATATGGAAACAGTGTTACAGTCAGGATGGGACAATCTGTCTGTATTGTGAGCCATCGCTTACGCCAGTCAAAAGGAGGTCGACTGAACGTACAGGGGCGATGTGCCAACACTAATGGTGATCATGAGTAGTAGGGTAGGGTGTCTATGAGGTCGCCTACTGGATGAGGTGCTGAACCATGTGAGGATCCAATCATATCATCAACACGTGATATTCATAGCTACTTCAGAGAAGCTCAACGCACGGTGGATGTGATGGACGTTGTTGCTGCAACAGGACTTCACAGTGGAATACATCCCTGGTAAGGAGAATGTAGGAGCGGATTTCTTATTTAGACATCCAACTCCAGAGGAAGAGGAATAAGTTGGAGGATCATAGGAATCAAAACTACATTGATGAAGAGTCGACGCGGTCAACTCTCTTAAGAGGGGGCCTATGTCACGGAAAAACTGCAGTTTAGTTATTCCTTGATAACTTACATATCAAAATGCAATGAAGGAGGAGGGTTAACAATTGTGTACTTCATTCTGAGAGGAGGAATAAAGTAAAGAACATTGACCTCCGAATATAAAAATAGGATACAGGTGCTCGCCGAGGTCAGTGGCGGCCGCTCGTATCGGCAGACGGGAAAACGAACGGACAAGAACGGGGAACAGAAAAACGGTGATCAAAGCATAGATTTCTTTGAAGTGCGACCAGCGATTAACGGGAGAACAGCGTAACAACGGAGAGAAACGAACAACTAACCACTACGTTATTTCACCGCTTTTTGATGGGAAGGATACGGCAAATTTGATTGTAGATCAAACAATCAACGGAGGATGGGACACTTGTTATAAATAGCCGAACCTGGGGTTTCTGGTTAGTGTGTGTTCCAAACTGGGCTGAATGATCTATGCCTCCTGAGCGGGGAAAGAAATACACGTCCCTAAGGGTTGAAAGAATATGGGATATTAGTGTGTTATTCGCTAGTGTATTTCGATTCCAGGAGGATAAGTGCATATATAAGGTATTAATATAATAGAGTATAGTTTTAGCATAGGAAAATAGATGTGTGTGCATAGCGTTTACCATTGCTTTCTATTAGGGAATAGTTTAGACTTTGGTGAATTCATATGTCTTATGTGGGTGTTTACTTCGGAAGCCTTGTCATTATGGCTGGAGAAGGACACTTGCATAAGTAGTATTAAGTGGCAGACGCTTATAACTGGATCTGTTATACTTTTCACAGGTTCCAACTCCTATCCGGATATAGCAAAGACGATAGACACATACTTCTTGTGTGCTGGAAAAGCTTGGTTGAAAAACTCAAGACATTTCATTTGTGGGGAGAGCAAATACCCCAATAAACCAAGTAATAAATTAGACAGGATCAAATAAGAAATAAACTATACTTTTAAAGGAACTTTGAAAAAGAAGATCCAGATAACCAAAGTAATAAGGAAAAAAGTAATATAAGTTTGCAGAAAGCAAAGAAAAATAAAACGGCATACGTCTTGTATGCCTAGTGAAGAAAGAATAGACAAGTAAAAACATTGCTACTCATTAACAACAATATGCCGAACTGTGGTGATGTGGTTTTTTCCGATGTTGGATAATTACCTTTATGAAACAGACTCGGGCAAAGGCATAAACTTACTGGAATATTATTACTGTACAGTGATCCAGTGGTGAACAGTTTTGTTTCATTCAATAACGGATTTACCGTCAGACTCAAGCATACGGATCATCCAGGGTGAGATCTTTCCTGTTTGATGTGCTGTCCTGTGGTTTTGGGTAATGAGTGGGCGAGATGTGACACCGCTGCTAGACATTCAGAGTTCATTCTGGCACCAACAATAGAATACACTATCAACTACGATTACACAGTCCATACATACACCAGACATAGTTTTTATTAATAAATCTTTTATTTATCGTTGAAAGGAACTGTTGTCAGAGTATGTGTTGAGGGAATAACAGAGAGAGTGAAAGAAATAGATATATGGAAGGGAAGACAGAAGGGAGGAGTGTAGACAGAAGTCAGTCAATAATCCCAACAGATAATAAGTTTGAAGATGTGCTTGTTGATTCCACATTCTACCCGGGAAAACAAGTGACAGGTGACTACATTAAGGCATAACGACAGGATGAGAAAGAATAACAAGTTGAAAAAAATGAAAGCAATGAAGATAAAACGAAAATTTGAAGAAGAAAAAAAGAATAAATAAAATGTTCCTACTTAGCTCAGAATCCCAAGGTGTGTATTGGAAACAAATATCCAATACATTAAAAATACAAAGCTGTCATCTACTGCTTGCGGTGTAGGAAGGGGGGGGGGGTGTTTAAGCCTGAGGAATTAAGGCCGCCTGGCTAGTACAGTCGCTCGGGACTGTGCGGGTTAGGGTTTTCTGTTTGCCGCAGACAGGAAAAACAAATAATCCACACCTTACCGAGGAATCGAACACGGATCTCCCGAAGGATTACTCGGAATTCTATCCACTCGGCCAGCCGCTCTCCATCTTATAAATACTGAGGTTGATTGCAACGTCCTCTAAAGGACTTGCGGCTAACTTGAACGTAACAGATCTGTGCAAGCTAACTATTTATGTTTCATCCTATGTGGGAAGTGTATTTTCCGGTGACAGAGCATCTGCTTGTCAATGTGTTGCCTTGCCCCTGGCCAGGCCTGTTTGGCTTATGTCTGAGAAGATCATTCTAAAGTGTGTGACTTGAGGTCAAGATGACGTTAAGCATTAGGAATGTCCGACCTGGAACTAATCTTCATTGATGTTTGGGTGACTCGAAGAATAAGAAAACTTCCGACTGTCTGCTGTTTCTCTACATATGAATTTACGATGGTGAAGGTTTGGTGACACGCCGTAATATTAATACTAGAGGTTTTCGTAGTTGTCTAAACAATGTTAAATAATATGAAGTCTTCTTCTTCTTCTTTCGTTCACCTGAAATATGTTTATAACTGCAATATTGTCTCTTGTATGAATCTAACAGTCTTTTTTAGTTCATTCAGCGGTCCATAGAGTTTATCTTCCACTGTTATCTCTCTAGGCCAGAAGGTTCGCCTGGATATGTTGTAGTTTGGGCAATCCTAGAGTATGTGCTCTGCTGTCTGCGACGCCAAACAGCTTTACAGAACGCAATTACACACATGTTTCACACAGAGGTATCATTTGGATTGGCTTATATATATATATATATATATATATATATATATATATATATATATATATATATATATATATATATTATATATTATATATATATATGCGTGTGTGTGTGTGCGCGCGCGTGTGGTGCGTGTGTGTTTTTTTTTTATTTTTAATTCGCATATCCTTTACAGGACATAGCTGTCAACAGCAGCATCTTTCAGCTGTATGTTGATCTCTTGGCAAGATTACGCTCAGTAGTTTGCCATTGCTTTCTGAGCGGCCGGCTCAGTATCCCGCAAGTCACGAGCGGGGGTCGAACCGCCTCAGCTCTCGCCCCGCTACGAGACTCTGCGTGATAAACGGGATTACAGAGAAAGTGTTGTAACCCCACAGCCAGAGAGACCGGCGGTGCGTGTGTACATGTAGGTTAAACAGTTAAACGGTTATCAGGAACATGTGTTACAAACTGTCTCACACAGGGGCATCACTGAGCCCACCGCCGGAGACAGAAAGAACTATTACAACAATAACTGCCTGACGGCCATGGATTCCAACCTGCATCGGGGTGGATTTCTCGAATTGACGTAGGCTTCCATGTTCTGTAAAGGTGCATCATTTCGTTTTATTTTATACTGTTTACATTGCCACAGCTTTACCGCAGGTTCCACTAATTTTATTCGTAGTTTTGTATTAATTTTTGTAAAGGTCTTCATAGTTTCATGAATGATTGTATTAACAATTGTAGAGATTTCGTAGTATTATGATGCACTGTATTATGAATGTTTAAGTTTGCTTAGTTTTGTGATAGAGTGTATAAACAATGGTATAGGTTTTCCTAGGTTTGTGATAGGTTCGTATTAATAATGGTACAAGTTTCCCTAGTTTTGTGATAGATCGTATTAATAATGGTGAATGTTTTCCTAGTTTTGTAAAAGATCGTATTAGTAATGGTAAAGGTTTTCCTAGGTTTGTGATAGATCGTAATTATAATGGTGTAGGTTTTCCTTGGTTTAGATAGATTGTTTTAATAATACTAAAGGTTTTCCTAGTTTTGCGATAGATCTTATTGATAATATTAACGATGTTCGTAGTTTTTTGATAGATCGTATTAATAATGGTAAAGGTTTTTCTAGTTTTGTGATAGATTGTATTAATAATGGTGTAGGTTTTCCGTGTTTCGTGATAGAAACAAAGTTAGTTGCATATCTTTGCAGGATATCGCCGTCAACCACCCAGTATTTTTGGTTGTTTGTTATCTCTTGGCAAGTTTACGTTAAGTAATTTGCCATTGCTTTTTGAACGACCGGCATCATACCATTTTATAAAAACTAACGCAAGGCGGTCCACTGCCAAATCGACCACAGCTGTGTTTCCGACGCGGTCTGCGGAATTACGAACTGCATCCGTAATCCCTCGCCACGGTCGGCCGTTTTGTGATAGATCTTATTAATAATGGTGACGATTTTACTATTTTTGTGATAGATCGTATTAATGATAGTGAAGATTTTACTATTCTTGTGATATTCGTCATTAGCAATGACAATATTGTGTGCTGTATAAACAGCGATACAGTTATTCACTCTATTCTTGTAAGTTATAGGATTTTCCAACCCCTCGGTGTGTATTGGATATATGGTTAATAAATACAAATATAAATAACTATATAAATAAATACATACATAAATAAATAAATAAATAAATAAATAAATAAATAAATAAAGAACCCATTTAAACACATTGAGGTGTTTTGGATATGTTTTACTGTCCCATACTTGCATATATTAACCGGTACTCGATGAGATACGTGCTCAGTTTCATGGCTGCCGCTTTTACTTTCCAACACGTTTCCTGGTACTCATTTAAGGATCGGAGCCCAGGTCAATTTTCTAAACATCCACCCAGGTGCTGGTCCGAATCCATGACCGTCAGATCGCTAATGTTGTCAAACTTCTTTCTGTCTCAGACGTGGGTCCTACTATTTAAGTGTGATAACTCAATGTGACACAACTTGTAACACATGTTCGTGATAGCCTTTTAATGTACACACACACCACACACACACACACCACACACACACACACACACACACACACACACACGCGGGCACACACACATGCGCGCGCGGGCACACACACACACACACACACATATATATATATATATATATATATATATATATATATATATATATATATATATATATATATATAATATAATATAAATATCTACAATTGTTAATACATACCAGAGGGCTGAGTGGTCTCGAGGTATGGTGTCCGCCTCGAGTGCTGGAGGTCCCGGGTTCAAGCCCCGGAGAGGGCCGGGATTTTTTCACGTGGACTTCTAGTAACAAAATTTCCCCTGGTCTCTGGGTAGTGAGATCGGACGCCTGTGTGTATTGTTGCGCACGTAAAAACTCCCTTGGCAGTTGGAAATCGAAAAAAAATAGAGTAGCCAAACGGCGCTGCCCGGGCTAAATTTCGAGTTAAAAATCTACCCAAAGTATTTCAGGATCCTCGCTGGTGCTACGGAGTTCGTGCACTGAGCTGAGATTCTCCGGACTCAGGTTTGAGTTAGGAGTAGAACGGAACACTTATGGGTTACACACGTGTGCCGTGATGTTGATCCGTCGACAAAACTAAACCAAACTATATATATATACATATACCAAATGATACCTGTATGATAGTGTCCATAGGAATAGTCTATGGAAAGTTATGCAGGAATTTGGAATACCAAGGAAGTTAATTAACATGACCAAACTATGCATGGAAGATACTTATAATATAGTAACATATAAAGGCAGGAAATCAGACCCCTTCCAAATAACATCTGGCTTGAAACAGGGTGATGCACTATCGCCGCTACTCTTCAATCTGGCTCTAGAGAAAGTTGTAAGGAAGGTAAAGGAGGAATGTGATATTGGAGGAACATCCAGGCTGCTTGGTTATGCAGATGATATAGATATTATAGGGCAAAGTGAACAAAAGACATTAGAAATATTGACTCACTTAAAGGAAAAAGCCCAACAGATGGGGCTGGTTATCAACCAAGATAAGACAGAATATATGGTAATTTCAAGAGACGGAATGGCTAAAAACTCTGGCCACATACAAATAGATAATATGACCATTAAAAGAACGGAAACATACAAATACCTGGGTACAATCTTCAACTGCTCCAACATCATAAGGGAAGAAATACAAACTAGAATCAACTCTGGAAATAAGATATACTATGCACTACAACATCTACTAAAATCAAAGGCGCTATCTCGTAACACCAAAATCACAATATACAAAACACTGATCAGACCAGTTGTGCTGTATGGCTCTGAAACCTGGAGTACAACGAAAGGAGACGAAGCCTTGTTACAAACCTTTGAGAACAAAATTTTAAGACGCATCTTTGGACCCATTAGGGATACACAAAGTGGAGAGTGGAAAAGAAGAAGTAACAAAGACATTTATGATTTGTTTAAGTCCCCGCTAATCACTGGTATCATGAAGGCTAATAGACTACAATGGCTGGGGCATATAGAAAGAATGGAAGATAATAGGGAAACAAAACTCGCTTACACTCAGGAAATAAATGACCGTAGACCCGAGGTAGACCAAGAAGGCGGTGGAGAGATAATATACATACAGACCTACAAGCACTTGGAATCAACGACTGGCAAGAGAAGGTCCACCAGAGAGACGAATGGAGACAGATTGTATTTGCAGCAAAGAACCTCAATGGCTCGGAATGCTGAAGAAGAAGAAGAAGAAGAAATGATACCTGTGTGTGAAACATGCATGAGACACATGACGTCATAACTGTATATAATACACTAGCGGTACATGTATACGATATGTCATCATCATGTGTCCTGCTATCTGGCGTAAGCGTTCATGTCTCGGCACAGATCTTGGTCCTTGGTGTTGTAGATCAACTCAGCTAATGATATCCCTCTGTGCCACCGTCTCATTTCATTCAGCATAATTTATCTCGGTCTACTTCTGCCTCATTTTGCACTGATTTTTCCAGTCGTCACTGTGCCTTCCAATGCCTCTCTGTTCATTAGGTTTTTTTTTGGTTTTTTTTTGGCGCTCGCTCGCTTTGAACTCAAGCGTAGTCCATATACACTATTTACAGTAATCACTGTCACTGTCATTTACTGCCATTATAGTACCTTGCGGTGTATGGCAGAGGGGTCTTTGAGCCTGAGGAATTAAGGCCGCCTGGCTAGTGCAGTCGCCGCGACCTGTGCAGGTTAGGATATTTTTTTGGGCCCCGACAGAAAAAAATCCCACACCTTACCGAGGGATCGAACCCGGGTCTTCCGAAGGAGAGTCCGGCGTTCTAGCCACTCGGCCATCCGCTGCTCATTGACAATAGTGGTGGACTGAATTTTGCGCGTGGATTAACTTTTCCTATTAATAATCCTCGCCATCAGACGAATCCACTCCGACTTCAGAGGTACTTGTAATTTACGTCCCCAAGTCATTACTGTGTGATACCTTCATCTGAATTCAGCTAAAGACACGCCCAACTAACACTTGCAACAACAACAGCAACAGGCAACAACAACAACATCACTTGTTAATGCGGTAGTTTACCCAACAACAGCGCGGAGCATGTGATATTATTATTCTATTCAAACTGGCAACGAACATGCACGACAAGTAATAACAGATACTCATTCGTGTCATTTATTGATGACAACTTTGTTATTGCTTTGTTACTCTTTATTCTCCATCGTATATACAGACGGTAATATAATCAATTAAAATGATATCGATAGATGGGAGGCGGAGATAACAGCTATTTAGTTCAGAATGAAAACAAATTAATCTAAAATATTAGCAGCGAGCCTGACAAACGAAAGATACACAAAGTGGGACAACGTTCTTTTCAACCAACATAAAAATGGGGAAGAAAATTACCAGAACGTGAAAGACTTGTCTCACAATTGAATTATTACTTTCTAACACAACAACACCGATACTGCAAATATACGACGCCGGACTCATTGACCGCAAAGTCATTCGCAATTAGAAACTTAATTGATTCCAGTCTGGCATGCAACCAGAGGCAGTGTGAGAAAACGTATTGACATCGTTACACAGACAACACACACACGTGCCAATTATCCAGCGTTGGAAAACATGTCTGTGTGTCCTATGGTCGACAATATCCCTTTACGGGATGTATCAATGAGAGAGTCAGCGCTGATATAAAGTAATTGATGGGACGCTTACAGAGACTGCCACCACAATCGTATTAGACGTCCATTGGTCGACGCCATTCTGGTCGCATTAGCGGCAATTTGGGCCAAATAATTCCCTAATTTCCACCCATCACTCGAACCTGTCCTCTGAGGACTGGGCTGGCTGATACGCCATGGATCGAAATAAGAAGTAAAATCAGATTAGGGGGATAGTGAAAGTATCAGAATGATAAATTGCCCTTTCTATCGCCCGACAACTTTCTACGGTCTTTGTATCACTACTGTTTTTCTTGTGCTGTGCAGACTCACCTTTCTGAGGAAGTCGTTGTTTCTGCAATATAAAGGTTAAACCGGGGATTTGTACTGTACTTTAGCCATGATTTGAAGATTGTTCGGGGATGTAGGAAATTCAAACATGACAAGCGTACAAAACTGGACGTCGAACAATTGCAAACAATGGGAGAATAAATGTAATTCGCAATATTTGTTTCGGCAGAGACATTAGTTGGTGATATTTGCTTCGGCAGAGACATTATTTGGTGATATTTCATTTGAATAACGAAGACACAAACAATTGGTTACACGATTTAGTGCCTGGCATATTTCGCTGCTTCTCGTCAGGTACATACTGCAGAATTTACACAGCATAAAGTGAAATAACTAGATAAATCCTGCAAGCTGATATATACACATGCTCGCACAGTAATGTCAATTGTCTACCACGGTAATTTTAAACTGACTAACATGTCTTTCTGTTTGCACAAAGCTGGCTTGTGTAGATTGATCATTATGGTTTCAGCAAACTTTAACAAGCGAGTATTTTGTGTGTTAAACAACACGCAAAAGGCAATGTCTCTATCAATCACATGGCCGCTTTCGAGCAAATACCTAGCAATTGATGAAGCGGGAAGCTTCCGGTGTGTCGACCCCACTAGGCTCCCATCGCCTGTGTGTAGTATCGTGTCGACCCAGTGTTCAACTGCCGCTCTGTTCTGCCGATGTATGTAGACTGACACCTGCACGTGAATTGGTAAATACAATTGTCTTTTGATATTTCATTTGTATTGTTGGGAGTCGGTGTGGCTGAGAGGTTTAACCCTCTTAAATTGTTTCTTCTCTTGCGGTGTAGTAAGTTCAGTTTGTCCCACACGCCGGTTATTTGGGCTGAAATGCTGACCTTTCGTCCTTGACTTGGGGACGTAAATTCCAAGTACCCCTGACGTTGGAGTAGGGTTCGCCTGTTGATGTGGGACACTAGTAATAGGGAAAGCTAATCCTCATGTAAAATCAGTCCAGTGCTATAACTAGTGGTAGCAATTACTAGTAGTAGTAGAACGTGTGTGGATTACGCTTCAATTCAAAGTGAGCCAATTAAAAGAAAAACAAAACAATTATTGTATTTGAATAACGAAGACATAAACATTTTTTTTTATGTTTCACATCCCTTACAGGACGTTGCAGTCAACACCAGCATTTTTCAGGTGTTGCTCATGTTCTTGGCAAGATTACGCTCAGTAGTTTGCCATTGCTTTCTGAGCGATTGGCTCACATACCCCGTAAGTAACCAGCGCGGCGCGATCCGCTGCCGAATCTCACGCAGCTGCGTTCCTCACGTGGATATACGGGATTACGGAGAAAGTCGTTAAGCCCTTCGCCAAGGAGACAGGCGACACAAACAATAGATTGCACGATTTATTGCCTGGCATATTTCGTTGCATCTCGTCAGGTACATACTGCAGAATTCACACAACCTAAAATAAAATAACTAGATAAATCCTTCAAGCTGAAATATACACATGTTCGTACAGTAATGTCAATTGTCTATCACGGTAATTTTACACTGACAATTATGTCGTTGTATGCTAGTGTATGCTTAGATGATCTCTCTCTTTCCCCGCCTGTTGTTTCCAAATAGCACTATGAAATTACTGGAGTTGCATGTACTCAACCATACACGTGCTATACGCACACACACTAGAGACACGTCCACCTAACACAAGCTGCAGCAATCAACAACAACAAAATATACGTCGTCGCCGACAAAACAGAATGCTTAAGTTAGTTAAACCTCTCAGCCACGTTGACCTCATAAAGGATGTGTTCAAGGTGAATTCTGAAATCCAGTTTCACATGGGCATTAATCTGCGAGAGAGAGAGAGAGAGAGAGAGAGAGAGAGAGAGAGAGAGAGAGAGAGAGAGAGAGAGAGACAGACAGACAGACAGACAGACAGACAGACAGACTGACAGACAGACAGACAGACAGACAGACAGACAGACAGACAGAGGCCTTATTGATGGTCACGTAGTTTGTGTGGGTGACTTTGAAGCGGTATAGACGGTCAAGTAGTTTATGTGGTGTGTGTGTGTGTGTGTGTGTGAGAGAGAGAGAGAGAGAGGGAGAGAGAGAGAGAGAGAGAGAGAGAGAGAGAGAGAGAGAGAGAGAGAGAGAGAGACTTTGAGGCGCAGTATGGAATGAACGACTGAATAAGCTGTATTTTCAAATGTTTAAGAATTGGACACGTGGGCCCGTCTAAAATTCTGCCCTACTTAGATAGTCTGTGTGGGAGACTTTCAGGTGGTATAGATGACCAACTAGTTTGTGTGTGAGAAATTTTCAGATGGTATAGATAGCCAAGTAGTCTCGTATGTGAGACTTTGAAACGATGCCATTGGCCAAACAGCGTGTATGGTTGACCGTGAGACAAGTATACAACTGGACAAGTCTGTGTGGCACTAACTAGGCTCATCACACTCTGTTAGTGTGTGCACTTCTGAAGGTAGAGGAGGTTTGTCTTTGTGACGCCGGCTTGGCGAAGCTGTTTAATTTTAATTCCTTTTTACTTTTGTCTTTTACAGTTTGACGATACTATCAGACAGGTGTGCCCCCTGGAGAACATTAGGCGTGGAGAGGAGTGGGTCAGAGTGCCAGCGGAGCAGTCAGAATTGTGCAGAGTTATAATCACATTAAGCCGGGAGTGCAGGGAGTGGCCAGCAGGGGCCACGGAAGTGGAAATCTAGCAACTAATTCAGGACAATGCTCACTCAAGTGATGTGATTATCTACACAGATTGTTCGGTGTCAAGAGGTGAGAGAAGTGGCTGGGGGTTCATAGCCAAAGCTAATGGTCGATGTTTGGGGCAGGAGAGCCTGGCATATGATACCACAACATCCAGCTTAAGAATGGAAGTGGAGGCAGTCACTGCGGCTCTCCGCTGGATGGAGAAAACGACACACACACACACACACACACACACACACACATCGTGATTGTAACTGACTCAGAAAGCATGCTGACGAGGGTGAGGACGGGCAGACTTCGTACGGAGTGGCTTGATCCGCTTCGGAGGTCACGGGTGACAAGCATCGCCTGGATCTTTTCTCCGGGGCATGCCGGTGTGCTGGAAAATGAACAGGCAGACAGATTGGCTGGTTCTGCAGAACTTGGTGGAGTATTGATACATGACAAGGCAGACATGGTTGCGGCCTTGTGGGAGCACGTGCACACCTCGGAGGAGCAAATGGATTATTATGGTCTGGCAAGAATGAGACAACGAGGAGTGACGAAGGGATCTGGCCGACGCTCAACGCTCAAAGGAAAGGCGAGACGGACTTATAATCAGATTGCTACTGGTACTATTAGTGTTGGAACTCTTCGATGGCTGCTGAGGATGGGGACGGAGCAATTATGGGAATGCCCCGAATGCTGTGATGTCGATTCCTAAATCAGTCAATCAATCAGTTTGACATGCATAAGATGGCAAGACATGCCTTAGTAGATTATCCATTTGAACAAGCTTAACGTTATATCTTCTGGCTGTGAGACACATACACCTGTGTACCTCTCCATTGACTGCAGTGGAGTAGGCTTCCTACTGAAAGTGGTTGTTCTCAGGACAACTGTGTGCACTTTAGATAGACGTTGTGTGTTTGTTCGGGTATTGTGGCCCAAGCTGATCTAAAATAATCCGTTACATACCTAATGTACGGGTATAGAAAGCCGATGAATTAAATTAAATAAAATTAAGCAGACACAAGTTACATAAAAACTACATACACAGCGACCATTTGTTTTTATCTGTATTTTTATTTTGTTTATTAAAGGAGTTACAACATACGGGAGTAAAAATGTATCGAAATACACACAGAACAAGATGTTGCACGTGTACTTAAATAGCCAAGACATGTGTCTTGTTAGAACTCTCTTACACAGAGTTTTAATATCTTGGTATCATAATGGATACTTGAGAAGGGCGCGGTTGTAAAAACAACTGGGAAACGTCACGGAACTTCGGTCAGATAAGCATGTTTAAGAACATATAAGAGAGAAACCTCTTCAGCAATCATCTTAAAGTGGGGTATGGAAGAATACATGAGTTGGTGATGCAGATATGTCAGTTACCAAGTTACTATCCATCAAACTACAAACACCGACTTTATGTGATCCTGTGACAGAATTAGTACAGAACTAATTTACCTTATAAGAACCCATCAAAGCAGGGGGGGGGAGGGGGACTCCTGTCACAGCCTCACCTAGAGACGGTACCAACATAAAAGTAGGAGATACTGGTGAAGGGAGAGTAATCCAGCTAAAGGGAAAGAACCGAGTCACTCGAAGGCTTGAGTAATCCAGAGCCTTCTCGAAGGACCGGTCAGTGTGTCCACAGCCCCGTGGACACTGATGGGGCCCGCCGATTGCGGGGTCCACGAGAAACTCAGAGAGAGTTGCCACCCGTGTCGGATTGCGACACGTGTGGAGAAGGTCTGACAGAGACTGGACATCGAGGAAGCAACAGGGCTTACCTTAAGGGGACTTGATAGTAGACCCAATTATATTTAAGGGTCTTAGACATATGTGTAGATAGCTGCTAGAGTTATTGTGTTAACCATGTACATTATAAACTCCTGTGATACGCAATGTATTGAATGCTGGCTTGTGAAAACTCGCTTCGCCAGCGTACTATAATATGTATGTAAATAAATGATGCTAAATTGTATCTAACGGAGTTTGTTGCCTGTATGAGCCCGAGTTTCAATCCCCTAGAGATCTAGGACTGTGACAGGAGGTATTGCAGCCTCAACTGTCACTCTGTCATTGATGATTGTTTATTTGTGATATTGATCTGTTTCTTTTACCCTGTTCTTTCTTTTAATTAATTTATTAATTGTATTTTGACGGCTTTATCATAGTACGGTAAAAGACATTTAACACCAGCAATTAAAGTTTCCGTGTAACTATATTTTTGGACATTTTGTTTATGAATTTGTATTTTAACTTAATGTAAGGTCAAACAACGTACACCCCAAACTAACAGCACACTTAACAAGGAAGCGTCGCAACGAGGAGATTAAGAAACAAGATGGCGACCGTTTGCCCTAAATTTTAAAAGGCCATGTGGGAAACATGTCGGCGTTCACATTGTGGGTATTTCTTTCCGGCTTTCATGTCACAAGCGTAGGAATACATTACCGGAAACAAGAGGAACATAGACATGTGCGGGCGAAGAAATCATGCGTTCTTTACACAGCCATATTGTGTCTATTCATATTCATAGACATATCGCAATATCTTATTATTGATAGATTTCTTATTTTATGTATCCGAAAACCCGGGCTTGGAATGTGCTAAACAATATCATCATATTATTCTGTCGGATATTGATTGTTGCCTGTTTCAAAGTCTTTATGTGAGATAACTCAAGCCCGTTTCAAGCCTGCTCGTGAAGTGGCTATAACAAGCACTTGTAGGGGTGTAAACTCATGTATTCATTTTGTCTTTATTATATTTTCCTTCGGTTCGTGGCCACATGAGAACGATTGAAGCGAGAAAGAAACCTTCCCAATATTGAAGAAAACGACTCGTGGAGGGATTCTAATATCCGTGGTCATTGTAGGAGCACTCATATGGAAGAATCTCACGCTCTTTCCTCGAGTGATAAATGCTGTACAGACCCTGGAGTCCCCTACTCGTGACATCTTCGTCAGGCGCAGAAAAGAAAACAGTGGACGCAGAACGGCCATTTATCACCCGGGAAGAGTTTGAAACGCATGCACTTTGTACGTCTGCATTTGGGGAAATAGGAGGCAATAACATGTTTTCATAGATTATCCGTTGTTGCTAATCTGAAGGTTTCAAGTGAGCGGTGTACCGGCTAGAGATATACAGTGCGATCAATATGGAAGCGGTGAATTATGGAAGATAGAGGAGGTGGCGGGGAGAGGGTTGGGGAAGTTGGGCGAAAGGATTTTATATTCTAGAGATTTGAATATAGAATAGAAGCGCGCACGCATACACAAAAATATCACTGTGTTAAGGGTTGGACAAAGCAGAATGACAAACTGCTAGCACGGAATAGGTGGGGGAAGCCATTTGCATTCAGGCAGTTACAGGCAGGTTAGAGTTAATAGAGCGGGCATGTTGGTGTAATCGTTCGGGGGTTACGCTGATAATGTCATGAACTCGGGCGGACAAGAGTCCGTGCCAGCGTTAGGTACACGTTAAGTGAGGGAATGGCTGGCAACTGATTCCTCCTGCATCCAGGCCTACGAAATGTGATGATCCTAATTAATTTAAGGGTGTATTTTTAATAAATGTGCAGTGTTTGAAAATATTGCCGGTCCAAGTTTTCTATTCACCTATTGTGTTGCGTGAACTTTACAGAGAGTGAATACACAACTTGGACCGGCAATATTTTCAAACACTGCAGTCATTAAAAATACACCCTATACTTCACCGACCAATAGCAAGTTCCTTCTTCACGACGTGTGTGTGTGCGCGCGTGTGTGTGTTTGTGTGTGTGTGTTTGTGTGTGTGTGTGTGCGCGCGCGTGCGTGTGCAAGCACGCGTCTGTTGTTTTTTGTTCGTTTTGTTTGTTTTTGTGTTATTAACTGATAAACAAGTGTGGAGAAAACAGACTGGTAGAACATGATATATACAGACATTCAATGACATAAAGGCGAATACACGCGGGTTGTTTGTTGGGTAGGGTCGGGACGTCCGATGAATGTAGGCAGATATGTAACATGGGAGGGAGAGATGACAGTAAATATGTAGGTAATATTATCGGCGGTGAAACACTTTTACTATGTCACGACAACAACCAACAAATGCAAGTATATGTCTAAGTGCACGCATCATCCGTGTGGAAATATACAGATGTTGGTTATGGGCCATTTCACAATAACTAAATAACACAATGGAAACTTTTGAACTTAAAGACAAGTTATTTCACTTTCGTAGACCAAGAAGGAGAAAATTACCGACATTCTAGGAAATCTCGTGGAATTCGATGGAGTCTTCTAGCGCCGTTTGGTAACTTGGATTTCGCTAAAGGTAATTGCCCTTCTGTTGCACACAGGAAATCAGATGCAGGTAAAATAAATGCACCCGACTAGCGGCCACATCAATTAGGTCTAGAAATTAAGAGGGAAAAGACAACAACAAATGGAATATATGAAGTAAATGACACCGAACTGCTTTGATGAAACCCACTCTAAGAGGTGGAATCATAAATAAATGTGTGTATCATTGTAGACACAGAATGGTACACAGATGAGGGTATTAAGATAAGATACACAAAGCTAGTGGGACTTTCAGAGCACTGGGAAATGTAGCTATCAGACATTAGTGCTGACCCAAGCACTGGGAAATGTAGCTATCAGACATTAGTGCTGACCCAAGCACTGCTGTTGTATTCTCAGGTCTAGGCCGGTCTAAAGATTACTACGCTTTCTGTTGCTCAGACATTTTCCCTAGATATTTGGCAACACGTGGTGTCTTTTTATATCTTACAAATTGAGCATCCTAAAGATATATGATTAGATATTTTAAACAATGAGAACAGTAAATGTTGAGTCCATGAAAGTCATTCACTCAAATTTTACTCGATATTGTAGCTCGAAGAACAGTAATAACTGTGTCTATGAAAGTCAGAAACTCTGATCTACCTGAACATGTTATCTTGCAGAACATTAAATATTGCGTCTATGAAAGTCATAAACTCACACTCGTTCGTTGCGGTTATTAATGTTTCTCTCGGAGTCTGCTGCCAAATCTTCTGGCACTGACATAATTTTTAAACTGTTCAATTTCGTATGTTCCGCGCATGGTCTAAAAGGTTCCGCTTTATTTGAATAATGAAGACACAAACACTACATTGCACAATTTATTGCCTGACATATTTCGCTGACTCTCGCCAGACGCATACTACAAGCAAAAAGTTTATCATTTTTTTAGTGCTCGCTCGCTTTGAACTCAGCGTAGTCGTTAGACACTACTTTTAATATTACTGAACTGAAGTTTACGTATGGATTAGCTTTTCCTATTAACAGCGTCCCATCAGGCGAACCCACTCCGACTTCTGAGGCACTTGTAATTTACGTCCCAAAGTCAAGGACGAGAAGTCAACATTTTAGTTCAACTGTCCGGTGTAGAGGTTGAACCCCTTACCTCGGAATCAGCACACCGGATTCTTAAGAAGGCACGTTCTTATCCATTCGACCATGCTGACCTCCAGTTAATCATTTAATGAAGTAACATAATGCGTCCTTTTAACCGAAAGACACAAAACACCCTGTCAAATAATTTAGTGTCATCTCGTTAGTTGTAAAGAGACTATCAAGTCTTTATGATGACATAGTTGTGGTTTACTCGAGTGAACAGCAGACGCCTCGGCATATCTTAATAACTTTTGGCTATTAGTAATGAAAAGCACCTTGAAATTCTCGTAATGTGCAATATATTGTTTGTGCCTTCAATATTCAAATTCACAATGGGAAAACACTGTTATATTTTCCACGCTATTCTTAATTTCTAGACGAAAGAGACCAAGAACCTTTAAATTTGTCCGAAGTGCAATGATATATTTCTGTTAACAAATAAAACGGAGAGGAAAGCCACACTCGGCTGCTGGATTTCTACATCCCTGCATGTTTTGCTAAATTGCTGTGATTGAAACAGCGGCCATGAAATCATTGATTTGCTCCATCCGTTCTCAAATGTCTTATCCCAAGAAACATCAACATGAGTTATCCCCCATTGAAGGCGCTGACATATGGCGAACATAATAAAGTCGGTCAATCTTTGACGCAGCCTTTGTGGCACCCTGATGGTTTCGGAAAACTGTGAACCTAGCCATTTTTGTTGTCTAATAAATAGAAAGGTGTTTGGGGAATTTGTAAGCATTCACTCTCATATTCTCATTTCTTCTTATATCCCCAGCCCGCTTGGCAATAAACATCGAGAATGCCAAGCACAGTTCTCCTAACGCTACGAAAACGGAAGAGCGCATTGATATTCCAACTAAACCGTACAGCATAAACAAGGGTTGCCGGAATCAGTCCACGTCAATAGAAAGGTCAGCTCTTAGACGAGGCCCGAAGAGCCGTGAGCTTTGAGCAAACAACGTTACTCTGACATTTTACATAGATCACAAAGAGCACTGAATGAGGCCCAATCTGGAAGCGATGCTGTCTTCAAAGTTTATTGTGAATTCCCACTGATCTGGAGCTATAGGCGCCGAAAGGACATTCAAGTGACAGAGACTTCCTTTTTCTGTTGCCACAACGTTATATCTGGTTTCGGTGTTGTTGGAGATTACGTATCATGTTCTTTTTCTTTTTCTTTCTCGATGCACTGTTAAATCCTAGTATATACCAATAAGTGCGAACAGAGTTAGTTGCATATCCTTTACAGGACGTGGCAGGCAACTCCAGCATTTTTGGCTGTTTGTGATTTCTTGGCAAGATTACTTTCAGTAGTTTGCGTTCTGAACGACCGGTATTTATACCATTGTATGTGACGCAGAGGTGTTTCCAAGGCACCAGGGCCAGGTTCTATACTGGCCAAGACCTACTAACACGTCCTAGTCGCGCGTCCTGGGCAACAGGTCACTTCGGGGTCCTAGCTAACGCAGTAGGATCGCTGATTCTTCCGAAGTCGGAGAGTATCTGCCTGCACGGCGAGGAACCACCAGTCTGCACACCAATAAGCCAGACATGGGACAACGGATACTCACGCAAACCTCAGTCCGGAATGACATCACACTGATGTTGGACAACAGGATGTCTTCATCCGACATACAGGACTTCGCGCTGGAGTTCACAGCAAGCAAGCAATACCATTGTATGAAAACCAGCGCAAGGCAGCCTGCTTCTAAATAGCCCGCAGCTGTGTTTCGAACACGGAATGTGGGATTACGTCCACAGAAGGGTATATAGTTAGGTGGCTTCTACACACTCTCGGGCATATTGGGTGTATGATGCTAGATCCATATATTGCATCATTTATTGCCTGGCATATTTCGCTGATGCCCTTCAGGCGCATACTGCAGGGGGGATGCAACACATAATGAAGTGACGTAATTCATCATTTCAACCGAAATAAACAAAACACATTGTCAAATATTTAAATGTCGCCCAGGCGTTGAATCCTCATCCGCCCGAGCCCATTACATTATCAGCTTAACACCCGAACCATTACACCAACACGTCCGCTCTATTAACTTTAGCCTGTACGTAATTGCCTGAAAGCAAATGGCTTCCCCCACCTGTTCCGTTGAAGCAGTTTGTCATTCTGCTAGACCAATGACACCAAATATGGGTTGTGGTCAATATCACACCGGCTTTTTACTTCCCATAGCATTTCTTGGCACCCATTTTAATCTGGGTCGATCTGGACGCCAAGGTCAATATACAACATATTCCCCTCGATGGGGATTTGAACATATGACCAACGGGGCGGTAGGAAATGGAGCCATCCGATGCGCTACGGTCGCTCATTAAGAATAGGATAAAGTTAAAGAGAAAGACCCTTTTGCATGCAGTAGGGCGTTGGGAATAGAGAGCTAAACTCATATGTTTAGACCAGTCTGCACTCGGTTGATGATGTGGTCAGTATCCCACCGGCCGTCTTTACTTCTCAACACATTTCCTGGTACACATTTTAGAGTGTATGGACCTGAGAACCCTGGACAATTTACACAATCCGTCTGGATGTGGGCGTTATTTCGTCTCAATTGTTAGTTACCGAACTGCACATGTCGAAGATGAGGTCGGTAATTTTGCCAACTGCCTTTACTTTTTTTTTTCTTCAGGGAATACCAGTTTAATTTAATATCGGGTGAGTCGTCCAGTCAATATACAGCAACGGATATTATGTGGTCAAAGGCTGTAATAGGCGGATACTTATGGCTGAAATTGTGACGTATGTGCAAAGACGTCTAGGAAAGAGGTTTGTCTCACGTTATTTCCATGACTTCATGGTACACAACAATTGATATTTCCGTGATGTCACTAGTTTTATCAGCGTCAACATCACCGTTATCACCACAACCATCATTGTTATCATTATTATTAACATTGCGCGGGCGCAGGCAGTGAGATTGGCCGTGACGAAACTTCAGAAATCTTTGCTTTGAGCCTTAGGTGCACGTTCTGCCTCTCTGTGTCCTGACCAGGTCTTTCTATTCCCTGTCCACGGTTGTAGGCTCTGCTACTCTGTATCCTAACCATGTCTTCTTGTTCTCTGTCCTTTGTTGTAGCCTCTGCCACGCTTTATCTTAACCATACCTTCTTGTTCCCTGTCCATAGTTGTAGGCTCTAATTGTCCGCCTGTCGGAGCTTCGATCCTAGACCAGTTGCCGACTAAACTTAGGGCCTCTCTCTGTCCTCCCACGCCATTTTGTCTTTCGGCTGCATTTCCTAGCACCAGGATAAGGCTTCTACCGTCCCAATTGTGCTACTCCGCACGAAGCCGTTGGCACAATGTGGAATGTTGGGTTTGGTAAGCGCCGCCTAACATTTGGCGCTAACAGAAAGCAGGTAGTGACGTCTACTGCTTGTTTTTTTTTTTTTAAAGTTAGTTGCAGTTCCTTTACAGGAAGTAGAAGTCGACCCCAGCATTTATTTATGTTTTGGTTGTTTGTAATTCCTGGGCACGTTTACGTTCAATAGTTCGCTATTGCTTTCTGAACGACCGGTAACATACCATTGTATGGAAACCAACGCCAGGCGGTTTGCTTCAACATCGCCTGCAGCTGTGTTTCGAACGCGGTGTGCGGGATGGCGAATTGCATTAGTAACTCCTTCGCCTGAGCGCCAGCTGGTGTGCATAGCTTTACATTTCTGTGTTGTCTGTTGTCTGGTATAGACTCTGCTTTCTGTTGTCTGGTATAGACTCTGGTTTGTGTTGTCTGGTATAGACTCTGGTTTGTGTTGTCTGGTATAGACTCTGGTTTCTGGTATAGACTCTGGTTTCTGTTGTCTGGTATAGACTCTGGTTTCTGTTGTCTGGTATAGACTCTGGTTTCTGTTGTATGGTATAGACTCTAATTTATGTTGTCTAATATAGACTCTGTTGTCTGGTATATTCTCTGTTGTCTAGTATAGACTCTGATTTCTGTTGTCTGGTATAGACTCTGATTTATGTTGTCTGGTATAGACTCTGATTTCTGTTGTATGGTATAGACTCTGTTGTCTGTTGTCTGTTGTCTGGTATAGACTCTGATTTCTGTTGTCTGGTAAAGACTCTGTTGTCTGGTATAGACTCTGATTTCTGTTGTCTAGTATAGACTCTGATTTCTGTTGTCTGGTATAGACTCTGATTTCTGTTGTTTGGTAAAGACTCTGGTTTCTGTTGTCTGGTATAGACTCTGGTTTCTATTGTCTGGTATAGACTCTGGTTTCCCCCTCTGCTGTGTGTCCACCGTGACGAGGTAGAGGGGCTTGTGCGTCCCAATGACCCCAAGAGCTATGCCGACGGTAGCACAGCTACTGGTAGGGCCACCCATGTCGGACAGGTCAAGGGAGAGGGACCAGACGAAGAGACACACAAACCTGCTGCCTTGTAGGTAGACTGGGGACAGTCAAAGGCTAGGGAAAGCACCCCAAATACATGCTTGTCGAAATCGGATGTACTGAGCCACAGGCTTGACAAAGCAGTGCAACGTGAAACCTGCTGCCTTGTAGGTAGACTGGGGACAGTCAAAGGCTAGGGAAAGCATCCCGAATAAATGCTTGTCGAAATCGGATGTACTGAGCCACAGGCTTGACAAAGCAGTGCAACGTAACTTAATTCATGATGTCACAAATCAAAATTAATCGATATGGTGCTAATCCCGTGAAGTCCCATCAGGCGGTGATAGTGCCGGGCCCCCTGCCTCGAGGGGGTCCACCCATGACTACTGGTGGTCACCTTCCCCTGTGCTGTGGAGTCAAGGCACAGAGGAGTAGGTTAAGAGCTATTGACCAAATACCCCGGACACTCAACATACCACAGTGGAATGCCGAAGGAGTTTACAAGAAGAAAGACTCCCTAACACAGCGTCTTCATAAAGATAGAATAGATGTGGCATGCATTCAAGAGACACACCTCAACGCCAATCACAAATTCTCAGTCAGAGGATATCAGGCCACACGTTTCGACCGCGAAGGACACAAAGGAGGAGTTCTAATACTTACACGAAATACAATACCTTGCAGCGAAGTATCTGTGATCTCTGACAACCAAACGGAAATTATAGGTGTTGATATAATGATAAAGGACGTGAAAATAAGAATCTACAATCTGTATAGCCCAGCAGATAAGGACCTTACACTCTCAAACATGAAAATAACTGACACAAACTGCATTATTGTCGGAGACTTTAATAGCCGTTCAGAAAGATGGGGATACCCAGATACTGACAAAAGAGGAGATGAATTGGAGGACTGGGAAATAGACTCAAATCTCCATCTACTCAACAAAGCGGATGACACACCGAGCTTCTACTCCAGAAGATGGCTTACCACTTCTACTCCAGACTTAGCTTTCTGCACAGGAGACATCCTCCACAAAATCGATCGCCATGTGCTGGACCAATTAGCAGGTAGTGACCACAGACCAATCAAGCTTGAAATGAATATGGAGTATGTTCCACAGGAGCAAAAGCCCTTGCCCCGCTGGAATTACAAACGAGCAGATTGGGACAGATTTGCCATACTAACAGACAAATATTGTGAAAACATAAATACACGATATGGCAACATAAAGCAAATGGTGGAAAGTCTAAACAGAGCGATAATACAGGCAGCCACTGAGTCCATTCCAAGAGGAGCGAGGAAAAATTACAAACCATACTGGACTGAAGAACTACAAAGTTTGGAGGACAAAGTTGAAGATGCCAGGAAGACAGCAGAGAGAGAACAAACAATTGAAGCAAACATCTCTCTCAAAGCCATCTCAGCAAAATATAAAAGAACAGTAAATCAAACAACAAGAGATTGTTGGAGGGAAAAAAACAGAAAACCTGAATTTTGACAGGGATGGAAACAAACTATGGAAACTAGTGAAAGCCATGAACAATGAAGGACCTAGAAACAAACAAATAACAATTAAACAAGGAAATGCCTTGCTTACAGGCAAAAAGGCTGCAAATGCACTAATGGAACACTATGCAAATGCAAACCACATTGATATTACAACCGAACAGAAGAAAGCAATCAAAGACAAACAGATACATCATAGAAATACAGAGACAGCAGCAGAATATATGATGGCAAATCTAACAATGGAAGAAATGGAACAGGCAATGAATACCCTAAAAAAGAAGAAATCACCAGGAAAGGATGGAATCACAAATGAAATGCTAATAGGACTAGGCACCAAGGCAAAGAAGAAACTACTAGCAGTCCTAAATAACAGCTGGAAGAGAGGAATAGTCCCACAGGCATGGAAGGAAGCTATACTAATACCAGTCCCAAAGAAAGGAAAAGACCTGGAAGAACCAAATGGCTATCGACCTATCAGTCTACTTAGCTGTGTAGGAAAATTAATGGAACGCATTATCAATGGCAGGCTAACATGGCATCTGGAAGAAAACAAACTCTTAACACCACACCAAGCAGGATTCAGAAAATACAGATCCACTGAAGATCAAATAACCTATATAGCTCAGGAAATAGAGGATGCCTTCCAAGAGAAAAAGCACACACTAGCAGTCTGGATAGATTTAGAAAAAGCATTTGATAAAGTATGGAAGGAAGGACTGAAAGTAAAACTGCAAAACATGCATGTTTGTGGAAAAATGTATAAATAGATCAGCCACTACCTTGAGAACAGAACTGCCAGGACAAAAGTACAAGGACAAACAAGCAAAATGATGCTGCTGGAGCAAGGTGTCCCCCAAGGAGGAGTTCTTTCACCAACATTATTCCTAGCATATATAAATGACATCACAGAAAATTTTCCAGCCAGAGTACACACATCCTCCTTTGCAGATGACCTAGCCATATGGACATCTGAAGAATATATTAGTACAGCTAACAGCAGAATACAGCAAGCCTTATTAGCGCTAGAGGACTGGTCAAAATCATGGCTAGTGAAGATAAGTGAGGAGAAAACAACATGCACAGTGTTCTCCCTCTCAAATAAAACTCAGCAACCTAAGCTGGTATTGAATGGAAAAATATTGCGCCATGAAGAAAGTCCAAACTATCTAGGAGTCACCTTTGATCGTCGCCTGACATGGAAGACACAGGTTGAGAAAAATCGAACAAGAGCAAGGCAGAGAATGGCAATCATGAAAAAGCTTGCTGGTACAACGTGGGGAGCAGATGAGAAAGTTCTCAAGAAGTTATATACTGGACGGGTGAGGCCAGTACTGGAATATGGCATTGCAGCTTGGGCAACAGCAGCTAAGTCAAACTTTAACAAAATAAGTAGAGTCCAAAACCAAGGAATGCGAATCATAACTGGAAGCCTGAAGACAACGCCTATTAATGAACTAGAAAAGATCACTTGTTTACAACCAATGCAGGATAGAAGAGATAGCAGAGCCCAGCAACAAGCAGAAAAATTTAGAAGATTGACAGACCACCCTATGTACAACAGATTTAATGGTTTTGGAAAGGGAAGACTGAAGCGTAGCAACTTTGTAGAAACTGCAAAACGAAGGATTAGGGCAGATCCTATACTTAACATATCAACAGTCAAGCCCATACACAATGCACACAAGTTCCCAGCTTGGAGACAGCAGCAACTGCCTGAGATGATAGAAAACATTCCTGGTATTGAGAAAAAGAACACTCAGCATGAAACCGAAAGAAGAGAAATAACCCTAAACTACATAAAAGAACATTACCCAAGCAGCAATTGGACCCATGCATATACAGATGGATCAGCCAAAAATTCAATAGAGAATGGAGGAGGAGGAATTCTCCTAAATTTAAAAAATGGAGTGAAAAAACACATTCAATGGCAACTGGAAAATTTTCAAGTAACTTCAAAGCGGAGGTAGAGGCTTTGAAAACTGCAGCAGAAATGCTCCTGATGGAGGAAAATAAAGAGAAGCAAATAGCTATCTTCACAGATGCAAAGTCAGCTGTCTCAATACTCAAGAGCAATAACAGCACAGAACTAACTGACCTAAGAGCAGCACTCCATGGTCTATGCCAGAAATCCAAAAAAGTTGTAATACAGTGGATCCCATCACATTGCAGTATACCTGGAAACGAAGAGGCTGACAGACTGGCAAAAGAGGGCGGACGACTACCACAGCCTGACATAGACATAACCTATAATGAGGCAAAGAGGTTGATAAAAAGCACTTATAGAACCAAATGGGAATCTGAGCATCCAGGCCATCAGAAGGATGATGCATATTACAAACTCGACCGAAGAGAACAAGTAGCAATCTTCAGACTCCGCACAGGACATAACAGGCTGAAATACCACTTGTTCAATAAACTAAAGATAGGAGATACCGATGAATGTAATTGTAGAACTGGAAAAATGACAGCAAAACATTTGCTGCAGGATTGCCCAACGTATGCAGAACAGAGAAAGATATTTTGGCCCACACCTGCTTCATTTGAGGACAAGCTCTATGGAGATATCAACAAGCTCAAGTTGACCGCAGCTTACTTTAACTACATACAGGTTGACATTTAAAGGTGCATGAAGACCCAGAGGCATGAAATGGAATATTGCTTGGATAGCAAATCCATTATGTGGAAAGTCCAAATCGAAAGCTCGCTATGTGGGCTTCATAAAAGGTGGAAAAGTGTCCTAGTGGCACGAAATGGAATATTGCTTGGATAGCAAATCCATTACGTGGAAAGTCCGAATCAAAAGCCCATTGTGTGGGCCTCATAAAAGGTGGAAAAGTGTCCTAGTGGCACGAAATGGAATATTGCTTGGATAGCAAATCCATTACATGGAAAGTCCAAATCGAAAGCTCACTGTGTGGATGTCATCTGCAGACTGCATACTTCTGGTTTCCGGAAGAACAGCCTATGGTGAACGGAAGGCCCAATATACGGAAGTGAGGCTAAGCAGCCATGTGCAGGACGTGACGATTCCTTGGGTGAGCCCAGTACCAGAGCGCTATGTATCGGCTCTGCAAGTATGGAAGCCTCCTTGGATGGCGGGGAATGCCCATGGTCTGCCCCTGCCTTCCCTTATGGGCTGACCAGGATCTTTGGCTGTTCTATATGGACCAGCTGGGATGGGGGATAACACCACAACAGTGAGAGTCAAACGTCCTAAGAAACCCCCGGGAAGGTTAACCCGGTCAACAAATGCCCGCAGAAGTCGGATGTGTCGGCCTAACGGCGCAAGAACGCAGCTCTGCTGTAAACAGGCACAACGCAATCACATCCGAAAAAAAACTCCGGATGAACGAAGAAGAAGAAGAAGACTCTGGTTTCTGTTGTCTGGTACAGAGTCTGGTATCTGTTGTCTGGTATCGACTCTAGTTTCTGTTGCCTGGTATAGACTCTGGTTTCTGTTGTCTGGTATAGACTCTGGTTTCTGTTGTATGGTATAGACTCTAATTTATGTTGTCTAATATAGACTCTGTTGTCTGGTATAGTCTCTGTTGTCTAGTATAGACTCTGATTTCTGTTGTCTGGTATAGACTCTGATTTATGTTGTCTGGTATAGACTCTGATTTCTGTTGTATGGTATAGACTCTGTTGTCTGTTGTCTGTTGTCTGGTATAGACTCTGATTTCTGTTGTCTGGTAAAGACTCTGTTGTCTGGTATAGACTCTGATTTATGTTGTCTAGTATAGACTCTGATTTCTGTTGTCTGGTATAGACTCTGGTTTCTGTTGTTTGGTATAGACTCTGGTTTCTGTTGTCTGGTATAGACTCTGGTTTCTATTGTCTGGTATAGACTCTGGTTTCTGTTGTCTGGTACAGAGTCTGGTATCTGTTGTCTGGTATCGACTCTAGTTTCTGTTGTCTGGTATAGACTCTGATTTATGTTGTCTGGTATAGACTCTGTTGTCTGGTATAGACTCTGGTTTCTGTTGTCTGGTATAGACTCTTGTTGTCTGTTGTCTGGTATAGACTCTGTTGTCTGTTGTCTGTTATAGAATCTGATTTCTGTTGTATAATACAGACTTTGGTTTCTGTTGTCTGGTATAGACTCTGGTTTCTGTTGTCTGTTGTCTGGTATAGACTCTGGTTTCTGTTGTCTGTTGTCTGGTATAGACTCTGGTTTCTGTTGTCTAGTATAGACTTTGCCGGTATCCCTGGCCTAGGCGTTAAACGACTTTCTCCGTAATCCCGTGTATCTACGTGGGGTAATGCAGTACTCAAGAATTGGAAGCGGTTCTCGTCGCATTGATAACTTACGGGATAAGTGAGCCGGCCGCTCAGAAATCAATGACAAACTACTGAGCGTAATCTTGCCAAGAAATCAACGGCAGCTGTAAAATGCTGGTGTTGACAACGATGTCAAGTAAAGGATATGCGAAAAAGAAAAAAAAAAGTATAGACTGATTTATGTTATCTAGTATAGACTCTTCTATTGTGATTTCATCTGGCCCAGCTGTTTTCCTTTCTTGTTTTGCCATCAGTAGCTGGATGACGGTCTGGTGTCACCTGTGGCTCATGACTGTCCCTACCGGACGAGGATGTCCTAAGACAGCCATTAACGTCGTTCACTATTTCTGAAATGTGTGTCGCCATGAAATCTTGGGAAGATAATGTGGTGGTTTCCCCTTGCCTTCCACATTCACATGGTGGTCTTTTAACTCTGCCTTTGACAGCCATTTCCGACTGTCAGGACAAGTGAGTGCCCTGCTCTGCTCAGCTGCAGAGTTGTCCACTTATTCCGGTGGATACTCGGTCCCCAGAGCTGTGTTAGCCACACCGTGGTGTGTTTCCATCCTCTACCGCGGGGAGGTGCAGTTGGGATTTTCCCTTCCTAAAGTTATGGTCTATGACCAAAACTCTCCAGTACTTTTTAGAGAAGAATAGAAGAATTAGAAGTGTTGGGAGAATTTGGAGTAGATATATTAACCAAAATGTTGAATGATATTTACAGTAGTGGATATTTACCCAGTGATATGCTAAAATCTGTATTTATAGCTATACCAAAAAGACCAGGAGCAATTGATTGTGAAGATTTTCGTACAATTAACCTCATAAACCATGTCACTAAGCTTCTACTCAGAATTATAATGAGAAGAACAAGAAAGAAAATAAAAATGGAAATTAGTGAAGAACAGTATGGTTTTATGGAAGGAAAGGGTACAAACAATGCAATATATATATTACGAACACTAATAGAAAGATCAATAGAGAAACAAAGAGACATATATTTATGCTTCATAGATTATACTAAGGCATTTGATAAAGTAAAACATGATGAGCTGATTAAAATGTTGGAAGATATCAACATTGATGGGAAAGATTTAAGAATAATAAAGAATATTTACTGGAACCAAGTAGCAGCAATTAAAATGGGAAATAAAGAGGGTAGTTACGAACAGATAAAGCTAGGAGTACGACAGGGGTGTGTCTTGTCACCAGATCTTTTCTCCCTGTATAGCGAAGTAATAATGAGAGAGATCAAAGAGAAGCCAGGAATACTAATCGGAGGATATAATATAAACAATATACGCTATGCAGATGACACAGTATTGGTAGCGGATAATGCAACAGACCTACAACAATTGTTGGACAGTGTAGTAACAGAGAGTGCACAGAAAGGACTGTCCTTGAATATCAAGAAAACAGTAACAATGGTGATATCAAAGAAAATGGGGACGCCAAAATGTGACATAGAAATAGAAGGGGAAATTCTCAACCAAGTGGATAATTTTAAATACCTAGGGGCACTTATAACATCAGATGGAAGATGTACAAAAGAGATTAAGAGCAGAATAGGGCAGGCAAAGACAGCATTTCAGAAAATGAAGAGTATCTTATGCAATAAGTCGCTATCAATGAATGTAAGAAAGAGAGTACTAAAATGCTATATAGAACCAGTTTTGCTGTATGGCAGCGAATCTTGGAATGTAAATGAACAAATTAGGAAGAACTTAGAAGCAACAGAGGTGTGGTTTTTAAGACGAATGTTGCGAATTCCTTGGACTGCCAGAGTAACTAACAACGATTGCCTGAAAGAGGCTAATGAAACTAGAACACTATATACAACAATAAGAAAGAGACAAACATCTTTCTTTGGTCATGTGATGAGAAGAGAGGCATTGGAGAACATCGTGACAACTGGAAAGATCGAGGGGACGAGAGGCAGAGGCAGACCAAGAGAAATGATGCTGGGCGGACTGAGACGGTGGCATGGAAGAATATCATCAGCAGAGTTGATCCAGAACACCAAAGACCGAGATCTGTGGAGAGCCATGAACGCCTACGCCAGCCGGCACGGCACTTGATGATGATGAGTATAGACTCTGGTTTCTGTTGTGTAGTATAGACTCTGATTTCTGTTGTCTAGTATAAAATCTGCCGGTCTCTCTGGCTGAGGGGTTACACCACTTTCTCCGTAATCCCGTTTATACACGCAGGGTCTCGCAGCGAGGCGAGAACTGGAAGCGGTTCGACCCGTGCTCGTGACTTGCGGGATAACTGAGTCGGCTGCTGAGAAAGCAATGGCAAACTACTAATCTTGCCAAGAAATCAACAGACATCTGAAAGATGCTGCTGTTGACAGCGATGTCCTGTAAAGGATATTCAAAAAAACATTTAGTATAAAATCTGATTTCCACTTCTTCGGGTTTGGTGAGCGCCGCCCAACAGTCGGCGCTAACATAAAGCTGGTAGTAAGTACCGTCTACTGTCATACGGTAGCTTTGTCATATCTGACTAAGACCTGTCTAACATATATTTATCTCAATAAAATTGATTGCAGCTTCAGGTGGGTCTTGGGACAATCTGTTGATTAGTAAGAAATAACAATCTTTGAAGCTACTGAGAGAAAATATATATAGAATAAAACGTCGTTTAAAAGTCGACAGGGTCGACTTCATTGCACCGGGTTATTTTTATCCCTTATGGCTCAGTCTCTTTCAGCAGCGCGGAAAGCGTCGCACAAAGCACCAACTCCGTAGCTCCAGCATCGACCCCAGGAGTCTCCGAAAAAATGCACTCGTGAACCGAAGGACGTGGTCCAGAATCAAACCCACAACCTTGAGAGCCCGAGTCAGACGGCTTGATCACTTCGCCACGGAGACTCCCGTTAGACAGACAGACCGACCGATCGATCGATCGATCGATCGATAGATAGATAGATAGATAGATAGATAGATAGATAGATAGATAGATAGATAGATAGGTAGGTAGGTATGTAGATAGATAGATAGATAGATAGATAGATAGATAGATAGATAGATAGATAGATAGATAGATAGATAGGTAGGTATGTAGATAGATAGATAGATAGATAGATAGATAGATAGATAGATAGATAGATAGATAGATAGATAGATAGATAGATAGATAGATAGAATATGTGCCGAGACTGAGATATGGATAGTGACAAGCATGGGAAAAACACTGGCAGAGGGAGAGAGAGAGAGAGAGAGAGAGAGAGAGAGAGAGAGGGAGAGAGAGAGAGAGAGAGAGAGAGGGGGAGGGAACGATGTTAAGGGAAACATAGAAAGAGAGGGAGAGATGAAAGGAACCAGAGAGAGCCCACAACATAGAAGACTTCAGAAAAAGAAAACAAATTGCCTTTTTTTATACAATAAGACCGCCCTAAATTGCCTGTTCTAGTAATCCCAGTTGATAGAAACACTTCCGACATACACTCAGATTTGATACGGGCGGGTGTCACACCTGCTTCCGAAACATTAAACCCGGTTAAGGCCTTCAATACCTGGGTTGCTAAACTCAAAAGACCATATCGCCTGCCCTCTATACTTCTTGTTTGCTTTTCTTTGGGAATTCCCTCTATTTTAGCCTACCCCGATTACTATTTCTCTTGAAGGTTCGCTTCCCGTTTTCCTCTCCCCACCTCCCTCACCCTCTGCCAGTTCGCCTGGGTCAGCTTAAAATGGGGAAATCCGTGCGACACATTTAATGTAAGCCCCTATTTAATGAGATCAAGTTCTGATACGGCATTTTCTAACAGTTATTGAAGACGAAAATTGTGTGTGGAGTACCAGCTTGATTTACAAACAATTAGTTCGCAGTTGTTTTTACAGATTAGAATTTACATCCTGAACAACATATATTTATGTGTTTTTAAAGGGCGTTTGTGGCAATTACAGCTTAAGCAGTCGTGCTATGAAGTGTTGGACTGAGCTGTACAAGTGTTGCATAAACACTGAAATTCTATCTGTTCTTTGTCGGGAATTCTTCGCTGAATGTTTGTCGTGTTTTCAAGCACGCTGAATTCCTGATATCCCGGTAGCGTTTCTTGAGTGTGAAAACATACATTTACATCAAGATTAGCATTTCTATTTGAAAACAGAATATTTATCGACAGAGACGGACCACTAGACAATAGAAAGATGAAAGTTATCGGCACATCATAGATCGTTGCCTTTTTGAAGCAGCTAGTTCCCTTATGTCGATGCTTGATAACGTTTTCTCGAAAAATCACTTGTGATATGAGGGTCTTGAATATGGAAACATGTGATATGAGAGTATGGACTAAGGAAACGTGTGAAATTAGAGAGTGGACTAAGGAAACATGTGAAATGACAGAGAGGACTAGGGAAACATGTGAAATGAGATAGTGACCGAGAGAAACATGTGAAATGGGATAGGGGACTATAGAAACATGTCGAATTTAAGAGTGGGCTAGGGAAACGTAAAATGAGTCAACTAGTGAAACGTGTGAGAATATAGAGGTTTGACTAGGTTAGCATGTGATATTAGAGAATTGGCTAGGAAACTATGTGAATTGATAGAGTGGACTAGAACACAATTTTTATGAACCCGTTACAATACCTTCATTGCTGATCAGGTATATGGTGCAAGTTTAATATTGTCTTAACAAACAATATTCGATGTCTAATGTGATCGATCAGTATCTTGTAGATACTTTTCTGGTAGCCAATCTGTGCGGCTGGTTCCACCATGGTGCCTTGTAAGTGTGAGGCTGGTTCCACCATGGAGCAATGTAAGTGTGAGGCTGGTTCCACTATGGAACCGTGTATATGAGGCTGGTTCTACTATGAAGCCATGTAGGTGTGAGGCTGGTTCGACAATGGAACCGTGTAAGTGTGAGGCTGGTTCGACAATGGAACCGTGTAAGTGTGAGGCTGGTTCGAACATGGAACCGTGTAAGTTGAGGCTGGTTCCACCATGGAGCCATGTAAGTGGGAGGCTGGTTCCACCATGGAGAAATGTAAGTGTGATGCTGGTTCCACCATGGAGCCATGTACGTATGAGGCTGGTTCCACCATGGAGCCATGTAAGTGTGAGGCTGGTTCGAACATGGAACCGTGTAAGTGTGAGGCTGGTTCGAACATGGAACCATGTAAGTGTGAGGCTGGTTCCACCATGGAGCCATGTAAGTATGAGGCTGGTTCGAACATGGAACCATGTAAGTGTGAGGCTGGTTCGAACATGGAACCATGTTAGTGTGAGGCTCGTTCCACCATGGAACCATTTATATGAAGCTGGTTCGAACATGAAGCCATGTAAGTATGAGGCTGGTTCCACTATGGAACCATGTAAGTTTGAGGCTGGTTCCACCATGGAGCTATGTCAGTAAAGAATCGTGTTCCACACCTTGGGCTGTATCGGTCAAATGGTGCAAGCCCCATATTGTTGAAGACCAATGAGACATGTTCAGTGCCAGGCCGGCCCTATTTTGAGTTCCCAAAACGTTTCCTGGTACTCATTTAGACTAGTTCGACCTGACAGCCCGGGTCAATTTGTAAAAAAAGAAAAAGTCCCCACCCCCAATGGGGATTCGAACAGCAGATCCCCAGACCAACAGACAAGCTTAGCTTGGTACTGTAAAATGTGTAAATATCAATTCCACCTCTCCCAATTGTCTTTCAAAATGGATTGAACTCTTGCCAGCTGCCATGCTTCTGTTGCCATTATATGTATATTACGCATCGCATTTTGAATCAACCTACGTTGGTCTTTACCTCTTCTCCGTTTTCCCGTTACACTTCCCTCCATAATGAACTTTTCTAGAATTTCATAAACAGACTGCACTTATCATAATTATTAGTCAGTCATAAGGGACAGCATAAAACCCAGTACAGGTTTGAAATGTTTGATCATAAATGTTTACAACAACTCATACATTTCATATGAAAGATTATGCTGGCCACAACGTACATTTACACTAAGCAACGTTTCGATACCTTTTCTACTCTCTTCTTCAGGCTCAAATAATTCTACATGAAAATAAATATGTCACACATTTGCTTCAGGGATTTATATAGTTTTTGTATCGGTTTTATCAGAGTGTTATGTCTTTTAATGTGGCCGAAATATTTCACTTGTCTCTTTGTTTCTTTCTTCCTTTGGCTTTCTTTTCATTCTCAGCCTCTCTTTGACATCTGCATTTGGTTGTGTTTGTTTCCGTGAAATCCGATCTATTCTTAAGTTTACTCACGTACTAACATTTTGTATGAATCCACGTTTCTTTAGCCTTGCTGCACGTGTGACGTATTTCTTTGTCTTTAATGTATGTTCTGGAGAGTTCATAGCTTTCTTTCTTTGCTTTCTTTTTTTTGTATCATTTTATCGTTGATTTCTCCAGTCATCAATAATTGCTTATTTCTGTTTTCTGTCACTGGTAAGTTGGCATTTCTTGGTTGCATTCTGTTTTTCTGAAACCCCAATTTTGTACTAATGTTCTTACCGTGACTATCATATCGATATTGTTCCGTGCTTTTAACTATTAAACTGTCTTAATTATTTTTATGTTCACGTCAACCAGATATATTTGACCTGGTCGAGGGTTGGAAATCACCCCCAGGCGATTTGGGAACAGATCACTTTGCGTTGATTTCCTTTGTATGAGAGTCAGCTACTGAGAACGCAATGGCAGACTACTGAACGTACTAGTAACACACAAAGACAATAGGAGCTGGGGATGACTGCACCGTCCTGTAAAAGGACATCCAGCTAACTTTTTTTTTTAAATACTATCTCAATGGCCTCTTCTCTATTACAACTGCCTAGGTTCTTATTGGGAAAATGTGTTACAGATAATGATATAGTTTTCTTCACACAAATCTAGCAGCCGGTCTCCTCTGTAATTCCATGTTGTCTTTTTTCCAGGTTGCTCTACAATATGCATATATTTCACTATTTCTACTTTTACCTTCACGTCCCCCATGACTATATAACTATAAAGACCGCTGATGATTTTACTGCCTTCAGTGTTTGCTGTAGGTTGGGACTATTATTATTCTAGCTTCGTGCAGAGTGGCTTGCTTCGCTTCGGAAGTCACGGGTGGCAAGCATCGTCTGGATATTTTCTCCGGGGCATGCTGGTGTGTTGGGGAATGAACAGTCATGACAGATTGGCTGGCTCTGCAAAACTTGGTGGAGTATTGATGCATGATAAGGCAGACGTGGTTGCGACCTTGTGGGAGCACGTGTACACCTCGGAGGAGCAAATGGATCACCATGGTCTGGTAAGAATGCGACAGCGTGGAGTGACGAGGGGATCTGGCCGATGCTCGACGCTTAGAGGAAAGGCGAGACGCACATATAATCAGATTGCTACTGGTACTAATGGGGTTGGAACTCTTCGCTGGCTTCTGAGGATGGGGACGGAGCGCTTATGGGAATGCCCCGTATGCTGTGATGTCGGTTCCTAAATCAATCAATCAATCAATCAATCAATCAATCAATCTAGCTGTTCTTCACTATAATCGAGTTTTGGAGTAAATGTCTGTGGTATTGCTATGTCAAAAGATGGTGTCTTCATTTTCAATAGCGTCATTCCATCTTTATGAGCCGACTAATATTTTCATCTATATTTATATTTACTACACATATCTAATCCCCTCTACTTACGTAACTACCATCTGCCCAGCTTATTTCCGATACATGTCATGCACCTAGTAGATATGTCAATTCTCTATTCCCGTCTTATGACCTACTCATAAACCTAGAGAGCAGAAGTAGAGTAGTGAAGCCACGGTAGAGTGGTGGAAGTGGAGCCGGGGTAGGGTAGTGGAGCGGTGGTAGAGTAGTAGAGCCGCGGTAGAATAGTGGAGCCGTGGTAGAGTAATAGAACCGTGGAATAGAATTGGAGGTGGAGCCGCGATAGAGTAGTGGAGCCGTGGAAGTGTGGTGAAGTTAGAGCCGCAGTAGTGTAGTGGAGCCGTGGTAGAGTAGTGGAGCCGAGGTATAGTGATGGACCGTTGTAGAGTAATGGAGCCGAGGTATAGTAGTGAAGCCGTGGTAGAGTAGTTGAGCCGTGGTAGAGTAGTGGAGCTGCGGCAGAGGTGTGGAGCCGCTATAGAGTAGTGGAGCGGTGGTAGATTAGGGGGAGGGGGCGCGGTATAATAGAGGAGCCGTGGAAGAGTAGCGGGGCCGTGGAAGAGTACTGGGGGTGGAGCCCAGGTAGAGTAGTGGAGCCGCGGTGGAATAGTTGAGCCGCTATAGTGTAGTGGAGCGGCGGAAGAGTAGTGGAACGGCAGTAGAGTAGTGGAACGACGGCAGAGTAGTGGAACGGCGGTAGAGTAGTGGAACGGCGGTAGAGTAGTGGAACGGCGGTAGAGTAGTGGAACTCCGGTAGAGTAGTGGAACGACGGTAGAGTAGTGGAACGGCGGTAGAGTAGTGGAACGGCGGTAGAGTAGTGGAACGGCGGTAGAGTAGTGGAACGGCGGTAGAGTAGTGGAACGACGGTAGAGTAGTGGATCGACGGTAGAGTAGAGGAGCGGCGGTAGAGTAGTGGAACGGCGGTAGAGTAGTGGAACGGCGGTAGAGTAGTGGCGCGGCGGTAGAGTAGTGGAACGGCGGTAGAGTAGTGGAACGGCGGTAGAGTAGTGGAACGGCGGTAGAGTAGTGGAACGACGGTAGAGTAGTGGAACGGCGGTAGAGTAGTGGAACGGCGGTAGAGTAGTGGAACGGCGGTAGAGTAGTGGAACGGCGGTAGAGTAGTGGAACGGCGGTAGAGTAGTGGAACGACGGTAGAGTAGAGGAGCGGCGGTAGAGTAGAGGAGCGGCGGTAGAGTAGAGGAGCGGCGGTAGAGTAGTGGAACGGCGGTAGAGTAGTGGAACGGCGGTAGAGTAGTGGAACGGCGGTAGAGTAGGGGAGCTACTGTAGTGTAGTGGAACGGCGTTAGAGTTGTGGAACGGCGGTAGAGTAGTGGAACGGCGGTAGAGTAGTGGAACGGCGGTAGAGTAGTGGCGCGGCGGTAGAGTAGTGGAACGGCGGTAGAGTAGTGGAACGGCGGTAGAGTAGTGGAACGGCGGTAGAGTAGTGGAACGGCGGTAGAGTAGGGGAGCTACTGTAGTGTAGTTCAACGGCGGTAGAGTAGTGGAACGGCGGTAGAATAGTGGAACGGCGGTAGAGTAGTGGAACGGCGGTAGAGTAGTGGAACGGCGGTAGAGTAGTGGAACGACGGTAGAGGAGCTGCTGTAGTGTAGTGGAGCTACTGTAGGGTAATGGTCCCGCTGTATAGTAGTGGAGATATTTACCTACCGGCCAGGTGGTAATTGGTTTGAATTCTCATCGAAGTGGATTTTAAAAAAAACACATCACATGTGGTTTCAAATCGCCCCTGCTTAAAATGGGTTTCAGAAAGTGTCTTGGAAATTGAAGGCAACCGACATGCTATGGCCCAGACAACCCCGCGAGTGCCGATTGGTCTACAAAATGTGGGTCTACCACCATGTATCCATTACGCCTAAAAGGGTCATTTACTTTTCTGGGCTGGCTATCGGAGTCAGTCGGCAATAGAAACGATTCGACATTAAATTAGCCCTCCTTGGGTACTGTTGGAGAGCTCTCTTTCCCCTGTTCACGTTAAGAGCGAGCGGGATATTGAAAACCTGTATTGACACTTCATATCCGCGGAAAGGCATTTACGTATGCAATTACTTCTATGATTCAGCACAGCAAGTGCCAACTAGCTGGGACTAGGTCTAGGTTGGAGATGTGTCTTTTACGGGAGTTTGCGTGTTTTCGTTATCTGTAAACTCGAGCCCAATGCCCAGAGATGCCTTTGTCTGTTCAGGTGCAGAGATGCCCGGGCATTCATGTGAGCAGTTTATTCCCTGCACTGCTGAAGTGTAGAGTTGTCCATGTCCCAGCGACTATTCTGTCTCCTGAACTGCCTTTCCCGGACGTTTCTGTGCCACTGGGAGTTGCTGTTGGGAGCTTCCCTTTAACTATCTGAGATCAAGATGGCAAGTAACAGCCTCTGCTGTGTACCATCTGCATCTTAAAAAAGACCAGTTCGACACCCCAAGGGGACCAAAGACTGAACATTAACATAGGAGACCAGTTCAACACCCCAATGGGACCAAAGACTGAACATTGACATAGGAGACCAGTTCGACACCCCAAGGGGACCAAAGACTGAACATTAACATAGGAGGCCAGTTCGACAGCCCAATGGGACCAAAGACTGAACATTGACATAGGAGACCAGTTCGACACCCCAAGGGGACCAAAGACTGAACATTGACATAGGAGACCAGTTCGACACCCCAAGGGGACCAAAGACTGAACATTGACATAGGAGACCAGTTCGACACCCCAACGGGACCAAAGACTGAACATTGACATAGGAGACCAGTTCGACACCCCAACGGGACCAAAGACTGAACATTGATATAGGAAGGCCAGTTCCATCGTTCAGTGACGGAGGTCACCGTGCCAGCATCTGCAAAACAAAAACAATGAAACACCTGAAGACGGTGTTGGCATTTACATAAAAATGTTAATTTAATATGTGTGAGTTGTCGTCGTCGTCGTCGTCGTCGTTGTTGTTGTTGTTGTTGTTGTTGTTGTTGTTGTTGTTGTCTTCCACTTATACCGTTAGCTTCACGGGAGGAGTAATTGGAGTTCCACTGTCTGTGTGACTAGCGTCTTTCCTTCAGTTTCCTCCATATTTTCGTAAGCAGAATTGTCTCAGATAAAATACATTCCCTACCAGTTTGCTAGACCAGTTATAGATTCCATACCTATTTGACCTTTGCTACTTTTCCTTTTGCCGGTATCCGTAACGAAGGCGTTACGGACGCGGTTCGTGATCCTGCATACCCGTGAAGGAAACACAGCTACGGGCGATTTGGCAGCAGACGGTATTGCGCTGGTTTTATACAAAATGGTATGGGTGCCTATCGTTCAGAAAGTAATGGCAAACTACTGAACGTAAACTTGCCAAGACATCAACAACAGAAAAAAATGTTGGCGTTGACTGCAAACGTTCTGTAAAGGATATGCAACTAACTTTTTCTTTTAAACTTTCCCCTTTACTTCTATGAGTGCTGATCTATACCAGTGAATGTTTCTTTTTCTTCTTTCATTGGCTTGAAATAAATTCTCTGTATATGTAATTGTGTCTTTTGTATAACCTTCTCTGTTCACAAAGTGACCTTCACGTTTTGCTCCAACTATTTTATTTTTAGACCAGACGATCTGCCTTGATATGCACTGTTCACTTCATATGTGTAAGTACTAACTGTTTTTGAAGTCGCATCAGCCCAGTGGTCAGCTCTCTGACCCTCGCCCCGGTAGTCGTGTGTTCAAAATCCCCAACGGGGTAGACATATTTTAATTGACCAGGCTGACCCAGCCGGCAAATAAAATCAAAATTTATCCAGAGAAATATTGGAACATGTTGTGACAATTGTAAAAGCTTTGCGGAAAGAGAGACAGAGGAAGACAGCGAGGGAACGTGTTTGATATTCTTATGTCATTACACGGACAAGTATCAGCATACTGATACATGCTTGTGGAAGATCTCAAGATCTGGAGAAGAACGATCGCGCATGCCAGCCATAAGGCACTTGATAATGATGGTGATGATAATGATGATGATGAGGATGATGATGATGATGATGATGATGATGATGATGATGATGAGGATGATAATGATGATGGTGGTGGTGGTGGTGGTGATGATGATGATGATGATGATGATGATGATGATGATGATGATGATGATGATGATGATGATGATGATGATGATGATGATCAGTTATGGACTGGGTCTACAGAATATTGCTTGCCAGGACTAAAAGGTTTCAACACTTGTAACATACTATCTAAAGTTTAAGGCGACACATGGGGCCCACTTGCCATCTGGCAATCTGATACCCTTGGCCAGTCCGCCTTTGACTACGATGAAGAAACAATTATCAATATCGAAATGTTTCACCTTACTTTGTTCTCTGAATAATAATAATAACAATAGTCATAATAATTGCTAATGCCAATGCTTTCATAAACAAAACCATTTTGTCATCATCATCGTCTTCATTATTACCCATATCCAGGTACTCGAGGACGTGGTGTTGTGAAATCAAATTTCTCAATTTCCTTGCTGGCACACAAAACAAGGCCAAATGCTAAATAACCGGTCCTAGTCAAAAGCCGGCGACACTTTATATCTCCCAAGTCGATTCATTAATTCAACATTTCCACCAGGAAAATGGAATGTTGAATTTAGCATATGCAAAAAGACGGCCATTTGCACTAGCGTACATGGTCTCTCAGCGGAAGTATCTCAGAGTGGAGCTAGAATTCAAAATGCAGGCATCTTTTAAATGCCGCCCAGTCTGCACGGTCCAGATCATAAATTAAGCTTCTTTCATATAAGGATTATATAAAGGAGTTTTAAAAAGTTTATGAAACAGTCTTCGTTTTCTTTTTGACTCTTCACTTAGAAGCATTTGTTATTGTAATTTTCTCACAGCTCAAGACAAAAGGTGGCACATAAACCATAATTGAGAGACGGTTTTGAAAGAGTTGCTACCGGTCTTCTTCTAGAGGCGATTTACTGCAGTGCTGCCTGCTCTCATCTCTGCTTTCCTCTTTCCCACTTTTCCCCTAATGAACTGCTCAAATATAAAAGCAGTTAATGGTGATTTAGTTTTAAATATGTATAAATTATACACTCACATGCCCTTACCAGCGAACTCTGGATGGATGGATGAATGGATAGATTGAATGGATGCGAGTGTGTATATGTAATCTGTATATATGTATGAATTTATGTATAAATGCATGCATGGATATATATATATATATATATATATATATATATATATATATATATATATATATATATATATATATATATATATATATATATATAAGGTACTGAGCTGCTATAGGGGGAGGGGGTGTTCTTGTTCTTCCAAATTCCCCCCCCTCTCTCTCTCTCTCTCTCCTCTCTCTCTCTCTTTCTCTCTCTCTCTCTCACTCTTTCTCTCTCTCTCTCACTCTTTCTCTCTCTCTCACTCTTTCTCTCTCTCTCTCTTTCTCTCTCTCTCTCTCTCTCTCTCCTCTCTCTCTTTCTCTCTCTCTCTCACTCTTTCTCTCTCTCTCTCTCTTTCTCTCTCTCTCTTTCTCTCTCTCTCTCTCTCTTTCTCTCTCTCACTCTTTCTCTCTCTCTCTCTCACTCTTTCTCTCTCTCTCACTCTTTCTCTCTCTCTCTCTTTCTCTCTCTCTCACTCTTTCTCTGTCTCTCTCTCTCTCTCTCTCTCTCTCTCTCTCTCTCTCTCTCTCTCTCTCTCTCTCACACACTCTCTTTATCTAGATCAACGTGTTCAACTTGGTCAAACCAATTTAACCTATTGGCTTCATTGCGTTGATAGGTGATGTGTGCGAGGACATTTGCGGCAATTCTAAAGTAGCCTGGGTTCAATCCCCAGCGAAGCAGGATTATTATTTATTTTATTCAACAAGTGCGACTCACGAGTCAACATTTAGCAGATACTGCAGTCGTGGTGCTATTCCTTTACATATTAAAGGCCAAGACATACGAGGTTGGGTGCTCGGTTCCCTTCAGCATCGACTTTCCTTCCCAGATAATTATCATACAATTCTTAAACTTGTCCATTTGAACACGGCAGGGTCGTCCCAACATTCACATTGTCACTTATTTCACAAAAACTCGATACCCATCTTCGAACTTAATAACTTGTCAGGACCCACCATGCCGTGTAGCGGGTTCAACCCCTACATGGGTTATTCGACTAATATGTTGACTTCTCGTCCTTTGACTTGGGGACGCAAATTACGAGTACCTTAGATGTCGGAGTGGGGTCACCTGATGCCGAGGGACACTAGTAATAGGGAGAGCTAATTCACAAGCAACAATCAGTCCGGTGCACTAGAAGTTGCAACACGTGTGTACGGACAACTCTCGAACTCAAAGAGAGCCAACGCCAACAAAAAAAAAAATCAGGACCTGGTGTTCGTACTGAATAACTTCTCAAAACATTCCTTTCAATGCATTCAAGGCAATGGAAACAATACAGAATAACTTCTCATAACATTCATTTTAATGCATTCAGGAGATTAAAACTATACTGAATAACTATACTAAATAACTATGCTGAATAACTTCTCACAACATTCCTTTCGATGCATTCAGGAGATGGAAACTTTACTGAATAACTTCTTACAACATGCATTTCAGTGCATTAAGAAGATGGAAACTATACTGAATAACTTCTCACAACATTCCCTTCAATGCATTCAGGCAATGGAAACTATACTGAATAACTATACTGACTAACTTCTCACAACATTCCTTTCAATGCATTCAGGCGATGGAAACTATACTAAATAACAATACTGAATAACTTCTCACAATATGCATTCCAATGCATTCAGGCGAGAGATGGAAACTATACTGAATAACTTCTCACAATATGCATTTCAATGCATTCAGGCGATGGAAATTATACTGAATAACTTCTCACAGCACTCGTTTCAATGCATTCAGGAGATGGAAACTACACTGAAAAACTTTTCACAAGACTCATGTCTATGTATTCAGGAGATGGAAACTATACTGAATAACTATACTGAATAACTATGCTGAATAACGTCTCACTACATTCCTTTCAATGCATTCAGGAGATGGAAACTACACTGAATAACTTCTCACAACATTGATTTCAATGCATTAACGAGATGGAAACTATACTGAATAACTTTACTGAATAACGTCTCACAACATTCCTATCAATGTATTCAGGCGATGGAAACTATACTGAATAACTTCTCACAACATTCCTTTCAATGCATTCAGGCGATGGAAACTGTACTGAATAACTTCTCACAACATTCATTTCAATGCATTAACGAGATGGAAAGTATACTGAATAACGTCTCACAACATTCCTTTCAATGTATTCAGGCGATGGAAACTATACTGAATAACTTCTCACAACATTCCTTTCAATGCATTCAGGCGATGGAAACTATTGCCAGCTGGGAAGTAAAGGCAACCGGTGTGATATTGAACATATTACCTATCGAGTATTGAGTGGTATAACAAAGATGGAGGCTAACATCATATACCCACCCAAAACGACCCATGGGGGTGAAAATAGATCCTTTAGTGTTACTTTCTACGTAGGGTACGTTAGAAAATGGATCTTTTAGTTTTACTTTCTACATAGGATATGTTAGAAAATAGATCCTTTAGTGTTACTTTCTTCATAGAGTACGTTAGAAAATAGATCCTTTAGTGTTACTTTCTACATAGAGTACGTTAGAAAATAGATCCTTTAGTGTTACTTTCTACATAGAGTACGTTAGAAAATAGATCCTTTAGTGTTACGTTCTCACATAGAGTTACGTTAGAAAATAGATCCTTTAGTGTTACTTTTCACATAGAGTACGTTAGAAAATAGATCCTTTAGTGTTACTTTCTACATAGAGTACGTTAGAAAATAGATCCTTTAGTGTTACTTTCCACATAGAGTACGTTAGAAAATAGATCCTTTAGTGTTACTTTCTACATAGAGTACGTTAGAAAATAGATCCTTTAGTGTTACTTTCCACATAGAGTACGTTAGAAAATAGATCCGTTAGTCTTACTTTCTACATAGAGTACGTTAGAAAATAGATCCTTTAGTGTTACTTTCCACATAGAGTACGTTAGAAAATAGATCCTTTAGTGTTACTTTCCACATAGAGTACGTTAGAAAATAGATCCTTTAGTGTTACTTTCCACATAGAGTACGTTAGAAAGCAGTGGCAATCAGAGCCTATACTAGACAATGTTATGCTCAATAGCTGGTGTTGTGACGAAGGGGTGACGAACGCAATTCGCAATCTTGCATACCGCTTTCGAAACACACCTGGGGGAGATTTGCATCTGTTATAGTTTTCGTACAATGGTATGAGTGCCGGTTGTTTAGAAAACAATGGCAAACTACTAAACGTAAACTTGCCAAGAAAGGACAAACAGCTACATAATGATAGAGTTGACTGTAACGTCCTGTAAAGGATATGCAACTAACTTTAACTGTATGCACACGCCGGAATTCTAATCAGTCACCCCTAGATGACGGGTATTTTGACGAGCGGCATCTAAACACTAAACAAAAGACGTCATAACTAGCCAGGTGTGGCTTCACTTGAACACACAACCACTGGTAGCTGTGTCTACACATACTGACTGCCAGCTGACACAGTTACTAACAAGACATTGACATTTCTAAACTATTGTGTAATGTTTAAGGGGCCCACTTCACAAAAGATCCACAGAGTCCACTTCATTGGAGACCCACAGGGTCCACTTGATAGGAGACCCATAGGATCCACTTCACAGGAGACCCACGGGGTTCTTCACTTCACAGGAGACCCACAGGGTACACTTCACAGGAAACCCACAGGGTCCACTTCCTCGGAGACCCACAGGGTCCTCTTCATCGGAGACCCATAGGGCCCACTTCATCGGAGACCCACAGGGTCCACTTCACAGGAGACCCACATGATCCACTTCACAGGAGACCCACGGGGTTCTTCACTTCACAGGATACCCACAGGGTACACTTCATAGGAGATCCACAGGGTCCACTACATCGGATACCCACAGGGTCCGCTTGATAGGAGACCCAAAGGGTCCACTTCATAGGAGACCCACAGGGTCCACGTTACAGAATACCTACAGGGTCCACTTCGCAGGATACCAATAGGGTCCACTTCATAGGAGACCCACATGGTTCACTTCAAGGAGACCAGAAGGGTCCACTTCATTGGAGACACACATGGTCCACTTCATTAGAGACCCACAGGGTCCACTTCATCGGAGACCCACAGGATCAACTTCATCGGAGACCCACAGGGTCCACTTCATCGGAGACCCACAGGGTCAAATTGCCATCGGACAAGCAGCCTCCCTGGCCAGTCCGCCGCAATCCACAGCTGTGATATGTGCACATTATTCCGATTGCTTGTTAAAGTAGATATTTTCCTTCACCGAGAAACTGCCGAGTCAATAAATTACGGTTTGTTTTTACATGCATGTATAATAATTTATTATTATTATTATTTTTTAATGATAGCGGGGTTTCGTCTTTTATTGAGTGTCAACTATCGTTTGGCTTTTTAAAGATATTAGGTTAGATTATTGCTGAGTTCAGAAAAAGATGATCGGAATTTTTAAATTGATCTGGTCGACCCAGCCTACTAAGTTGTACCACGAAACGTCTTGGTAAGTGGATGTTTTTTGGGTTTGTTTTTAATAGAACAAACTTTTCTGTGGCCTAAAGTTGCCTTAAGTATTCCCCGAGAACATACTGTGCCATCTCTGTGTTGATGTTAATCATCGCGAATGTTCCGTTTGACTATATCCGCCATCTAAAACTGCTAGAATACGAAAATACCAACCTCTCAAATAAACCGACCTCAGCCTTCCATCTCACAGAGCCTCGGATTTATTTTCCTGACTCAGATGTGCCCGAGTGAGCTCACGAGTTGCCATCAACACCAAGTCTCGTCTGACCAGAGAGCAAGCATAAATCTACTGATTCTGGCCAGCTTCTCTGTTACATTCACACTCTGGGTTTTATATTTCTGTTTTTCCCAGCAGCATTTCTACGATTGCTAAATGGACATAGACATTAGTATTCTCATCCATCGTAGAAATCCGGCAGCGGGCGTGATTTTGATGAAGCCAAACTCCATTCCAGCCAGATCGTGGGCAATATTCCCCTTCCAAATAAGCAGGGGTATTTCAGGACGGCTTCGATCGTGGGTCATTATGTCCCCCCTAGTAATATCGGATCTCGGATAAGAAACCAAGTAAACGAGCCAGCGTCAGCGGCACGGAATAAATCATCGCAGTCTCCTACTCGCCCGGCCTCCGGTAATTAAGTAATTTGTATAATAGAGAAGAAAATTATAAAATCAATAGGCTGAATTCACTGATATCCGACGGCATTAAAGCGCCGCTGATCGCCTCAAAGAAATGAGCAGAGAATATCGCTCGACGTCGTGTGAGATCTGTAGCACTCTTTTCACGCAGAACGTTTTAAAAATAGGAATGAACGAGTGACTCGCGCCAGGAAACGAGAGGTGCTTTTCATTAGGGGAAACCAAATTGCAGAATCCAATTTCGTGTCCGGCATAATTTGACTTTTAAAGAGCATTCCCTGTTTCTCAATAGGGTATAATGGATTGCTCAAGACGAAAGGGGAAGCAAACCTTTCGAAGCTCATAAACTGGATGTCATTATCCTTCTAACGATAATCCTGTTTATGGCAAATGGAAAAATCAAAGGATTGCGTGTCTTTTAACTGGGAGGAAAGTTTTTCCAACAGCTTCGGATGGCGTGAAAACAAATGGAGACTTATTGAGAGTAATGCGAATCTTGTTGATGGATGATGTCGGGGAAACAAAGTCTTGTGCCTGTTCCACTTCGCTGGATGCAAACACGATTATATTCCGATTGCATATGACTGGCAGAGTCCATAGAAGAAAACGGAGTCTTTCGAACGTTCAGATCTGATTACCGAGTAATCTTTCACTGATGATGTCAGCCAGGAACAGGTTACAGGCGAAGGATCCTGCTGCCTTAAGACTTGTTTGGGGGTAATTGTGGTTGAGTGGCAGCCCGCCCATTTGCTGCCGTGGATAGCGGATTTCGAGTCTCCGAGGCGCCGCACTGCTTGGGTCCGGGTAGTTCAGATACCATCTGCGGAAATCAGGGTAAAGTTAGTTGCGTATCCTTTACAGGACGTCGCAGTCAACCTCATGAATTTTTTGGTTGTTTGTGATTTTGTGTGGCAAGTTTACGTTCAGTAGTTCGCCATTGCTTTCTGAACTACCAGCACTCATACTATTGTATCAAAACCAACGCAAAGCGGTCTGCTTCCAAATAGCCCGCAGCTGTGTTTCTAAAGCAGTATGACGGAATACGAATCGGGTTTGCAAGCCCGCCTGACACAGACATCGGCAAACGAAGTTAAGCAGGTTTTAAAGCAATTTTCTTTGGGGCAGTTTATGATTAATTAGGTAAGTTTACGTTCAGTAGTTTGCCATTGCTTGCAAACAATTAAAGGCAGTCCGATATTAGAAGTCGCCGTTGGGGATGTGAAGTGTTAGGCCTTCACATATTCTAGGCCACGACATATTAGGTGAAGAGACCCGTTCCTTTTCTTATCACTTCTCCTTCTCAAGCAATTCTCAGAAAATGCTCTCGTATCCGTGTTTGTGAAACTGGGTCGGCCCCAGAACCACACCTGTTAAAAAATTGTAATCTTCTTCTGGGGATTGAATCCGCACCAAAGTCTTGACAGGTATCACTGTGGGTGTGTACTAGATACTCAAAACATGCATTTGTTTGCTTCTGGTGTCAAAGAAAGGAAGGAAGAAAGAAAGAAAGAAAGAAAGAAAGAAAGAAAATAATAGATGATAATGCTGTTGTCGTAATTAGTTTCCTGGTTCAAATTACTATTTTAATCACACATCAAAAATAAGAAGAGCGTTTAGGTGAAAAATCTTCATGGCAAAAATAGACAAAAGAGAGAAAAAACCTGAACAGACAATGACATGAATGACACTAAAACAATTGCAATGAAGCTTAAAGGTATGATGTAAATATATAGAATATAATTCTCTCTGTTGTCCATTTTCGTTCATATTGTACTTTTTTGTATAATAATATGTTTACACTAGTGGCTTTATTAACATTGTCATTTCTGCCTTTGTTTGCCGATGAAGGCTTCTCGCTGTATTGTCATCGTCATTGTTGTGATTGTGTGTGTTATTATTTGTTTCCTTGTTTATTTCACCTAGCTTTTAACCCAAGCATAGTCCATATACGTGCTACTACATACAGTGCTCTGGATTGATTTGTGCCTGTGGATTAGCTAAGCCTATTACCCGTGTCCCTCGCCATCATGTAACACCACTCCAACTTCTGCGGTACTTGTAATTTTACGTCCCCAAGTCAGCGACGAGAAGTCAACATTTTAGTCCAACTGACCCGTGTAGAGGTTGAACTCCGCAACCTAGGTGTCAGCTCATCGGAAGTTTCAGAGCGAGCGTTCGTATCCTTTCAGCAATGCTGACCTCCTTATGATTATGTACAGCTGAACTTCTACGAACTATCTGGTTGTCTCCTATTATTGATTGCATTCTTGCAGCTTTCCCTCGATTAACTCCATTTCATTTGTCCACATATTATTTTAAATAATCTAATACCCAGCCTTCTCGGATAAGGGCGATGAACAGGAGGTCCGTTGTGTAACTTGTCTTCTTCTTCTTCTTTTTCTTCAGCATTCCGAGCCATTGAGGTTCTTTGCTGCAGATATAAGCCGTCTCCATTCGTCTCTCTGGTTGACCTTCTCTTGCGAGTCGCTGATTCCAAGTGCTTGAAGAAACTTGTGAAACTTGTGACCGTTAAACATCCCACATCAGTTCGAAATCGCCAAGAGTAATCCGTGAGACCGCTGCTGTGGCAAAATTGATAGTAAATATAACTTACCTACGGGCAGGTTGAGCCCTTTGCCTGGGATGAAGTCTGTCTGAAGGAAGTAAACCTTAAACAAATGTATGTTGGAGGTCGGGCACGTCCATCTTTGAGGTGCATAATCTTGGTGCTAGGCATACCCCCCAAAAGAGGCTTGAAGAAGAAGAATTCGAGATTCCATATAAGTACAAGTGAAGTAATCGGCATTTTCACACCTAAAGGCGCCATACTTTTTTAAGAGCATGCATCTTTCCCATTGCAACATACGCCTGTGAGACCTGTACACTTACTAAACAAGCTGAACAGCGCATAAATGCCTTTGAATATAAATGTTATTTTTTTTTTTTTGCATATCCTTTACAGGACATCGCTGTCAACACCAGCATCTTTCAGCTGTCTGTTGATCTCTTGGCAAGTTTACGCTCAGTAGTTTGCCATTGCTTTCTGAGCGGCCGGCTCACATACCCAATAAGTTACCGATAGGATTCGAACTACTGCTGATTCTCACCGTCATCACGTACCGAAGAGAGTATACGAGATTACGGAGAAAAGTCATAACGTCTAAGCCACCAAGCCGGCTACATGTTATATACGGGTTCTAAAAATATCTTGGATACAGATAAGAACAAATGCATCCATAAGAAAAGATCTGAATACTGAAGAAGGTTAGCTACTAAAGACGATAAAACAAAGAAAATTGAAATATTTTGGTCACTTGAAACGTCATGAAAGTTTCGAGAGAACAATAATGGAGGGATATATGCCTGGGAAGAGAGGAAGAGGAAGGCCAAAGAGAAGATGGGTGCAGGATGTAGCAGACAATCTCCAGATGGGTGTATCGGACGCGGGACATCTCGATAATGAGCGAAATGTTTTCTAGAATGTTGTTATGAGAGCGAGGTTCTGCAAATGACATGCTACTGAATGAAAGAATGAAGGCACATTAGGAATGCATTGCTAGAACCATATCTTCATGCACCAGTCGGCACTCGGTGCGTCAGTATTACATCGATCTCCTTTACTTCCCAAGGTATGTTGTGGTACCCATGTTTTAGCTGTGTCGACCTAGGAACCGAGGATAATTTGGCATATCGGATTCGAACCTATTGCCACTGGCGAGCGTCTTTTTATACCATGGGATTTCAGCCTAGCCGTGACTGTGACGTATCTGTCACGACCAGGTGTCTAAGAAACTTACGAACATTAAAAAAAATTTTTTTTGTTGCGTATCCCTTAAGGGACGTTGCAGTCAACACCAGCATTTTCAGCTGCTGTTGATGTACTAGGCAAGTGTTACGTTCAGTAGTTTGCCATTGCTTTCTGAACGACCGGCCCCTATACCTTTTTCGAAAAAACCAGCACCGCCGTGTTTCGAACCCGGAACCCGGGTATACGGGCTCACAAACCGCGTTCGCAAGCCCTTAGCCACAGAGACGGTTACGAATATATACCCTTCAATAATCAAACACGAAAGATCTCCAACTGAGACTGTCTAAAGATAATGTTCAACTATCCACTGGCAAGGCTTCAAAATACGACATTTATTGAACAGACACGATGAGCCATCAGATGAGCGATGAAGCCCGCCTCTGTCATTCAACTATACAATCGTAGTAATTTATTAATATTCAAGCTCTTCATGATAATGATAATTCCAGCTCTACATATGTCTTGCAGCCATTCATAGCTTGCGAGAATACTCAATTAACCATTGAGCCTTTACGGGTATCTTGATCATATCTCAACCACAAACTTGCAGTTCTCCCCTTTCTGGAGTATAATTCCTCTGAATCCCTGTACAAGGCAGCGTTAGCATAAAACCCCGCATGTACTGGCGTTGCCAGTAGTGGGTTGTGCTCAATATTTAAATCTCAAATCCCGAAACAACCAAATAAATCAATGAGTCTTAATTCTCAAGTCCGATTCGTTGACATTCAGGACGACTGAGCCCTGACAAAAGCTTTCACCTATGGGAATGAGGCAGACGTAGACACGTCTCTCCTTACCAGGTACCAAGGCATCAACTCCACGGAGACTGTGATGAAGAGCTCCCTTTTCCGTATCCACGCCCAGAATCCACCGGAGTTTGTCAGACCAATGTTCTACTTCACATCTGCGGACGGGTTTGTTAAAAGGCAACCAGTCAATAGGTGGCCAGGTGTTCGAGTCCCCATCATTCAAGGCCGATATTGTGAATGTGTTGTTGGTGGGATGGAAAGGGTCTCAAGGGATTTCCTAGCAAATGCTATTTTGGGGTGTAGAGGAGGGGCACATCACGGTATGTTTGGATTGTCAAGGAAGCTATTCTCGCTAATAAAACAATTCACAGGATAAATGGGACGCAGAGGTGTTTCCAAGGCACCAGGGCCAGGTTCTATACTGGCCAAGTCCTACTGACACGTCCTTGTCGCTGCGTCCTGGGTAACAGGTCCCTTCGGGATCCTTGATAAAGTAAGTAGGATCGCCGATTCCTCCGAAGTCGGAGAGTATCTGCCTGCACGGCGAGGAACCACCAGTCTGCACACCAATAAGTCAGACATGGGACAACAGATACTCACGCAAACCTCAGGTCCGGTATGACATCACACTGATGTTGGACAACAGGATACCTTCATCCGACATACAGGACTTCGCGCTGGAGATCACAGCAAGCGAACGCAAGCAAGCAATCACAGGATAAATATACCCGCAGGTGATAGGGAAAAAAAAAAAAAAAAACACACACACACACACACACACGCACACACACACAAACACACTCATAAACCATAAACATAGCCAGAAACTTTATAAACAAACTAAACATGCCCACAAAACAAAGAAATACGATAAACACACCTACGAGCCAGAAAACACAATTAGGAGGGGAAAGTTAAGAAAGTTACCATATCTGGAGCTAAATTTTAGCTCTTCACATATAATAGATCACGCATAGGGAGGTCAGGTAAGCTTCATACCCCGCCTTCTTTCGTTCCTTAAACATTTCCAAAAAACTCTGAAAATCATCATCATCAAGTGTCATCTATGCACACCAATTGGTTGTAGTGCTACGTCTTGGAAACCATCGGGTGCCAATTTCACTCAGCTCGGTCAACCCCAGAGCTCTATTAGTTGAAACAAAATTAGGGAGTCTCCGTGGCGATGTGGTCAAACCCTCTGACTCGGGCTCCGAAGGTTGTGGGTTCGATTCCGGGCCGCTTCATTCGGTTCACGGGTGTATTTGTTTTCCAGACTCCTGAGGGTTGTCGCTGGAGTTACGGTGTACATGCTTTGTGCAAAGCTTTCCGCGCTGCGGAAAGAAAAAGTTGCTTAAACGTCGACAGGGTCGACTTCATTGCACTGGGTTTTATCCCATATGGATCAGTCTCTTTCCGCAGCGCGGAAAGCGTCGCACAAAGCACGAACTCTGTAGCTCTAGCGACGAACCACAGGAGTCTCCGAAAATATTCACTCGTGAACCGAAGGACGCGGCCCGGAATCGAACCCACAACCTTCAGAGCCCGAGTCAAACGGCTTGACCACTTCTCCACGGAGAGCCATATGGGATAAACACCCGGTGCAATGAAGTCGGCCCTGTCGACTTTTAAGCAACTTTTTAAAAATTCTACCACAACTTGAAACTGAATTCAAGACTGGTTTGATGATAAGCCAGTGAACCCATCTGTACACCAAACATATGGCTCATAAAAGCCGTCACGATTGACAGGCCAGACGATGGAATAGACCAGTCGCATTACTGGGTGGCGATGGTACCAACTTGCTGATTGCAGGAAATATGCTGGGTTATGGGTGGGGGAGAACTCTCAGTTAGTGTCAATGTGGGTTCCAGACGAGAGTCGTTAAGTAAAGGTCTGACTAACTCACATCATTGCATCTTTCACATTTATCAATACACCCTGAGTTGTTGGTGGAGCGGGGTCATCATAGGAGTCGCCTCAGTCGGGGTATCTAGTCCCATGATCAGCATTGAACGTCGTTCTAACATAAATCTAGCCTTGTAACTACCCATAACACAAGCATGTTTCCGAAGTCAACGAGGGACGCAAAGAATAGAACCACTGCAACTTACAATGCATGTCATCCCAGGCTGCTAACGGGATTTGGCGTGAGACTTGCTGCCTCGCCCCATACATAACATTAGTTGCAACATCAAACTAAGCATGAACACAGTCTTCACTGGCTCAGCGTAAGTTGGCTGGAGCTCTATTCTCCATTGGGAGATGAAAGGAAGACGGAAGAAGAAGAAGAAGAAGAAGAAGAAGAAGAAGAAGAAGAAGAAGAAGAAGAAGAAGAAGAAGAAGAAGAAGAAGAAGAAGAAGAAGAAGAAGAAGAGGAAGAAGAAGAAGAAGAAGAAGAAGAAGAAGAAGAAGAAGAAGAAGAAGAAGAAGAGAAGAAGAAGAAGAAGAAGAAGAAGAAGAAGAAGAAGAAGAAGAAGAAGAAGAAGAAGAAGAAGAAGAAGAAGAAGAAGAAGAAGAAGAAGAAGAAGAAGAAGAAGAAGAAGAAGAAGAAGAAGAAGAAGAAGAAGAAGAAGAAGAAGAAGAGAAGAACAAGAACAAGAACAAGAACAAGAACTTTTTTTCTAGGAAATTTAATGTGGCAGTTTTTATTTTTTTATTCTTCTTTTACTCTATCTACATCCGTTTAACAAACTTACCCGCTATATTTTCACGTTAAAAAACAAATAAATAAATAAATAAAGATGAAGCGAAGTTTCAGCAACTGTTGTGTGACATGATCAGACTATATGCTATATCATTTCATTAGATACTACACACAAATATCACTATTAACCATTTGAGAGGCGCTTGTGTGATGGTTCGGCCGTGTTTTGGCGCGGCCCAAAGGGAAGCACAAAAAAAAAAAGTAATCTACGATACAGGTGGCAAGAGGCGACTAAATCATGTGTGGCGTAAGACTGGGTACCTCATTCTGTCAAAACAAAAATACGGTACATCAGTTTTGATTCACCACAAACAAACCACGCAATTATTTTTAGCAATGACCTAGATCTGGTGGGATTGTCGATTTTCAGAATAGGGATAGCGGGATTCACTTCTTGGTAGGTCGACAAGCGTGTTTGCAGCAAGATGTATTCAAAACCACATGTTACTGTCTCCCGACGACAGTGAGGGCCCTCTGGGCCCAGAAACATTTACTGCATCCATAGATCGGTCCCGCAATCCATCACACACTCAATCGGAAGTGATCGACAACACATTACATTTATATCATTCTTTATTGGACAGAGTTGTTCACTTCTCACAAATGACCCTACCCCCATACACAAGTTGCACAGTATGTCAACACACCCCTACACCCACTATGGAATCACTCCTATGTCACATGATTTCCTGGGAACTCACGCGATTTCTTTCTTTGCGGTGAATTAAAAATGAAAGGCCAAAAAAGTGTAGCTGCAAAATCCATCAGTCACGAACGGTCTACAAAGAGTCGGGCATGAGGTGGCTGTGGACCAATGCTGCAGTGGAAATGAAAGGCAGCAGAAGAGAAAATGTGATGGTTACACAAGGATCAAGGAGGTCCATTCTTACTGCCCCTGGGGAGATGAAAGACAGCAGAAGTAGAAATATGAAGGTTACATGGGATAAGTAAGATCTATTTTCACTGTCCCTAGAGAGATGAAAGACGGCAGAAGAAGAATTGTGAAGGTTACATACAGATAAGGAAAACCCACTCACAGTGTCCCCGGCTATTTAGACAGACGAAGACTCGCCGTGTCATTTATTGAGACACTCTTTCGTCTGCTAAGACCACATGGTTACCAAGATGACAGTATTAAAGACTTACCCGGGAGGTAATGAAACGTGGACAGATAGAGACCATCAAGGCTCGCACCAACTGCTGCCTCAGATGTCGCCTACAAACGACTCGGCAAACAGCGTGTCCAATCATCCATCATAAGAGTTAAACGGCCATAAAGTCGGCTGGAGTCTGATGAATTAAAGGCATACAAACTTTGATACTCTCGCTGTCTCTTCATCAAGAAAATTAAAATCCTTCCACGCACTCCCTGAGCCAGCCCAACTGTAAATATATCCACTGATCAGACTTGGGGCTAATCATATTTGCTTTTCGCGCCTTTTTGCACCCATTGGGAACTTCATCGGGTTGAAACAAAGATGCAATCAATTGCTCGCGTATTGCTATCGTTTGGGCCTGCCAAGCATGAAGCTAAGAAGGCAACGGTCTAGAAAGCGTTGCAGTCAACTGCAAAATCTCTTCCTTTTCCAGCAAACAGTCCGTAAACAAATATGATCAGCGTTTATGGCTGCCAGCCGGTGTCCGGATTGATTTTTGCTGTTTTATCAATCAGTGTACAAACAATTTCTCATCCGCCGACCTCTCGTAACCTCAACACCGGCTGCATCACAAGTTGTTACTTTAAAAATCATTCAGCCGCGTCCCACGTCTTCAATGGAATATTGTCAACGCCAAACTGGCAACCAAATGTCCGCTATTCACTCACACTACACACAACATTGTCTGCATGCTGAAGCCAAGTCTGCACAAAACAAGCGCCAAAAATATCAACAATAATCGGGGGAAAAGAAGAGTTTCGCATGGTGAATTAAATAGGGAAGTTATTTCTAATGAGATATACAAACGAATTCCATTATTTGGAATTATTGCTTTAATTGAATGAATCAATATAGAATTCGTTAGCTGTTTGTGAGTTTTTTAAAGCATTTTCGCGCTAATTCTCCGCACCTCCGTTTTGCAACAAGACGGGCATGTTTGAATGGGGCTGTGCGGAAATAGAACCTTGTTCTCTTTGCATATTTCGGTAAAGGTTTATTGGTCACTACAAATTCGGCTCGCTTGTTACAGAAGAACAATGAATTTTCTGGATATTTGTTTTTAATTTCCAGGGGACATTTTGTTCGTATAAGCGTTTAGAATTATCTAATTCCATACCAAGAAATCATCATTAACATCATTATTACCATCATCATCATCATCATCATCATCATCATCATCATACGTTAGTCCGCTGCTCGTTGCAACATTTGTTGTCATTTTTTAGAATGTCTGTGACGTACAACACAGAAATCATCATCATTTGTCAACCAACTGACACAGGCGTTCAAGCATTTCCACAGATCTGGCTCCCAGGTGTAACACAGAAATATCATTTACAAAAACCCATAAGGTCATTTACATAACGCGAGAAATAAATCCGCTGGTAATGATTGGCACTCATTGAAACAAAGGATGAAATGGAGATGACAGAGCACTGGATAATATAACATTGAAAGATATTGGAACATCCTCATTCGCAGTTGGCGGATTCTATGTCCGGTTGCTGATATTTTAAATATTGTTTATATCGTCACGTCCTGAAATCTTTAAATCCTTCGATGTGTGCTAATGAATGCATATGGCGATACTTCCCCAGTAATGTATCGAGTAACAAGGAATTGTTTGGTGGGATTGTATGCGTACAACGAACAACAAGAATTTTAAAAAAAATATGTCTGTATTCATTGTTTAACTATGTGTTATGTAACATTATGGTGCACAGGGACAACATATGGACCATTCGGCTCTAATTTGTCCACCGAGGCAGTCTTGCATATTTGTTCTGCACGAATACCTCCAAGTATTGCTAAGTGTTTACACAATTTTACATGGATCTGATGCAGTGCAATTTATTTATTTGCGATCAGTTACTCGGATGTAAATAGTTGTTGTTGTTGTTTTCCCATTACCCTTACCTTGTTCAAGCTCAGAAGATTAGGTTTAATTAGGACCCATCCCAGCCTTAGATTAAACAATCTCGTGACCCATCATTCTTAGTTAATTACCTCCACCCCTTTCAACCTCAGAACAGAATTAGCCACATTTCGGATATTAATCTGAAAGGAAACATCGTCCATAAGGATTGAAAAGGCAAAATGATCGACTTCATTGCAACGTGTTTTATCCCATATAACCAGGTCTCTTTTCACAGGGCGACCTGCCGAACACGCCAACAAAGCTCGATCTACGTAATTCCAGCGACGACCGCCTGGAGTCTCTGAGAAAACTGCACTCTTGAAACAAATGTCGTAGCTTGGAATCGAACCCACAACATTCTGGGCGCATGGCAGCACCTCTTTTTTTTCATCTTATGCTTACCTTTTCTTAAAACTTTTATTTCGTACTAAACAATGTGCATTATGTGTTTTCCTTTACATTTGCGAATACAGTACATGTATTCATATAGACATATGGCAAGGTGCAGTTACCTACACATGACTTAATGATGATGATGGTGAAGTAATTATCTGCTCTTATACACGCTAACATCTTGTCATACATCACGGTATTGGGGGTCTGCATGGCCGAATGGATAAAAATGTTCGTTCTTAAACATCTGGTGTGCTGATGCAGAGGTAACGGGTTAAACTCCTACACGGGTCAATTGGTTGATTTGGGACGTAAATTACAAGTCCTCTGATGTCGGAGTGGGTAAGTCTGTTGGCAAGTAACACTAGTAATAGGCAAAGCTAATCGGTACGCAAAGGTCATTCCAGTGTACTGACGTATATGGACTTCGAATGAGTTCAAAGCGAGCGAACGTTAAAATGTTTGCTTAAAACTTGTACACGTTTCAGTATACCATGAGAGTGCAACGATTTAAATAACATCATTTTCTCTTAATAACTAACACTGAAATGCTTTACATTTGAAGATACATAATCGCCTTAAATTTTTCATATAATTGTATTTTCTTTACTTACAGTTTTTTTCTTCTTTTATCTATAGCTTCAAATGACATTAAAAATGTGTTCTTACAAAATCATGCTAAATTAGTCCAACTTATTAGTAATATGATATCTAGTGTTATTAAATATCCTAAAGTTGTCTCCCTTGGTTGGGTGCTTTGCTGTAATTTTTATCTCCCATTGTTAGCTTCACATGGTTTTAAAACAGACGATTTTATTTTTGTTCGCATATCCTTTACAGAACATCGCTGTCAACATCATCATCTTTCATCTGATTGTTGATTTCTTGGCAAGATAACGCTCAGTAGTTTGCCATTGCTTTCTGAGCGACCGGCTCACATACCCCGTAAGATGCCAACCCGGAGAGAACCGCTACCGATTCTCGCGCAACGTCACGTTACTCACGAGAGTATACGGGATTACGAAGATAGTTATGTAACCCCTAGACAAGGGAGACCGGCTAACAGACGATAGTATATGTGAAATATAAGTACAGAAAGGAATATGAATGACCACAGATGTAGTCCACAAGGTGCAATGTTGCTGACATGTGGGTATATAGATAGACAAATTGAGCGGCCATCGAGGAAAGAGAAAACTGAGAACCACTGAAACATTAAACAAACTTGAAACGAAGATAGTATTACAAAACCAGATTAAGGCGCGAGAAATAATAGTAACATCCTGGCAAAGGGCGGAGAGTGCTGGAGACGCATCATGGCGACCCAGATTGTGAAGGTGGCACATTCTCTAAACACATTTGAAGCTGTTCTTTTATGGGTATTGCACATCTACTGAGGGGCGACTGGCCAAGTGGTTAGAACGCCGGACTCTCCTTCGGGAGGCCCGGGTTCGATCCCTCGGTAAGGTGTGGGATTTTTTCTGTCGGGGGCAAAAAGAAAATCCTAACCTGCACAGTTCGCGGCGACTGCACTAGCCAGGCGGCCTTAATTCCTCAGGCTCAAAGACCCCTCTGCCATACACCGCAAGGTACTATATTGGCAGTAAATGACAGTTTTATGACAGTACACCTACTTGTTATTCTTCAACTTATTATTATTGTTGTTGTTGTTGTTGTTGTTCTTCTTCTTCTTCTTCTTCTTCTTCTTCTTCTTCTTCTTCTTATTATTATTATTATTATTATTATTATTATTATTATTATTATTATTATTATTATTATTATTATTATTATTATTACTACTATTACTATTATTCTGCCTGTGAGCTGAAAAATTAAACTGTGGAGGACACTTTTACGCTCCATGAAATGTAGTGGACAGATGGAACTAGACCCATATTTGCATGGACCAATCAGCGCTGGAGGTGTGCTGTGGTCAGTATCACGTCGGCCGCCATCACTTCACATTTTCTGTACCCATTTTAGACTGGGTTACCTTGGAGCCCAGGTCAATTTAAAAAAAAAAAACAACATATGGGATGACTTTAGGATTTAGATCATTACAATTAATTTCAGCTCATCATGATCACTGCACTCCGGACACGTCCATGGGAGCTCAGATCTTCCCCATAGAAAATCCATCAACCTTCAGCCACAATATGTGCCAGTCCAATGTTGCTTGACAATCTAGCTCATTATGCTGCTCTTTTCTGGCCGTACTGATCTTTAATCCTAACAATTGAATTCTAACGGTTAGTACCACTTCAATCAGTTGAACGTATTCGCTTCGGACTGCCTCTTTAGGATCGTTCATGATATCGACTCGATCTATTGGATCCCTGATATAGTAGCAGTACGAGGAGTCTCTGTGGCGAAGTGGTCAAGCCGTTTGACTCGTGCTCTGAAGGTTGTGGGTTCGATTCCGGGCTGGGTCCTTCGGTTTACGAGTTAAATGTTTCGGAGCGTCGCTAAAAGCTACGGAGTCCGTGCTTTGTGCGACGCTTTCCGTGCTGCGGAAAGAGACCGAGCCATATGGGATTAAACCCGGTGCAATGAAGTCGACCCTGTCGACTTTTAAGCGACAGTAGCAGTACGAGCCATCCGATCCGCTCTTTCATTGCTCACATTATCCGTGTTTCGTATTTGAATCATTTAATGTGTTTGTCCAGTTGAGACAATTCAATGGCTATCTGTAACTCTATATGTTGAACATCATCATCATCAAGTGCCCTGCCAGCTGACGTAGGCGTTCATGGCTCTCCACAAATCTCGGTCTTTGGTGTTCTGGATCAACTCTGCTGATGATATTCCTCCATGCCACGTTTCAATCCATCCAGCATCATTTCTCTTGGTCTGCCTCTGCCTCTCTTCTCCTCGATCTTTCCAGTCGTCACGATGTTCTCTAATGTCTCTCTTCTCATCACATGGGGGTTGACAAATATCGTCCGAAATCCACCTTATGTTACCAAGCTGCTAGCAATGGCGTAAGACGTCGTACGGAGTCCCCCCCCCCCCCCCCCCCCCCCCCCCCCCCACCCCACAGCAGAGACTGGGCGAGGCGAGAGGAGCCAAAGTCCACTGCAAAATGAATTAGCTTAGAGGAAGGGCTGACTTTCTTTGGGTGCACGTAGAAGTATGGTTTCTTTAGCTGTTGATGGGGTGCGACGATGCAACATGACGGCAAGAATGTCTACATGGTATAGGACAGCAGCCGATGTTAAATCGGTGACAGAGGCTCATGGCGGCGAAAATGGGCTGGCGTTCACGATTAAATCGATCATCATCATCATCATCATCATCATCATCATCATCATCATCATCATCATCATCACCATCATGTGCCATGCCGATAACCTTTATTTTACTTTACTTTACCCAAATTTATTGTAATATGATCCTGGCATTCAGAGAGTTCGATTCACGTCCGTGCTATGGAGTTCGTGTACTGTTATGAAATTATCTTTGCTTGAATCATAGTTCTGACGGAGGTCAGACAGAGGTCTGATGGAGTTATGGAGTTCTGGTGGGGATCTGTTGGAGGTCTGATGGGGGTCTGATGGGGATTCGATGGGGGGTCTGATGGGGATCTGTTGGAGGTCTGATTGGGGTCTTATGGAGGTCTGATGGGGATCTTATGGGGATCTGATGGAGGTCTGATGGGGGGTCTGACGGAGGTGTCGATGTGCAATTAACGTGATCCTTTTCGAAATGAAACGTTGTGGCACCAGGCAGATACATGATGTCAGAGACTAGGGTCACCAGAGACAAAAACACGTGCTGTCAAAAATACTGACGACAGATGGTTGTGGCGGAATGTTATCACCAGCACCACTCAGCACGTTACATGATGCTGTTGATAATGTTGATAATCGTGTCGATATATTTTAGGAATATCATTGTTTCGATGGCACAGTTGTTCCCGATAAACATATTTATTCGCCAGATTGATGCTTCTTAGAATTCAATGGCACAAAACGAATGATTCCTTCCCAGAAGTCCCCGAGGAACCGGCTAGCATAAACAGCAATATTTTGCGACTCTCCGGATAATAATGCGCTGTATATCTTGACGACATAAAGAGTGGAATTTAAAGAATCTCTTAATGTTTACAAATGAGATATATAAACCATTCTTATTATAGAATATATATTTTGATTTTTTCTTTCCTCTTTGGCGATTCAACGTTTGCTGTGCATCTATTCCGACATGGGTCACAAATAAGATTGTTAATATGAGGTCCTCGTTGGTTCACCAGAGTTATTCTCGAAGGGTCTCTCCAGTCGGCAAAATGTCCTCCCTCAGTTCTGCGAAGAGGGTCATGGTTTGGAGTTCGCTTATGTACTCCCCATTTTAAAAAAGGCAGAGTCAGTTAAACCAATTCTGTAGAGGTGTCCGCAAGTCTACAATGTCCTACTCTGAATCTGACGCAGTTGGTATGTCCATTTCTGCCCAGACATATATTTTGAATAGAACAAGTAAAAGTAATGAGTCACCAGAGAGACACGAAGAGCCAATTCGGATCTTTCAATAATGACCTGGGCTCTCAGGTCTGCCCAGCCAAAAATGGGTACCAGTACAGGTAGGCCCCGGTTAACGTCGGGGTTACGTTTTGGAAAACGCGACGTTAAGTGAAACGACGTATAGCGAAACACTATTTCCTATAGAATTAAACGAAATACAGTGTATTGTGTACTACAGTAATGTTTATTTTGATGGTTGTTGATATTTATTGACTAAATAGAGGTGGGTTGGAGGATGAGTGGTAGAGTTTTTGGGACGTAGAGACATTAAATTCTACCTCTTCATCTGAGGATGAAACTGTAACCTCTTCCTGCCTCTTTTCCTGGCTCTTCTTTGCTTGAACAAAAAATGTGTCCAATGTCTGCTGCACAGTAACCACCCTCCTCAGTATCAGTAGGCCCACTCGCCGCTTCACCTGTTGTCTGAATGTTGTGCAGGTGTGAACGCTTCTTAGAGCGCCTCAAACCAACCACGACTCGCTCTAAAACTATCATCAGCACTACTAGTACTGTTCTCTTAAGCTAGATCTTCATAGAGAAACTTTGCTTTCTCTTGGATAACCATCTTGCTCACAGGCATATTCCGTTGGTTCTGGTCTTCAATCCAGACGGCCAATTGTGCTTCCATGTTTTCCATAAGAATGCTTCTGGTACAAGTGATCTTGGAAGCACTCAAAGGGGTTACATTTTTAGCACCTTCTTTGATTTTGTCAGCACCTGCATGAATTGTCCTTACCGTCGTTGGAGGTAAGCCATGGACTTTACCGTTATAAACAGCCTCAAAACGACGTTATGGCGAAACGTAGCGACGTAAAGTGAAATTAGTCCCCTATGTGACAACGACGTTATAGCGAAACGACGAATACCGAGGCGACGTATAGCGGGGGCCTACCTGTAGTGGTTTGGGGAGTAAAGTGATACTGACCATATGACCACCGGGTGCCGACTGGTCTACAATATGGATCTAGCACAGCATGCCTAATGCGGCTTAAGGCGTGTACAGGGGTCCTTAATTACTATACCCAGTTCATGGCACAGTAGCCTGGAAAAGCGGACCTGCTGTTAAATAGAGAAAAACATCGGGGAGAAAACGCAGATAAGAAAACCATGTTCACTTACATTTACGATGCAAGTCCGATACATTATATCATTTTCAGTGTGGAAAAAACATCATCGAAAACATATGCAGATAAGAAAATGAAGGATAAGGAGAAGGTAAAATATGCTATTTAACTTTCAGACAGAAAAAGTGGAGCAGATTGATAGCAACCATAAAATATATGAGAGGGACGGACAGCAGTCATCGCCCACGCCACCCGGCTTGTAATGATACAAGAGATCCCGAGCGATGCGTGATGGCAAACCTGTTTAGAGATGAGGTTGGGTCTGGCTGTATGCATGAATTCCAACAGCTGAGATTATCAGACTGGCTACTGGACACATAGTTCAAGTGGATGCCAGGATATCACCAGCCTGTGCTCTGATTGTGGCTGTCAACCTGTCCAAGGATGACGGGTGTAGAAAGAACAGGAGGTCGTACCAGGCGCGGTTGGTTTATAATCAGGTCAAACCGTCTTAAATAGAGCTGAAAATGTTTTCATAAGCTTCTCCCGGCAAACACACACGAGATCAACTTGAAGCAGATTTCTCCTAAAGCTACGCCCGCCTTTTGACGGCCCTCGCTCTCCAAGAAATTTCAGACTGGAGATTTTCCTTTATGCTACGCGGTGAGAACTATTGCCAACGATCAACCGTGTCAAATTAAAAGCCATTAAGCGTATTTAACTGCTCCAGGCCCGATGGTGTTTTTTGTTACTTATTTTCAGGAGTGTCTGAATAAACGTGAGCGGCCACGATTTTCTTCAATGTCCTTTTCACTATGGGTAGTATTTAAGATGTGACTTTTCGCCTTCTTCAGCGCTGGCCCGTCCTATTTCACACCTGCAGCCACACACAGCCACAGTACACAGAAGGAAACCTCCAGGGGAAACAACAGCATTGAATTTACAACCACATAATATTCATAATCCTTTTGAAATAGACCCAGATTTTCAACAAGCATACATAATGAAACAGCCCAGCTCTCGGTCCATTGTTGCCCAATGAAGCCGACCCCGCGGTAAATGAATCAACACTTGTTGTGTTTATCAAAGTGTGAATATGTTGTGCTTCCTTTGAATGTGTTTTTGGGGGAACATATTTTCAACAATAATATTTCCTTGGGCAGTTACTTTTTCCGTAGCTGGAGGAGGTGACTATGGTCCTCATTCTGGAGAACAAGAAAGAAGCAAAATTAGGGAGTATTTTTGAAAACTGGATACAATGACCAGCTATAAGGAGCCGTGGTGGTTGTCCGTTCACGTATCGGCGGGCCCTAAGTTCAAATCTTTCCAGGGGTGGGTTTTGTTTTTCCGCGGCTACTCTTACTACCAGGTGTAATAAATTGATTATTAGAAAACTGTCCGACAGATAAAACGGCCAGCAACAGCACTCATGCAAAGTCTTTGTTTTCCAACTACATTTTTGATCTTACGCTTATCTTCTATATGCCACCATGGCGTGCAAGGAGAACACAAACTTATCTGTTGTGCAAAGTACTTCCCTAAGCTAAATTATCATAAAATTGTCAAAAGTCATAAACCACTTACAATGAAATAATACTCATGGTTGTGACAATACGCCGAAGTCATTGGCCAAAATAACTAATCAACAACGTTCAGAACAGCATTCAGACACCAGTTCTGGTGTCCGCCTAGAGCAGTGGTTCTCAACCGGTGGGGAATTCCCCCCCCCCCCCGGGTAATTTTTAGGGTGTTTTTTTTTTTTTGGGGGGGGGGGGGGGGGGGGGGGGGGGAATTAAGATTATTTCAAGATCGCGTTAATACAAGAACCGATTACTTGATATTGTTTTTCCCTTCATACTTTATGGTTCTGTACGTCTCACCCGTCTAAAATTCATTTTATAACGTAAGTAGTCCCGCAAATCACATGTTTATGTAGACACCTAGACTTGTTTTACTATGTGCTATTAAATTTAGCTTCCATTATTACGTATACTGTGGTGGGGCGGGGGGATTTTTAGGGTGAAAAAACGAGGGGGGGGGGGAATGACGTTCTGAAAATATGGTGAAGGGGGACACGGGCCAAAAAAAGTTAAGAACCACTGGCCTAGAGAATGTTAGATACCCAGTCTGTGTACCCTTCTTCCATCGAGCAAAAAGTTTAGATACACAGCCGTGTAAAAGTCCTGACATGGAGCAAACTGTTTGGATACACAGCCGTGTACCAGTCCTGACACGGAGCAAACTGTTTGGATACACAGCTGTGTACCAGTCCTGACACGGAACAAACTGTTTGGATACACAGCCGTGTACCAGTCCTGACACGGAGCAAACTGTTTGGATACACAGCCGTGTACCAGTCCTGACACGGAGCAAACTGTTTGGATACACAGCCGTGTACCAGTCCTGACATGGAGCAAACTGTTTCGATGGACAGTCTGTGTGCTGTTCCTTATTCCGAGCAAAATGCTTGGATACACAGTCCTTGTGATGTTCCTAAGGTGGAGCATTTTCACAGAAAATGATAAGAAGGAGGCAGCTGTATCATAGTAGCTTGTCGCTCACCTGCCGGCTCGGTGGTATGGGTTCAAACCGCATCGGGCGTAATATCGAACTTTAACAAATTATCCTGGGCTCCCAGGTCGATCTAGTCTAAAACTGGTACCATGCAAATTCTTGGGAGGTAAAGGCGACAAACGTGATACCAACCACCATCCACCAAACGTGATACCAACCACCATCCACCAAATGTCGATTGAGTAATAAAAAGAATATGGGTTTAGAACCGCGTGCACATGCCGAATGCATGCAAAATGTATCCTGCTTTACTTACCCATTGTATGGAAGCCTGTAGTCTTCTTCAGAATATAGCCCGTTCTTCTAGCATTAGAAATTAATAAAAGGGATAACATAAAGTGGCGAGAGCTAGTATATAAGAAAGCAATCACAAATAACACAGGGACATTGTGGCGATAAACCTTCATCAGCAACGGAAGAATCAGCAACAGATAAAATCAGAAGAAACAATTGACGTAACTAGCGTGACGCATAAAGCATTTTAGCTGTTTATGTTTTTGTCTGTTGTGTTTGTTTGTTGATAAATGATTATCGCCGCAATGCCCGTCGTTATTTGTCATTATGTGCTCGTAATTCATACAATCTCCGCTACTTCTGCTGTATTGTGACAGTTTACCACAGTTAACCTCGCTTCAAGAGAATTGTACTCGCGAGACAACGAGACTGCTGACGAGATCAGATTGTGTCTATATCTAACCAAAGATAGCCGGCGCTGTGGGTTAGGGAATAGTGAGATACACAATTTCATAATTCCTCGTCGAAGGTTTGAAATCAGCTACGGTCAATTTAGTCGCTCCGTGGCGAAGGTTTACGGACACAGTTCCAAATCCCGCATACCGCGTTCGAAACACAGCTGTGGGCGATGTGGCAGCAGACCATCTTATGTTGGTTGTTTTTTTTTAATGAAATAGTATGGCTGCCGGTCGTTCAGAAAGCAATGACAAACTACTGAAAGTAAACTTGCGCAGGAATCACGAACAGCCAAAACATGCTGGGGTTGACTGCTACGTCCTTGTAAAGGATATGCAACTAACTTTTCACGATCAATTTGGATGGAAGCAAACTGCTTAGCGTTGATTTCTTTGGTATTGTTCACCGTTGAGAAAGCAATGTAAAACAACTGAACTAACATTGCCAAGTAAATCACAACCAGCCAATAAATGCTGGGGTTGATTACGAAGTCCTGTAAAGGACATGCAAATAACATTTTTTTAAACAAAGACAATCTCATGAGCATTCAAGTTACGACATACTTTATTTGCAGAATTTCAGTAATTGCTTTCTTCTTTTTGTAGCCAACAATCTGAAGACACGGCCTCTTGAAGTCCCCGTGGAGTCGGTTCCCATAAACTCACATCTTGTCGAGCACTGCAGAACATTACACTGGACATGTATTATGAAGATAAACAGCAGCATGCACACAAAATCGATCTTTTCACATCAGATAAAGTTGTGTCATTTTTGCTTCTGAATGAACATAAAAGTCAAGTAGCATAATTCTTCGTCATGAAGCATCATTTTATTTTCTTGACCTCTGTCATAAATTTACCAGGGGATATTTAAAGAGATGTTTCTATTCTGTCGATATTTACATTACAATATCATCATCATCAAGTGATGCCGGCCGGCGTGGGCGATCGTGCGTCTCCACATCTTGCCATCTCCAACGGCTTGTATCAGTTCGTGTGTTGACTTCCGTATGAGAAGACAAAAGCTGACATATGTCGTGTCAACTGTAAAGATTTTTGTTAAGAGAGATAGAGGAAGACACAGAGAGGGAGATAGAGAACATTATTGACATTACAACATTAAGTAAGTCAAGGGTCATTTTATAGCCTTAAAGCGCTGTAGCAAATGGTGCTGGAGCTATATTTCTATATCAATCACCAATCGGTGTATTGTTGTCAGTAACACACCGGCTGCCTTTATTTCCTGAGTCATTACCAGGTACCCACTTAAACCTGGGTCGATCTGGGAGTTAAGGTCAGTTTCAAAAACCGTCTGGATGTGGATGCGAACCCATGGCCTCTCAACCGGCAGCCGAGCGTCTAACCACTGTGCTGCGGAGGCTTTCATATGACAACAAAAGGTTAAAACAATAATAGGCCACGAACCCTGTGTGAGTGCCACCCAGGCGTGTTGAGGATACCAACATTTGCTTCGCCAAACGGCAATCAACGGGTGGTGTGGTCATCAGCGCACCCTTATACCTTTCACGTAAGTACATTTGAATATTGAAGACACCGATGTATATTTCTTCTCCGTTCCTCTGTCACGGGAAATGTGTCATACCTGGTCATGTGTCCAAAGGTCAGTGTGTCCGGCTGTGGTAGGCATTAGTGTCAGGTGTGCCTCCTCTAAACTGTTTACATTCAAGGTCACGGACTCTATCTACCCGTAGAGACAAACAATAGGCTGCACAATTTACTGTCTGGCATATACGAGGGAAAGTCATTAAGTAACAGGGATTATATTATAAAGTGCATGGGGCAGTATGGACAATGGACAATCTTATTTCATGGCACAAACTGTCTCTTAAGCCATACCCCCATGTACGGATCGTGAGGATCGAGCAATTTGCACACGCGCAATAGTGATTACAAAACGGTTCAGATTCTTGCACATGAAAAATGTTACTTTCCCTTCGTGGCCTTTACGCAGAGGTAGCATTTTTATTCACAAGAAAAACTTTACTTTCTAATCGTGGCTCCTGTAAGTAAAGATAACATTCATTTTCACAGGGAAGGCACTACCATGACAGATACTACCGGCGAGTGTGAAATATGCTTTTACATATTCTAAACAACTATTTACGAGTTTACGCAGACAGTTCCCTTTCTCGTCGAATATCTTTCGGAGCCAATTCTCAGAAAAGTATTAAAATTTCCAGATAGCCATTTCGTACGAGGTTGGGTCGACCTCAGAAGCGTACTGGTCGGAAGAAAAAAAAAGCAATTCTGCCTCTGCTGGTGATTGAACCGGGACCAATGTCTTGGTAGCAAGCGTGCTATACTACGCCACCACGATATATCCATATGACATATCTCGAAAACATGAAATACTTAGCACGTTATCTGGAGCGTCTCATGGCTAGCGGCTCACGATCTTCTAGAGTTGAAAGGTCGAGCACAAGTAAAGCACGTAAATGATCCATGTACACACCTTACACAAGTTATTTGCATATCCTCATATCCTTTACATGACGTCGCAGTCAACCCAGCATTATTTGATTGTTTATGATTTCTTAGTAAGTGAACTGCTCAGTAATTTGCCATTGCTTTCTGAAACACCGTGACGCTTACCTTTGTATGGAAAAAAAAAACGCAAGGCTTCCACATCAATCAATCAATCATTCAATCAATCAATCAATCAATAATGCTGTCTCCACAATTAAAGTTGGCTGCAATGGATCTCCAACACTGTCTGTCTCTCGCCTTGACTGTACATTCTTTCAGGCTGATGTTCGTCCATCTCTTGATGCTATTTCTGTACTTGTATCCTTGTCTATATCTTGCTCGCTTGCCCTCAACCTTGCCCCCAAATCGCCCGTAGCTTAAGGCGCCATATAAGTCCGGGACTAGATCCACATTTGTACACACCGCTCGGCGCTCGGGTACAGTGTGGGTACACCGACCTGCCTTCACTATCCTAAGACCTTCTTGGTACCCGATCCATTGTAGGCTGTGTCGACCTGGGAGTCCAGGCCTATTTTATTGTTAACCCGAATCCGTCCAGCTGCGGGTCAAACCCATGACCATTGGGTCGACAGGCTCCCGTACAAGATTGAGAGCTCACCACAAATGCTGCAGATCGGCTCTTTAATTTACATAACAGGACATGTCTCCTCTTAATTCGACACAACGACTTAATATCAGCATATTTAAATATCTTCAAACAGCGGTTCCCGAAATAACAAAATGGCTGAAGTCCAAATGAAGTCAGAAACCATAATCAAAATATAGTTTCGGAAATTTATGTGTCCATTTTTTAAATATTCATTAGTCGATAACATCAGGAAATACGTTAACGATTACACAGATACTGTAAAATATACATAAAATGAAGAATCGAAACAATAAAAAGTATTTGATACAGAGAACAGCAAGCGCCATATGGCTATCAATGACAACCGGAATCCCGTAGACCTTTCAACGCCCTTCTAGTCGAGGCCAGCTATAGGAATCAACACTGTTGACATCTTCTTCGATTCTCACCCATAATGCCATGCATAAAGCCTTCCCGGCAGCCCTCCTGAAGCAATTTGTCCGGTATTATGTCTTTAAGCCTTGCTCCAATCTAAGAACGATGGCGTCTCGCCGGTAAGGCTTAGGGGATGATCTCACAGTCGTGCTCATGTGGAAAAATCAGACGCATTTTAATGCACTGGTTATTAACTTTCTGTGAGTTTTCATAGCTCTCGCTGCGTTATCTCCACCATCCTGGGAGAATATGCAAAACGAGCCGAGAAAAGGGGCCCAATCCGCGCCATTGTGGCGAGGGTAGAGACGATTGGCTGTAGAGATAAGACCGTTCAGACCGACATTATTTGAGCCGTTTCATTCTGTAATCACTGACCCCAGCTGGACGACACGTTATTAGATACGCTTACGAAACCATTACTTTCATGATTCCAGTATTGATTCCAGATTAGAAATTCATCAATTCTTGCGGCGTCTTTTTCAGATCCCTGACAGCAATGTTAGGCTACTATGACCTTTGATGACTTCTTAAACTCGGTACTAATGTCAAAAAAAAAATTTTGTCGTTTTTTTTTTTTTTTTTTTAAGACTGAAAAATGTGTATTTAAACATTAATTTAGCTCATTCTGTGCTAATAACGAACCATGTATTCATTGATTCTAAATGTAATCTCAAACAGTCTGTATGTGCTTTGTAGAAGCCCAATCAATCTGTATGTGCTTTGCTTAATCTCTATCAGTCAGTATTTGCTGTGTTTAATCTCAGTCAGTGTATAACTATATGTGCTGTGTTTAATCTCAGTCATACCTGAAAGTGTTCGAACCAAAATTAGTTAAAGTAACTGTCTGGTGAGGCATGGGGTTAAGGTGATAATTTCTGACAAAGTAAGGGTTGAAGTAATCACTAGAGCCAAATAACTATCGTTTTACATAACTGTCTGAGAGAGAAAGAGTTAAAGAACTGAATTTCTGGGCCAGCTGGAGTTAACGTAACCGTGTAGGACAGGAAGTCGTTAACTTTTAGAGTTTGCGCTCAGAAATCCATTTCTTTACAGCTCAGTTCTTGGGAGTATATTTCCGGTAATGATTGGTAATAGTAATTTGAATCTCATAATTTCTGGTCAACTTATCACAGAATATGCCAACACACAAATTATTGGAACTGATTTGTAGAAGCGTGGGCGGTCAGGTTTTGCCATCTTACTCGACTCTGGTGATCAAGTGAGATGGCAAAACATGACCGCCCACGCTTATCGGCATGGCACATGATGGATGGATGGATTTGTAAAAATACTGGAATGAAATACAAGTCATGTATTTCACTAAAATACTAAATTATGTTGTTGCTACTAATCTGCAGTAAACTGTTAAAAACAACTTCACGGGCATTGATCCTGTTTTTTTTTTTTTTTTAATTTAAACAAAATGTATTTGTAAGACTAAGCGTGAAAGGGTCTACATTAGATACTATTGTTGGGACCTGAAGTATTTGGTTGGGCCCGTCACGTAGTCTAAAGTTAGTTGCATGTCCTTCACTGGACGTAGCAATCGACTACATCATTTTTTTTTTTTTTGGCTGTTCGTGATTCCTGGGCAAGTTTACGTTCAGTAGTTTGCCATTGCTCTATGAACATTCTAGGCAACGTAATAATGAACCTAGCTGACCAGTTTCTGTCCCCGCCGTCGTTCCTTGCTATAGAATTCCCATATGCTAATAATGATCATCGGGCAGTCATTTCATAACAGTTGGTCGACCCCAGACCCGTAATGGCGAGAAAAAATAACTCCGCAACTGCTGGTTATTGAACCCGCATCACTGTTTATGTCATATATTTTATGTTTATGTATTTATGTTTTTAAAGCCTGAACCAATATATGACCGGGTTAGCTCATGTCCCTGCCGACCAGGAGGTCATGTGGTCGAATCCCGTCCATGCGGGCTTTTCTGATCAACTACCTGGGTACTCAGGAGCACTCGGATTAAAATGGGTGCTTGGAAATATTTTGGGAAGTAAAGGCAGTCGGCGTGGTGCTGAACACATCACCCATCAGGTGCCTACTGGTCTATAGAAATATGGGTCTGGCACCGTGTGCCCAGTATGGTGATGGTGTGTAAAGTGGTCCTGTACTTTACTTCCTGTTTACACACTGAGTGCCGATAGTTTAAAATATGGAACTATCATCATATACCTAATACCTTTCATGGCGGGAAAAGTTATCCTTCTCTTTGCGTTTCTACATTTACTGTGGTAAATAAAACCGGGCGACTACTCAGAAGGATTTCCCCCACAGGAACCCCGCAGCTTGTCTAGAAGTGGGCGTTGCCGTGTATGAATCTACCTCAGCTGGCTAGAGATCTAGAAACTTTATTAACTTCGCATAAGAATCGTTACAAGTTATTATTATTCAGTCTTGGCCCGAGAATGTATTAAACTGTCTTTAGTGACTTTAATACAGTCTTTAACATTTATTCTAAACTTATAAGAACATATAATTTTATTGAGTATTTTTTTCGCATAAAGTGACTTCTAGTCAAAGGATACCAATGCGCTAAATGTTGCATCCCAAACGACCTCGTATTTATAATCAGGCGTTGTTCTAGAAAGCTCAGACAACTGAAAGAAATATCGGGAGTCAGATTAACTTAACTACAATGGTTTTATGGGCGGCAGAAGAGTTGAGAGACTTAACAACGACAAAGTGGTACCCACACGGCAATTGATGCCACTCCAAGTGTAAATGAAAGCGCCGGTGTTAACGCTAGTATACCAAACTAAGCGTTAATAAATTCTTCATAAGGATTAAGTTGACTACGGCGTTTTTTAGCACCAGTGTCGAGTAACTAATTCCCTCCCGCAGATCATCTCCCATCAAATCCTCTCAACGCTCTTTTGAAGCCATCTCCAGGGCGATGGCTATAGTTGTTGACTAGATAAAATTATCAACGCTTCGTGTTTCCCCTGCTGCCGCTACATTTGGTCTTTGATGATTCTTGAAGTGGAGCTTTCTTGGCCACTGAGATGAACAACCATCACGAGGTAGACTCCTTGATTGTGACGGGATCACAGAGATATTAACAGACCCCGGGATTCTGTCCTATCACCAGTTGTTTGTAATTTTCACGCATCGCTGCTTATAGCATTTCAAGTCCGTGCTAATGGACTCCATCTTTTTCATTCTAGCGTGAATAAGTATATTTTTCAACAGGATGGGAAAGGCCACACTTCTCACACAATGTGAATATGTATACTGTGTATCACTGGACGTGTGACGAAGAGATGTGTTTGTATGTGAATATGTATACTGTATATTACTGGACGTGTGACGAAGAGATGTGTTTGTATGTGAATATGTATACTGTGTATCACTGGACGTGTGACGAAGAGGGTGTTTGTATGTGAATATGTATACTGTGTTTCACTGGACGTGTGACGAAGAGGGTGTTTGTATGTGAATATGTATACTGTGTTTCACTGGACGTGTGACGAAGAGGGTGTTTGTATGTGAATATGTATACCCTGTATCACTGGACGTATGACGAAGATGGGTGTTTGTATGTGAATATGTATACGTGTATCTACTGGACGTGTGACGAAGAGGGTGTTTGTATGTGAATATGTATACCGTGTATCACTGGACGTATGACGAAGAGGGTGTTTGTATGTGAATATGTATACCGTGTATCACTGGACGTATGACGAAGAGGGTGTTTGTATGTGAATATGTATACCGTGTATCACTGGACGTGTGACGAAGAGGGTGATTGTATGTGAATATGTATACCGTGTATCACTGGACGTGTGACGAAGAGATGTGTTTGTATATGAATGACGCGGCTGAAAGATTACAGTGCCCGCCTTACGCTCAGAAGGCACCGCGTTTGAATCTTGCACACAGCTGGGATTTTTCCAAGAACCATGTGTATATACTATCAAACCTCGCCCTGATATCTTGGTTAGTGAGATTGGATACATAAGCCTTCTCGGATAAGGACGAAATGCAAGACGTGTAAGTTGTGAACGTTAAATATCCCCCAACAGCTGAACATCGCAAAGATTGATTGATTGATTGATTGATTTAGGAACCGACATCACAGCATTCAGGACATTCCCATAAGCGCTCCGTCTCCATCCTCAGCAGCCAGCGAAGAGTTCCAACACTAATAGTTCCAGTAGCAATCTGATTATATGTCCGTCTCGCCTTTCCTCCGAGCGCCGAGCGTCGGCCAGATCCCCTCGTCACACCTCGTTGTCTCATTCTTACCAGACCATGGTGCTCCATCTGCTCCTCCGAGGTGTACACGTGCTCCCACAAGGCCGCAACCACGTCTGCCTTGTCATGCATCAATACTCCACCAAATTTTGCCGAGCCAGCCAATCTGTCCGCCTGTTCATTCCCCAGCACACCGGCATGCCCAGGAGAAAAGATCCAGGTGATGCTTACTACCCGTGACCTCCGAAGCGAAGCAAGCCACTCTGCACGAAGCCTACCTGTTCTCACCCTTCTCAGCATGCTTTCTGAGTCAGTTACAATCACAATGTGTGTATGTATCGTGTTTTCTATCCAGCGGAAAGCTGCACTGACCGCCTCCACCTCCATTCTTAAGCTAGATGTAGTGTTATCATACGCCAGGCTCTCCTGCACCAAACGCCGACCATTAGTTTTTGCCAAGAACCCCCAGGCACTTCTCCTACCTCTCAACACTGACCCATCCGTGTAGATAATCACATCACCCGGGCGAGAATTTTCCTGAATTAGTTGCTGAATTTCCACTTCCGTGGCCCCTGCTGGCCACTCCCTGCACTCCCGGCTCAATGTTATTACAACTCTGCACAAGTCTGACTGCACGGCTGGCACTCTGACCCACTCCTCTCCTCGCCTGATGTTCTCCAAGGGGCACACCTGTCTGATCGTATCCTCCGCCTGAGCCATCCATGATTTCCCTCTTATCAGTCTCTGACCCTTAACTAGGTCCAGCGCCTCATGCAACGGGTGATCTGTGTCTGCAGCTACTCTGAGGTATGCCTTCGCTTGCATCACCTTATGCCTACTAGCAACAGTAGGAAGACCAAGGATGTAACGCTTACACACTACTACATACTACATCGCAAAGAGTAGACCGTAAGGCGGCTACCCTGGTAAAGTTGTTATAAAAGACAACCAACCTAGGGGTAGATAGAGCCCGTTACCTCCGATAAACCTATCTAGAGGTAGCACACCTGACACAAAAATAAGTGAAGTCTGACATACCGACATTTGAGGTGCTTCACTAGGTGTGACAAAGGTGTGACAAACTCCACTCAGAAGCGGGACACAATAGCTATACATATATTCCACGGCACTTCCAGTATTAACATGCGAGATTACGAAGTGATCGACACAATAGCTATACGTATATTCCACGACACTTCCAGTATTAACATGCGAGATTACGAAGTGATCGACACAATAGCTATACGTGTATCAAACGAAACTTCCGGTATTAACATGCGAGGTTAGGAAGTCGAGTGGCAGAAGGTGACCAGCGCTCACTCTAAACTTCCGATGAGCTGAAGTGGGATAAGGGGTTCTTTCCCCATGCCAGCCAGTTGGACTAAACGTTGACTTCTCGCCCTTGACTCGGGATCGTAAATTACAAGTACTTCAGAAGTCGGGGTGGGTTCGCCTGATGGAGGGGGTGCGGTTGGGTGGGGGAGACCGGGAGGGGGTGTGGGGGGGGGGGGGGAAGGGAATTGATAGTAAGGAAAGCTGGCCCACACGCAAACATCTATCCAGTGTGGAATTTAAAGCGAGCGAGCGAGCGAGCGACGACTGTAAAAACAACTGTCTAGGTAAATATTCCTTTGTTTAACCTGTGTGTTACTCTTTTGTTTTTGTTGTTACGTTGATAAAGACTTCGTTGGTAACGTTCGTCTAGTATCCGTGGGTATTTTTCCATTCGCCGAGCTTCTTAGTCATATTCTGTGTGTTTATTAGGAGCCCCGGAATTAACGGTACCGCCAGTTTGTTCATCGTCTACTCACAGCTTAAACATTAGGAGCCCCAGAATTAACGGTACGGCCAGTTTGTTCATCGTCTACCCACAACTTAAACATTAGGAGCCCCGGAATTAACGGTACCGCCAGTTTGTTCATCGTCTACTCACAGCTTAAACATTAGGAGCCCCAGAATTAACGGTACGGCCAGTTTGTTCATCGTCTACTCACAACTTAAACATTAGGAGCTCCGGAATTAACGTACCTCCAGTTTGTTCGTCGTCTACCAACAGCTAAAATCATTAAGAGCTCCGGAATTAACAGTACCGCCAGTTTGTTTACTGGCTACCCACAGCTTGAATATCAAAGTGAGGCCGAATGCAATGGGTATCAATAATGTTTTCTGACACATTATCACAATGTGTTGGAATCGTAATCCTTATAGCCCACATTTGTTTTAGATAAACAGAAGCGTGAGATCAGCCCTTTCAGAATCAATAAAGCTTTCTGGCAAATTATCAAGATGTGTATGGACTCGGATTCTTAATAAATTAATATCTAATATTCATCAAATATACCCAACATCGCAAATAAATATTTATAGACCTCTTTGTTTTAGAACAGACAATTGCTGTTACAGGAAACATAATTCAGAAATGAATAATTTCAACTGACAAATGGCAAGATTATCGAGGAATTAACTGCGGTCAATGGGGTGGATAAAGTGTCAAAAACTGAAAATACAGATCGCAGACCAGTTCTTATTGCATTTATTATTGTTTGTGTCAATATTTTCCCCAGTTAGCTTTGCTCTGTCTCATCTTTACAGATGTTGTTGAAAAACTGGGAATGCAAAGAGAGTTCATGACAGAAATAAAAAAGAGACAAGTTTTCAGTTTTCTTCAAATTTTTCAGCCACTTTGAAAGACATAACACTCTTCTAACCACTATACTTGAGGGTAACATTGAAGGCGAGTCAGCAATAAGTAGACAACGATACACGTGGGAAGATACTATCAAGAGATGGACGAACAGCAGTCTGACAGAATGTACGGTCAGGGCTAGAGACAGACAGTGTTGGAGATCCGTTGCAGCCAACCTTCATTGTGGAGAAGGCACCTATTGATTGTCTCCTCTTTTTTTAATTTTTAATCGTATATTTAAACTGTTTAAACTGTTCATAAAGTTAACCAAAACCATAGTACCCTAATGATTTTATCTTAACATGCGAGATAACTTGCCAAGTATTGATTGGCGCTCATGCAAGAAAGGGGGGAGTAATATATGTCAGAGAACATGTTAGATAACTCAGACTGTCATTTACTGTCATTTACTGCCAATATAGTACATTGCGGTGTATGGCAGAGGGGTACATTAACATTAAAGGGGGGCTGAGTGGTCTCGAGTTACGGTGTCCGCCTCGAGTGCTGGAGGTCCCGGGTTCAGGCCCCGGTAAGGACCAGGATTTATTTAAAAAATCCAACTGGACTTCTAGTAATTTCCCCTGGTCTCTGGGTAGTGAGATCGGACGCCCGTGTGTATTGTTGCGCACGTAAACAATCCCTTGCCAGTTGGAAATCGAAAAAGAGTAGCTGCCCGGGGAAAATTTCGAGTTAAAAATCTACCCAAAGCATTTCAGGATCCTCGCCGATGCAACGGAGTTCGTGCATTGAGCTGAGTTTCTCCAAACTCATGTTTGAGTTAGGAGGAAAACGGAGCACTTATGGGTTAAACCGTGTGCCGTGATGTTGATCCAACGACTAAAACGACTAAAAAAAACGACTAGACATTAACAATTATAGAAGCACGGGAACCCTAACCAGTCACGCCCACATGACGACAGCGCCTCGTGGAAGGGACAGGTGTACCTCGACACGCGGGCAATTTTTTTAAAAGTTGCATATCCCTTACAGGACGTTGCAGTCAACACCAGCATTTTTCAGCTGCTGTTGATGTCCTTGGCAAGATTACGCTCAGTAGTTTACCATTGCTTTCTCAGCGACCGGCTTGCATACCCCCGTAAGTAACCAACGCGACGCGATACGCTGCCGAAACTAGCGCAGCTGTGTTCCTCACATGGATATAGGGATTACAGAGAAAGTCGTTAAAACCTTCGCCAGGGAGACGGCACGCGAGCAATTAGACACCCGAAATATGTGCAACCGTGTCGCGTTGTGTTATAACGTGTTGGTATGGGAGATTGTCGTTCAGAAAGCAACTGAACCTAAATTTGCCTAGTACATCAACAGCAGCTGAAAAATGCTAGTGTTGACTGCAACGTCCTGCAAGGGATATCCATCCATCATGTGCCATGCCGGTAAGCGTGGGCGGTCATGTTCTGCCATCTCACTCGATCACCAGAGTCATGGATCAGCTCCGTGTTTCTGTCTCGACCATGCCACAAGACCAAGCCATCCAGGGATATGCAACATTTAAAACAAAAAGAAACAATATGAGCAACACCGCTGGTCGGGTGTACCTTCAAACTGGACATAAGTTGATCCCCAACAAGTGAAGACATTCAAGAACCAAAGCATGACGACTGCAGTTACTTTAAACACACACACACACACACACACACACACACACGCACACACACACACACACACACGGAACTGAACCATGTTTTAAGATACCCTCACAAGGCCCGACTCATTATTTGTAGTGTTACAATCAGTAAGGCAACACTTAGATCTACCAGCGGGGGTCAGCACTGCTGAATAAGATTGCTCGCTATTAAACTTTCGGTGTGCTGATGACGAAGTAGTGGGATAAACCCTACACCAGTTTGACTAAAATGTTGACGTCTTGTCTTTGATTTGGGGACGTAAATTACAAGTATCTCAGAAGTCGGAGTGGGTTTGCCTGATTGCGAGGGACACTGTTAATAGGGAAAGCTAGACCACAAGCAAAAATCTGTCCGGTTTGAATTACGCTAGAGTACAAAGCGAGCTAACAAAACAACAACAAAATGTACCAGCGACGGTTTCTCTAATTGTGACATTAAAGTATACTTTACAGAATTATCCATTTCTCTGAATGTAACTGGTCGTTGAGCATTCCAGACTTACATGCGTGTGATTTTGTTTCACCTAAATCACAACGAAGAGCTTAAGTTATAAAACTGCCCATTCCGAAATTTAAAGTTATATAATTGTCCTGTTCCGACATTTAAAGGTACAAACTTGTCTCGTTCCGAAATTAAAGTTATAAAAGTGCCCCATTCTGAAATTATCTCTAGTATGAAGCGTATAATTTGTATAAATGATTGAACGTGAAATGTGACTAGGAAACTCGATTAAAAAAAATGACACAAACATGTAAAAAGCGAATGTGCCCACCAAATCTGTGTCAATGTACAAGAACTGAAAATAAGCGGAAGAACAGAAATAGCGTCATTCACGTTAGCTATACAAACATCTCAACGGAATAAAATAGATCAAAAGCGTACTTTCTTTCATTCGTTTTGTAAATCGGATAACACAAAGCTGATGCACGACTCGGTGACTGTGTGAGATAAGGAAACTTAGCAGCCCACGCTGATCGGCATGGCACATGATGATGGCGATAAATTCGGATAGCTGAATGTGACATCATCATGACATCATGTAGTGAGTTACGTTGCATTGCTGCTTCGTCAAACCTGTGGCTCAGTACATTTGACTTCGACAAGCGTTTGTTCAGGTTTGCTGTCCCTAGCCTTTGACTGTCCCCGGTCTATCAAAACGACAGCAGGTATGTGTATCGCTTCGTTTGATCGACAACATATCTGAATGCGCTACCGTCGGCATAGCTTTGGGGTCATTGGAACACGAAAGTTTTCTAACCACACAGCAGAGGGGATAGTAAATTAATTGGTATAATTACGTTTCGCAGCTAAGTGCTCTTATTTTCAATTGTTTGTACTTTGTCCAAACATGAGTTGACAAGCTTAAAAACATCACAGAAGGAGAGGAAAGAAGTAAAGACTAGAGGACGCACTAGACAACATAAAATTTTAAAGCTATAGTTACCGACCAGGATTTCTTTCCTCTCCTTCTGTGAGAGCCAAACAATACTACGTGCGTTTATTTATGTCACTGTTTCAGTGGCCTCAAATGGTTTCCAAATTATCTCCTGTGCTCAAAAACATCAAATGGCAGTTTTCCAGGAAAATTCAAAGAACATCATGGACAGACAGAAAACACAATGAGCAAGTCCTACAAGAAACAAATGAGAACCGTAAACTGATTAAAGAAATTAGACGAAGAGATTCAAGATTTTTGGAGGATTTTATTAGAAGAAATAAACTAGAGAACTTGGTGACAACTGTCAAGATTGACGGAAAAATAGCACGGGGAAGG
>JACEFZ010023662.1:82500-131050 GCA_014155875.1 Cepaea nemoralis
TTTCTCTTCTTGATGTACTTTATTGTTCACTCAGTTTTGCCTAGGGTTGGTTCTAGTGCTTTCTTTGTTGGCATTTCATTTGTTCTCCATAATTTCTTTTGACTGCCTTAGTTTCCTAGGCATTCGTAAACAAGGTAGTCTGCCATAGCTGCCTTTCTTGGCAGTGACCGTACTGGTCGATGACTATAGCCATTGCTTCTATAAATAAAGAAATTCTTCCCACTGTTGGGAAGTGTCTGTTGATTATCTGCCCTCTGTTGAGAGCTGTCTGTCAACTATATGCCCACTGTTGGGAAGTGTCTGTTGATTATCTACCCTCTGTTGAGAGCTGTCTGTCAACTATATGCCCACTGTTGAGAGCTGTCTGTCAACTATATGTCCACTGTTGGGAACTGTCTGTCAACTATATGTCCACTGTTGGGAAGTGTCTGTTGATTATCTACCCTCTGTTGAGAGCTGTCTGTCAACTATATGCCCACTGTTGAGAGCTGTCTGTCAACTATATGTCCACTGTTGGGAACTGTCTGTCAACTATATGTCCACTGTTGGGAACTGTCTGTCAACTATCTGTCCACTATTGGGAACTGTCTGTCAACTATATGTCCACTGTTTGGAATTATCTGTCAACTATATGTCCACTGTTGGGAGCTGTCTGTCAACTATCTGTCCACTGTTGGGAACTGTCTGTCAACTATCTGTCCACTGTTGGGAACTGTCTGTCAACTATCTGTCGACTGCTTCCAAACTCAGTCTACCAACTCCTTGATGAGTAAATCACTTTTTTTTTTATTTTTACATGGACTGTGGAATTGGTCAGCTTTACAGCAACACAATCTCAAGAGATAGAATGGACGTCGATGCTAGAAAACATTTTTCAGCACACAAAATGATTAAAAATAAACTGTAAATCGATGAAAAAGTTAAAGTCGAGACGGAAAACAATAAGGAGCTGCTCCAAGATGGGATGACGACATAAAATGAAATGTTTATCTGCAACAATGCTGTAGACATGCAATGATCCATCCACCCATCATGTGCATGCCGATAAGCGTGGGCGGTCATGTTCTGTCATCTCACTCGATCACCAGAGTCGTGGATCAGCTCCGTTTTCCTGTCTCGACCATGCCACGTGGCCAAGCCATCCAGGTGTTTACTTCTCGGTCTTCCCCTTGGTCTCTTCCCTTCGATCTTGCCAGTCGTCACCAAGTTCTCCAAGTCACTTCTCATAACATGCCCACAAAATTTTGATTGTCTACGTCTAATGACTCTAATCAGTTTACAATCTTCATTTGTTCCTTGAAGGACTTGATCATTGGTTTTTATGTCTGTCCATGGTATTCTTTACATTTTCCTCAGAAACCACATTTCCACAGCCATCAGAAGTTTTTTTTCAGCTTAACTGCTCATTGTCCACGCTTCACATCCATAAAAACGTATAGGTTCTATGTAGCACTTCAACACTCTTTTTCTCTTTTCAATTGATATTTATTTATTGGTAAGTATGTATTTTATCTTGCAAAAGGCTACCTTCGCAATGGCAATTCTTGTTCTAATCTCTTTATGGCATCTGCCATCAGATGTTATGACTGTTCTGAGATAACTGTATCGATTCATTTGCTTAAGAATATGCCCATTTACTCATATATCACATTGTGGTATTTCCTTCTTCCCAGTGTCCTCATGCTCCAGGAGCTAAATACAGACAAATACCATTGCCGTGGGTACGCCAGTTATATAAAACCTACTGGGCAGAAGAGACATGAGCAAGGTCTGCTGGTGAAGGAAGGAGTGAAGCATGTGGTACTTGACTTGAGTCAGTGGAATCACAGTGCAAGAGAGGTCCAGGGTATACAAATGGGGATTGGTGGCTTAAGTTGGACCATCATAAATGTATATGCTACAGTGGACCGTTTTGTCAGAAAGGAACACTGGGACTGGCTTAAGGAATTGGAGGAATTACAAGGTGATAGGCTACTCATATGTGGAGACTTCAATGCGAGGAGCAGAGATTGGGACAGTAGTGGAGAAAACCGACAGGGAATTGCCCTTGCGGATGCCATGGTGGACTCCGATGTGGTCTGCATAAATGATGGTAGGCCGACTAGAATGGCAATGAGGCCTGGCGATGCAGACACAGCTATTGACTTGGCACTTGTCTCCCAGTCATCAGTCCTTGATGTAAAGTGGACTGTTTTGAATGACCATGGGAGTGATCACTTGCCATGCTCAGTCCTGATCTCTAAAGCCAGGAAAGTTAAGGCTGGGAGAGTGCGCAAGACCTTCCGGTATGACTGGACCGATAGCCTTCTTGGACGCCTCAGACAGCGGGCTTGCAACAGGAATGTTAAAACTCCTTTTTTGCATCCCCCATAGTGGACCCCAGAAGTAGACCAGGCTTGGAAAGCAAAGAGAGCTGCAGTGAAGCAGCTAAGGAAAGTGCGACAGACACCCCGAAGCTCACGAGAGGAAGTGGACACCGCGGAAAATGTCAAGAAAGACAAGGTGGAGGTCTTCAAGCGCTGTGCTGCAGAGGCCAAAAACGTAAAATGGGAATGTTTCGTGAAGGAGATTGGAGATGATAAAACACTGCGAAAATTCTGGAAACTGCACAGACAAATGCAAAGAAAAGATCCGCCTATGACAGTGGGAACAATTGATAGAGATGATGGTGTAAGCGTGACAACAGACAAAGAGAAAGGGGAGGCATTTCTCCAGAGATTTTTAGAGCAGACCAATCATAATGATGCGGACACCAGAGATGCAGTTAGGAATTATCTGGCACCATGAAGAATATGCATTATGAAGAAATCATCCGGGTTGAAGATGTTAAACATATTTTGAAAAAGGGAAACGAAACGGCACCAGGGCCCGATGGGGTTAGGTTTGGCCACATGAAGGCTTTGAGCGATGCAGACCTGAAGGAAATGACCGACTGCTTTAACCAGAGCATTAGGACAGCATCAGTACCGCAGGATTGGGTGCACAGCTATCTCATCCCTCTCCCAAAACCATTCAAGGATCATTCAAAGCTTAATGGCTTTAGGATCATCACCCTTCATCACCCTGAACTTCCAGTAATAAAATTTCCCCTGGTCTCTGGGTAGTGAGATCGAACACCCGTGTGTATAGTTGCGCACGTAAAAAATTCCTTGGCAGTTGAAAATCGAAAAAGAATAGCCTAACGGCGTTGCCCGGGCAAAATTTCGAGTTAAAAATCTACCCAAAGTATTTCAGGATCCTCGCCGATGCAACATAGTTCGTGCATTGAGCTGAGTTTCTACAGACTCAGGTTTGAGTTTGGAGGAAAACGGAGCACTTATGGGTTAAACCGTGTGCCGTGATGTTGATCCAACGACTAAACTTAAACTTAAACTTAACCCTTCAAAATACATTTGGGAAGGTTCTAGAGAAGATAGTCGCTGTCAAGCTGCAAGAGTTCTTGGAAAGGGGGAAGCTTCTTTCAAGAGGCCTGGGGAGCTACAGGCCAGGAAAAGATACCTGGTTAAATGCAGCCACTTTTGCCTTTGATGTTTATGAGGGGTTCCAGAGTAGACAGGAAACGATGGCGGTAGCGCTTGATCTCGAGGATGCGTACAATAGAGTTCGATATGATATTTTGATGACCGTACTGATGGAGAAGGGGGTCAATCCCTGGTTGGTGAACTGGATAGCAGCTGTCCTACGTTCTCGCCGGGTTGCTCTCCGTCTGGGTGCATGGACCTCAGAGCCACATATTTTAACCCCGGGACCGCCACAGGGACCAGCACCAGGGTTGGAAGTATACTAACATTTGCAGATGATATTCTTGCATATAGGCAGGGGAGAGATAGGGAGCAAACAGCCCAGGAGCTACAGGCAACAGTAGACAATGTGATTGACTGGTGCATTGAAATGAGTGCTGTCATCCACCCAGAAAAGGCAGCTGTTTTTTGGTGCTCTCTGGACAACAGGATTGTGAGAGCTGATGTCCCAAGCCTCACGATAGATGGTAGAAGCGTCAACAGAGAGAACAAACTGAAGTATCTGGGAATCACATTTGACAGGAGCCTGTCCTTCAAGGACCACGTGGAGACGGTTGTGACAAGGTCTCAAAAGGGACTCAATGCACTTAAAACTATGGCTGCAAGGGACACAGAGCAAAGAATGATTTTCACACTATACCAGCACTTGATCCTCTCAGTGATTGATTATGGACTAGGACTGCTCACTGTCTCAAAGAGTCAGCTGGAGAAATTAGAGCGCATACAGAACGAAGCGATGCGGGTCATTCTGGGATACACTAGAGACACCCCAGTAGTGTGTATGCGCTATATCAGCGTGTTGGATGTCTAGGTATGTGAGCTCGGGCTCACACAGGCAACAATAACTCCGTTAAATATAATATCTAACATTTATTGTATTTCAATATACAGTGCGTTGGCGCAGTGGGTTTAAGAAGCCCGCACTGAGTTGCATATCACAGAGGTTTAACATCATCACACAGTTTAACATCATCAAACATTCTAAGCAAACTATCTAGCATATGTCTATGAACCCCAAATACACATGGGTCTAAACTATTGAGTCCCTCTAAGGCAGGCCCTGTTGCCTCTTCGATGTCCCGTCTCTCTCTGCCGATTCACACGTGTCGCAATCCGACACGGGTGGTAACTCTGTTCGAGTTCCTCGTGGACCCCGCAATAGGCGGGCCACATCAGTGTCCACGGGACAGTGGACTCACTGACCAGTCCTTCGAGAAGGTTCTGGAATACTCTGACCTTCGAGGGTCTTACTTCTTTCCCTTGGGCGGGAGTTGTAGCTCTTGGCTAATATCTATTAACTAATGTTGGTTTACCGGATAATGTGGATAATGTGAGGCTGTGACAGGAGTCCCCCCTCTCCCCTGATTTGATGGGTTGTTATAGGGTAATTAGTTCTGCACTAATTCTGTCACAGAATCACATAAAGACGGTATTTGTAGTTTGGTGGACAGTAACTTGGTAACCTACATACTGGCATCAACACTCATGTATTCTCCCATACACCACTTCTCTGATTTGGTGAAGAGATCTCTCTCTCTCTCTCTCTCCTGTGTCCTTAACAATGCTTATCTGACCGAAGTTACGTGACGTTTACTAGTTGTTTCTACAACCCGTCCTTCTCATAGTATCCTACTGATACCAAGATAATTAACCTCTGTATTAAAGAGGATTAACAAGACACAAGTCTTGGCTAATTAAGTACACCTTCAAATCTTGTTCTGTGTGTGCATTTCAATACACTTTTACTCTCGTATGTTGTATAATGCTAAATATGTAGTTACGTTGTTATTTTATCCCATCTGACTACATGTGTCCCTGTTGGCCTGTTAGTGTGTTGACTAATAAGTTGCTGCTGCTAATAAAGTGACTGCATTTTAATTGATAGTGTTCAGTTTTGAGTTTTGTGTAAATGCGTGCTGAATGTGTGGCTTATTTCCAAGCGTCACGAGTTGGGATATCCTTAATCATGAATTACTTCAATGTGTGCACTACATGATCAGGCATTCCAAGCAGTGGTGCTTAGATGTAGTATCCTAAATCCTAACTAAGAGTACTAAACTAACTGCTAAACATGTATCAACAATTTAGACAAGTAATACAATTTACATGAAAGACGCAGACAAATTAAAATAAATACGTTTTGCGTACAATTTGTCCGCTCAGTATATCGCTCTCTCATTTAATTCATTCACACTGTCATTCACACATCTTTTATTCAAAATAGTATTTGGTTAAAATATATAATTAAAGTTGAGGTAAGTGTTATTGCCCTTAGAAAAAACGGAATAGGCGATATTTTCCCTTTAAGATAATACGTACTTTTTGTACGATGACTCAAAAATGGTTTATAATTTACATAGAGAAAATTGCATAGGAAGGTTATTTAGCTTATGAATGGAAATACCTGTAATATTATGGTAGAAATTGTACAAATTACAGGTTAACACATTTTTATATACATAATAATATAATACATATTCAATACTAAATTAATTAATTAACTAAGTAACTAAATCCAACGATGATGTGCGCGTTGTCCTCCTGTTGTTAGCGTATCGTGCCATGAATGTTAATAGTTAGTATGGCTGTCTCTTTAGTGTTGTCGTTGACGTAGTTTTATTTCGGCTGTTTGCAAAGTCTATTAGCCACAGCAAGTACAGAATGTTTTCAATGTCGAGTATAAGTGTTCTTCGTGTTTTCGTGATCAATGTCAGTTCACTGGATGAAATCATTTCATAGATAATGTCTCTCGCTCGGATTGGTCCTAGAGCTTTGATAATTGGTAGTATAGTTCTCAAAGTTTCACGTTCGTGGGTGTTATATGTAACCTATTCACTGGGGTGTTATTACTTTTAAATGGAAGTTCTTTAGCAGGTGTAAAGTTACACTGTTCTATGCTACGGAATAAAATATCACAATTTCTGGTATGGCGAATGGTCAATGTGCCAAATGTTATTCTGCTGGCGCATTCGTCTGCCGCGATAAAATATCAGCTATAATGTTATCAGTGCCTCTGATATGGCGGATTTCGAAGTCGAAATCTTGGAGAAGAAGACACCATCTTTGCAAACGATGGTTTTTGGGAACACCTTGCTTAAGTACCAACAATGGCGAATTGTCGGTGAGTACAACGAAGTGGGCACCCAAGAGGAACTTAGACAATCTGAGCATACAAAATAATAGACTTAATGCCTCCTATTCCACTGTAGAGTAACGGGTCTCTGCTTTCTTCAGCTTACGGCTTACGTAGAGAATTGGGTGTCTCACTCCATCCACTTCTTGCATTAAACATCCTCCAATTGCGATAGCACTCGAATCTGTGGTCAAAATAAAGGGTAAATCTATGTTTGGTAATCGTAAGACTGGTGGATTAGAAAAAATGCGTTTCACTTTGTCTCTACATCCTGAATACTTCTACAGTCCATTTGTTTCAAAAACTTAGCAAAAGGTGTTGGGATTGTACTAACTATTTTGTCAATAATAATGAGTTCTTTTAGTTTGTCATGGCTGTTGTTAGTTTTAGCTGAGTTAATCCACTTTGTGCACACATCCAGAACTGTAGACACGTAGTCTATGAAGGTTTGGTTTGGTTGAGGGGATAATTTAGCGAACTGTTGTTGGTAACCTGCAGTATATAATGAGAAATGTTGGAGAATGCGTTGCTTTAAGTAATCATAATCTTTTCTCATTTCCTGTGGCACTGTCTCTATTACTTTTAAAGGTTCCAGAGCTAAGTTTCTCATTAAAATAAATGACCAATCTGATTTTATGATCTTATGGTAGGACATTAGACACTCAAAATTGTCCAGGTATGCACTGATGGAGTCTCCTGAGTAGAAGGCCTTGACGAGGCCTTTATACTTATTATACTTTTGTTCCTCCTCCTTGCTTCTCAGTTTATTTACAGATATTTCTACGTTGGAATCGATTTCCATCTGCTTTAGTTTTATTTGTGTATCGGCATTCAATTGGGCTAGTTTGGCCGCCGCCTCGAGCTCCATTTGTTTCTCTTGAGCCTGCAATTGCATTTTCTTCTCTTCTGCCTCAATTTGCATCTTCTTTTCTTCTGCTTGCACTTGCCTTTGTTTTTCTTCTCGTTCTATCGCTCTTTCTTCACGGGCAATGTTCTCTGCGTGCGTCTTCTGTGCCCATTCTGACAGTTTGTCTTCTTTATAACCTAATTTCATACCTTGCTCAATACATTTATCTAAAGTAGACATCTTGACTTTTACTTGTTGGTAATTTTACTGAAGTTAAATCCCTTAGAAAAAATGTTGGGGAGTAGAAAATTTAGTTATCTCCCTTAATTATTGCATGCGCAAATACAAATGCAAAGTTATGTTGGTTACAAGGTCATGAATATACATACAAATCAATGCAAAGCAAAATGATACATGGATGGATGGTGATAAGTACCACTTAGGGTTGCAATGGGCATGATATGAAACTTATCTTATATTCCCAGAACTTGTGAATGTTGTCTTGTACTCTCGCCACTGTTGGATAGTTTACATAGGTTACACACCACACAATTCGTGGAACAATCTGCTCGTAGAATGAGAAAACATTAGTAACAGTCAAAAAATGTCACAGTCATGTCAAAATAGTTTATAGTATTAACATCATTGAGAGACTAGCTGCAGAGGGACTCAAATCCCGGACGAGCCCCCAAAAAGCCTGTCAGCGTGTTGGATGTCTAGGTATGTGAGCTCGGGCTCACACAGGCAACAATAACTCCGTTAAATATAATATCTAACATTTATTGTATTTCAATATACAGTGCGTTGGCGCAGTGGGTTTAAGAAGCCCGCACTGAGTTGCATATCACAGAGGTTTAACATCATCACACAGTTTAACATCATCAAACATTCTAAGCAAACTATCTAGCATATGTCTATGAACCCCAAATACACATGGGTCTAAACTATTGAGTCCCTCTAAGGCAGGCCCTGTTGCCTCTTCGATGTCCCGTCTCTCTCTGCCGATTCACACGTGTCGCAATCCGACACGGGTGGTAACTCTGTTCGAGTTCCTCGTGGACCCCGCAATAGGCGGGCCACATCAGTGTCCACGGGACAGTGGACTCACTGACCAGTCCTTCGAGAAGGTTCTGGAATACTCTGGCCTTCGAGGGTCTTACTTCTTTCCCTTGGGCGGGAGTTGTAGCCCTTGGCTAATATCTATTAACTAATGTTGGTTTACCGGATAATGTGGATAATGTGAGGCTGTGACACGCTACATCCTTGGTTTGCCGTCTGTTGCAGGTAGACTCAAGGTGATGCTACCTCAGAGTAGCTGCAGACACAGATCACCCGTTGCATGAGGCGCTGGACGCCGTTAAGGGTCAGCGACTGATAAGAGGGAAATCATGGATGGCTCAGGCGGAGGATACGATCAGGCAGGTTTGCCCCTTGGAGAACATTAGGAGAGGAGAAAAGTGGGTCAGAGTGTCAGCGGAGCTTCAGACTTGTGCAGAGTTATAATCACATTGAGCCAAGAGTGCAGGGAGTGGCCAGCAGAGGCCACGGAAGTGGAAATCCAGCAACTAATTCAGGATAATGCTCTGGCCGACGATCAACGCTCAGGGGAAAGGCGAGACGGATATATAATCAGATTGCTACTTGTACTATTAGTGTTGGAACTCTTCGCTGGCTGCTGAAGATGGGGACGGAGCGTTTATGGGAATGCCCCGAATGCTGTGATGTCGGTTCCTAAATCAATCAATCAATCAATCAATCAGTGACGACCATAATCTGTGTCTTCTTACAATTCAATTCTAACCCTAGTTGTTCACTTTGTGTAACAACCGCATCTACTAAATTTTGCAGGTCCTGTTCATTGTCTGCATTCAAGACTGTATCGTCTGCATATCTACTGTTATTGATGTATCGTCCCCCAATGTTGATTCCTTCCATATCTTCTATATTTCTGAAAATATTTTCACTGTACACGGAAAAAAAGATCTGGAGACATTACACATCCCTGTCTCACACCTCTTTTATAAGGCTGATATTGACCTACATCGTTATCAATTCTAATGGCAGCTTGTTGTTTCCAATGATCATAGCAGCAAAATAAATCTGTCGGACCGCCAACGTTATTAACAACCCTTGCCCGAAAGCGGTTAATGAAGGCAGAACATGGTATACAACTATAAGACAGAGACAAACATTGTTCTATTGTCGCTGGCTTTGAACTCAAGTGTAGTCCACACACACATTCTACTACTTCTAGTGGGCTGGACTAATGTTTGTGTATGGTCTAGCTTGCCCTATTGTCAGTGTCCCAAGCGATCAGGTGAACCCACTAGGCCTTCAGAAGTACTTGAATTTATGTCTCCAAGTCAAGAACTAAAAGTCAGATAGGCATTGGAAACACTCCTGAACACCCGGAAATATTAGTGGTAGAAGAGGCAAAATGCGAACTGAGAGAAGTTAACCCAGAAGGGCTGAGACGGTGGCGTGGAGGAATATTATCAAACACGGAGTGAGGCATTGGTCACCATAACACGGAAACAATCACAATGGACAAAATGGACGTTAAGAGACCGTTGTTTACAAACAGGACAGATTAAGCAGCTGTTAAAATATGCCTTCACACCGGCGCGGTACTAATCTCCATATTAGCGACAGACGCCCATCGGCCAGCTGGTGACGTCATCACAGTCAAAGCCATTCAGGCAAGAACGAGGGGAGGGGTCAGTTTTGTCTGGAAACGAACGAGACCAAACAGCGCTGAACACATGATAACAACCGGAAGAATAGCTTAATTTGACAAGCTCATTCCCGCACAGCTTCTAGGGTTTGTGAGGTTAAACGGCTGGCCATTGTGTCAGTCTTGTTTATTCTCCGTGTGTGGCGAGCGATCACGTGATTGCAGCAGGACTGTACTCCGGCCGTCTACCTACAACACCCTCACAGCTCATGTTGTCACTCACTTTTATATAGCTCATAATTTCCCGCGCTATGGAAATCAAGAACTGAATTCTAGGGGTGGGATGGGGAAAACAGTTGGAGAAAGTTAGCAAACAACATCAAATCAGAATCGCCTTCCTTCAAAGATCGTCGCGGTATTGTCTGCGATTGTACCATAGTTTAACGGCCGGCCCAGCTGCAGCCTTACGCCAGTTAGCACTTTTATAGTCTGCCTCGTTCCAATACTCGTGTATGAAAGAGTGAGACATTCTGATTCAAACCTTCACTGTTTTCACACGGCGATAAATTTCACTTTCGGCCTTTGAATAACCTGACAGAGTTGCTTTTTCTCCCTCTTTTTGGAGAGACATCACCCGTTTAAAATTGCCGGTGGTCGATGACTTTGTTAAAGAGACCAAAACGTTAATGGGTCGAACCCGTAGTTGAATGCGAAAAACGCGTCGGTGTACATAATGTTCACTTCATCGTCGCGTCCAACCAGTCAAACGCCGGCTTTTCTCTACTCGCTAATACTGCTCGTCTACAATACGGGTCTTTTCACACTGGCAAAAAGCAATCTACATCGTAAACACTGCCTGAATGATTCTGATTGATATCGCGTCCATTTTCACACAAATCTGCGGCCCGGGCGTTTCATTATTCTCTCCCCTGCTGATTGCTTTGACCGAATCAGTGTCGGTAATTTCCCTTTATGGATTATATTTAGATCAGCTGTGGGTCTTGGGACAATTAAAAGTGATACAACGATTTCAAAGTTCTGTGTCGTATAATGGACTGTCGTCAACAGAAAAGGGCGGATATGTGTGTGAATAAAGCAACATTTGCGTGAAATAAACCAGATTTAATGACATATATACATTTCAGCCAGCAGTTGAACATAATAACGTTTACGCTGGCACGGCAATGGAATGCTAGCGCTTATGTACACGAAACAGACTAACTTCGATTTTCTCGTTCAAATATCTATTAATTCAAATGCTAAATAGTCGGCTATGTTAATCGGCCTTTAGAAATGTAATTTGTCAGGGTATCAATGACTTTTCATTCAATTAAAGCGTAGACATGATGGTTTGTCACCGAGAAGCTGGCGAAAGTAGCTTCAGAATATGCAACTCGGCGGAGTATCTTTGGTCAGGGATGTGTCCTGGGTTTGCTGTTTTCTTAAACGTTGGAATAAAAATAATGTACAGGAAGCACTCAACGAGATGCATAAATTCAGTTCAAAGAATTTCCCAGATGTGATTCAATGACTGAACACGGTGTGGACTGTGACACGAGGACATGCCAGAAGTAGGCAGGGTTTGATGTTTGGACCTGCCTCTCCAGCCTGGAACATCTTTGGCTGAGCTGAAGTCAAGGCGGTGCACCGGCAGGATCTGTTACATGAACAGAGGAGAAGGGCAGGATCTGTTACATGAACAGAGGAGAAGGGCAGGATCTGTTACATGAACAGAGGAGAAGGGCAGGATCTGTTACATCAACAGAGGAGAAGGGCAGGATCTGTTACATCAACAGAGGAGAAGGGCAGGATCTGTTACATCAACAGAGGAGAAGGGGTTTAAAGCAAGGAGGTTAAAGGCAAGATGATCCCTTCATTGCACTGGGTTTTATCCCATATGGCTCGTTATCTTTCTGCACAGCGGCCTGTCGAATGCGTCGCAGATAACACGAACTCCTTAGCTCCAACGACTACCCTCAGAGAAAATTGCTCCTGTGAACAAAAAGGCGAAGTCCGGAATCGAACCCACGATCTTTGGAGAGTGGGACAGACGGCTTAACCACTTGCCCTGGGAGACCCTGGTTTATTTTGCTCAATTGTTGCTTTATTCACATGAAAGATGAAAACACAGACAGACAAATCATGATCCTGCAATGAAGTTTTGTCCTTTCTTCTTCTTTACCATCTTTCTATAAGCTGTCCTTATTGTTCTTCTTCCAAACTGCAGGCCTGCTTCCTGACACCATGATTCCGTATGTTGTTAAATCCATTTCCCTCCCTCCTCTATTGGTCCTACCCCCCTAACTCCAGAAAGTATTAGAAGGTTCAGGTAAGCTGGAAAATGTTGGTATACCTGGCGTAGGCACGTGTGTTAAAGAAAGTGTTTTATGTACCTGGTGTTTGCATATCTTTCTGTTTCTCTTAGTTAGTTAGTTAGTCGTAGTTCCAACCTCATAGCAACGGGTGGTCCCCGTTATGCTCCGTTCCTGTGCCAGTGAATATCGCACAAAATGCTCCCCACTGCCCAATGTGAAAAGTGGAAAAGACAGGAGTCTCGACAAACAACAGCCCGCACAGATACACTGTGCATAATGCCGCCGCCAGAATGTCAACACAATAGTCCCCCACAAAACACCCAGTTCATTTCTGATGGAATCGGCAGTCATTTTCCCATCTGGATGTTTCCTAGATGTTCACCCACACAGTCCACGAAAATACAGTTCATCGTCGATGGCAGTGGCAGTCAACCAGAAGCCCAGCAGCCACGCATTTCTGCATAAGGCAAAAACCGGTCAACTCTGGGACATAGCCATCTACCATCGCTCCGAACATGCAGTCACGTTCCAAACATCCTCGGGCAGATTCAAAAGCACTTCACACGAAACTCACAGCTCACAGTGTCGCGCCACGCACTCACCCAGTAGCAGGGCGACGGAACCATCAAGCCTCCTTAGTCGCCTCTTACGACATGCGTGGTAGGCTACAGTGTTTCTCTGTCCGATGACACAACTTCAAACCGACATAACCAAAGAAAACAAATTTAGTTACATCCATGTCAATCGTAATAAGTATCTGCCTTATTGTCAGTGTTAATACCTATCTATTTTCTTGTCAGTGTTAATACCTACCTGTCTACATGTCAGTCTTAATACCTTCCTGTCTACATGTCAGTCTTAATACCTTCCTGTCTACATGTCAGTCTTAATACCTACCTGTCTACATGTCAGTCTTAATACCCGTCTACATGTCAGTCTTAATAGATGTCTACCTAGTTGCCAGCCTTAAATCTTATCTACCTAATTACCTTTTAATTACCTCGCTGATTACCAATCTACTTACTAACCACAACACCTTAAATACCTGCTTACCTATCTACTTACCTGTATGTCTGCCTGTTTGTCAGTCTGTCTGTTTGTTTGTCCTTATGGCGTGACATCTACCGCAGTCTATTTTCCTATCTATTTGTCTTACTATCTGCATACCCATCCATTTATCCATACATCCATCCACCTCTCCACCTCCTCCCTCCACCCTTCTTTCCACGGCTTGTCTCTTTGTCTGTCTGCTCATCTTTCAATATGTCTATATGCCCTTCTATCTCTATGTCTGTTTACCTATCTATCTATGTCTCAATGTGTCTCTTTGTCATTCTAGCTAGGTACCCCTCCATCCATTCATTGAGCGTGTGTCCGGACTTATATGTGCAAATAGCTTGGAGTGTTGCGTTTCTGACGCGTTCAAACCAGGTCGCACTCTCGGTCTGGAGGGTTTTGATCTTTTAATAAAATCAGAAAACGGTGGTATAAACCATCTTCATTTTCGTTCCTTGGGCAGTGTATTAAGCGTCTAATCTTCTCTGACAAGGGTGGAAAACCCAGAGGGCCCGTGTGTAAATTGCGCAGGTTAAAACTCCCTCGGAAGCTGGAGATGAAGACAACAAGTCAGATGATCAGACAGTTCTACTAGCTACATTTCACAATTACAAAACATACCCATAAAAAGTACATGTATAATCCAGGTGATTATGGTAAACACAGACTTGAAGCTTCGTCAATGCACGGGATTAGGGCACCGCTCTGAGATTCTCTCTGTGTTTTTCATGGGTGGGGACTGAGACACAGATGGAGGTATACTCATGCAATATATGTGAACCTTCATTAAAACACAAACTACAGCGCCTGTTTGTTTGTATGTCTGTCTCGCTGTCTGTCTGTCTCGCTGTCTAACTGTCTCGCTGTCTGTTTGTCTCGTTGTCTGTTTTTTTTTGTATCGCTCTCTGTCTGTCTGCCTGTCTGTCTGTCTGTCTGTCTGTCTGTCTGTCTGTCTGTCTGTCTGTCTGTCTGTTTGTCTGTCTGTCTGTCTGTCTCACTGTCTGTCTTTGTGTCGCCTCTACTATTATAATAAATACGTCCTCGTTTGAATGACAGATGTACTCGTGTTAACGAAACAGAAATACCAAGTGTGGCAGAACCACAGGGGTGTCGAAGTACGCTTTGTTCCTGCAGACAGACGCTATCATTATTTCTAGGTGACAGGTTCGAATCCTAGTTTGGCAACTAAATATGTCAATTTGTATGTTGTCTAGTGCCTTTTCTAATCTCTACCTCTTTATTCAACTTCTGTGAGCGTCAGTCAACACTTGTAGATATATGTATGTTCTAATATTAATGACCTGAGAGTCGGTGTGGCTGCGGAGCTTATTGCGCTTGTAATTAAACACCCGGTCCGCTGATAGCAGTGTAGTAGGGTCGTTGCATACACCGGTCAGCTGGACTTCTACGTGACGTCTCGTTCAAAACGCCATGGCAAACTACTAAATGTAAAATTACCTTGTAAATCAACGAGAGTTGCTCGTAACGTCCTGCAAAGGCCACGAAACATTTTTTTTTTTATTAATGACCCAGGGGCAAAACTCCAAATTCTTCACTTGTCACGTGACATCGCCCTTCCTCCCGAGTTAAACTGCACATTATTCTTATTCTAAAAGGGAAATAACCAGAAATATTGAAAAGGGGGAGAATTTCCTGTTGACCCCGAAACAGCTGAGCAATCCAGATGAAGACTCTTACATTTGGACAAATTGGTTTTGTCCGTGACGTTAAACAAAAGCCAAACACACTGGATCAGCCTCTCGCCCATTTTCCTTCAATGGGCCCCTGTTTATGGGTTTAATCAGCTCTGACGACTCATCTCCCGCGTATTTGCTCTTTGGTAACTGGCGGGCTTTGCGAAAACTGTAAACAAGACATTAATATTATGTGTTCACATCTTCTACCCACAGATTTGTTGTTATTTTACATTACCAGTCTATCGCTGGGGTAAATTTGCTTGTCATTTAATGTTCCGTTGTTAGCTGCTCCCGGAGTAGCCAGGACATGTTTAACCAGTCAACGTCTCTGTGTTAAACACCCAGCATTGTCTATAGACATCTTGTCCATGGACAACAACATAACACTACTAGTAGCGATTATGGTATCGTCATCACGAGCTTGTATCCGAGAGCTGTCAGGGTTTGCCATCTGACACCATCAGCAGAGTCATGGATTGGGTCTGTGTTATTCTCACGATTGTGCTATGTAGTCAAACCATCCAGGTATTTATCTCTCTGCTCTCCCCTTGTACTTGTACATCAATTTTGACAGTTGTCACCAAGTTTTCACGGTTATTTCTCGTTATAACCTGCCGAAATATCTTGATTGTCTACGCATAATTTTTCGAGACTCCAATGGGTCGTCGCTAGAGCTATGGAGTTCGTGATTTGTGCGACGCTTTCCGCGCTGCGGAAAGGGACCGAGCCATATGGGATAACAACCCGGTGCAATGATGAAGTCGACCCTGTCGACTTTTAAGCGACTTTTTTTTTAAAGCATAATTTCTCGAATTTGTGTATGGTTTCTTATTTGTTTCTTCTAGAACTATATCATTCTTTTTTCTGTCTGTCCACTGTATTCATTGCATTTCCCCCAGAAACCATATTTTCTCTGCCATATTCTTCAGTTTGTCTGCTTATTGCCCATGTTTTACGTCAATATAATGGTACAGGTTCTATATCTCAAACTGAAACAAATCTATGTATTTAAGTACTTGAGTACTTTGACAATAGCAGACGGAAGATGTGTTACGTATTTGAGTGCTTTGACGACAGCAGACGGAAGATGTGTTAAGTATTTGAGTACTCTGACAACAGCTGACGGAATATGTGTTAAATATTTGAGCACTTTGACGACAGCAGACGGAAGATGTGTTAAGTATTTGAGTACTCTGACAACAGCTGACGGAATATGTGTTAAATATTTGAGCACTTTGACAACATCAGACGGAAGATGTGTTAAGAAGTTAAATGTGGAATGATAAAAAAAAGGCAGCATTTCACAAGGTGAATAATATTCTCTGCTATATATGTTTGTCAATGGAGGTGAGGGAAATAGTTCTTAGAGCTATATTGAGCCACTCTTGATATACGGAAGCGAATCATGGACAGTAGCAGACAAGTGAAGAATTATGTGGAAGCAGAGGAGGGTGATTTTATAGAAGAATGGTGAGACCACACTGAACAGATAGAAGACGTTAACTCCCAAAGAGACTTGGTTACTCGAGTCATTTGAAGGAAGTACACATGCTTTGGGCATGTAATGAGAAAAGGATGAGTGGAAAATGTGGTAACAACGGGAAAATTGGAGGTGAAGAGAGAAGTGGGAGACCAAGAGAGAAGATCCTGGACTGTTTGTCATCTTGGCATGGAGGCGCAACGATATCAGAAATGATTGGCAACACATAATACAGAGGGTTGTGCAGATACATGATCACCAGCACCACACGGCATGAAGAAGAAGAAGAAGAAGACGAAGAAGAAGAAGAAGAAGAAGAAGAAGAAGAAGAAGAAGAAGAAGAAGAAGAAGAAGAAGAAGAAGAAGAAGAAGAAGAAGAAGAAGAAGAAGAAGAAGAAGAAGAAGAAGAAGAAAAAGAAGACGAAGAAGAAGAAGAAGAAGAAGAAGAAGAAGAAGAAGAAGAAGAAGAAGAAGAAGAAGAAGAAGAAGAAGAAGAAGAAGAAGAAGAAGAAGGTTGAGAAGGAGGGGAGAAGGAGGAGGATGAGGACGAGGAGGCGGGGGAGGACGAGGAGAAGCTATTACAATGACCGCAGTGGTTCTGGAACAATCGATACTTTTACACATACATGCATGTGCAAACAAACAGGTGCGCAACACTGTATTGGGATTTTCCGATGACTAGCAAGAAGTTGTACGTTGACAAACCACCCACCATCAGGGTTGCCATTCTAGATGTTTTACATCTAGATCCAGATGTTTTCACCTGCAATCTAGATGTCGTTTTTTGACGTCTGGATGTTAGATGTAATTCTAGATGGTTTTCATTTGGAGTTAGAAATTTTAGATATTTCTTTTCTTTCGGTGTCAACCATGGCATTTATGCCAAATTGAAGGAAGATATCCCACCTTTAATCCTTTAAAAAAAAAGCGTGTGTCATTCCTTGCAGCTAGCAATATCACATGCCTCATCAAAATGTTTATCAAGGAATTTGGAATTCCTTATCGGCAGGATGAAGCGTTACTTTTCGGAGGGACGCTATTTTGTGTTTTTTCATTGGATTTCGTGTGATTTCCTTTGGATTCCCCGTGAATAGTGTTTCCCTGTGGAATATGTGATGTTATATTGTGTTCCTTTTATTGGAAGTTTTCAAAAGAAGCCACGGAAGGCAGGTGGTGGATGTAATTTTGAGGGCAGCCGACAAATATTGTGGGTCATGGTCTCGAATTATACGACGGCAGGCAGAGAGAGCTCTACTTGAGCCAATGGCTGCGGTCACCGATCAGTAAGATCACTGCCATAGAGGAAAGCAACGGCAAACTACCTCTTTAAAAGTGCCTAGTATATCATGATTCGCTTAAAGACCGATCATCGCAAGACAAGGACAGAGACGTTAAAACTAGCAACTTGGAACGTTAGGACGTTAAACAACGACGGAACATTAGAGAACATAAAACAAGAAATTGAAAGGGAAAAAATTAATATTTTAGGTATGTGCGAAACGAGATGGACAGGAGCAGGCATCAAGATAGAGGAAGATTTCAAGATTATTTATTCTGGAGGTGAAGATCGTCATAGGGGAGTGGCAATTATTCTGGATCGGAAAACATCAAAATCTATTCAAGGATATTGGGCCGTGTCGGACAGAGTTCTACTAGTTAAGTTAAGTGGCAGACCTTTTAGCATAAATATTATTCAAGTATATGCCCCAACAGGAGAATCCAGTGAAGATAGTGTAGAAGAATTTTATAACGACATTGAGTCTGCCTTAAAGAAATGTAAAAAGTCAGAAATAAACATCATAATAGGGGACTTCAATGCAAAAGTAGGAAATCAAGGAGATAGCTACACAGTAGGAAACTATGGTTTAGGAGAGAGAAATGAAAGAGGATACAGACTCGTAGAGTGGGCAAAAGAACAGGAAATGATTGTAGGAAACACCTGGTTCAAACAACACCCTAGAAGATTATGGACATGGAGGAGTCCAGATAGCAGGATTAGAAACCAGATTGACTACATTCTGATTAGCAGAAGATTTAGAAACGCATTAACAATAGCAAAAACAGTTCCCAGTGCTGATTGTTATAGTGACCACAGATTACTCACAGGAACATTGAGGATAAAGTTGAAGAAAGTCAAGTATATAACAGGAAACACTAAATATGATTTATGTACATTGAGTAATGACAAGGAAATACAAAACAAATTCAACATAGAAGTACAGAACAGATTTGAAATTTTGTCCGATCTAGAGATCCTATTCCAGGATGTGGATGATCAATGGGAAACGTTGAAGAATTCAATCAATGTGGCTGCAGAAACAACTATTCCAAAATTAAAGAAGGTGGGTCGTAAGAAATGGATGACTGCAGAAATTTTACAACTCATGGAAACAAGAAGACTCAACAAAAATAATTCTGTCAAATATGAAGAAATTCACAGACAAGTCAGAACATTATGTAAGGAGGCAAAAGAAAAATGGCTTGAGGAAAAGTGCTCAGAAATTGAAAGCCAACACAACAGTCAAAATACCAAATTAGTGCACAAAAGAATTCAGGAACTTACTAATAAAAGAACAAGTACATCAACAGGCTGTCTAAAAACTGAAGATGGCAAAATCATAATAGAAAAAGACCAGATTCTACAGGTATGGACAGATTATGTGAAACAACTTTATGATGATAACAGAGACGAACAGTATGATATTAGATTTAATAATGAAGGACCGCCAATTTTGGAGATGGAGGTTCGAAATGTTCTTAAGCATATGAAAGCTGGCAAGGCCCCCGGTGCAGATAACATCACAACAGAAATGATTAAAGCTTTAGAAGAATTTGGACTAGAGCAAGTCACCAGACTGCTGAACACATTATATGATACTGGAGATATACCTCCAGAATTATGTAACTCTATATTTATTGCAATCCCAAAGAAATCAGGAACCTTGGAATGTGATCAACACAGAACAATTAGTATAATGAGTCACATCACAAAGATTTTGCTAAGAATTATCATGCAAAGAATGAGGAAGAAGATACAACCTGAAATAGGGGAAGAACAATGCGGGTTTGTAGAAGGGAAGGGAACAGTAAATGCTGTGTATATGCTGCGAACAGTTATTGAACGTGCTATAGAAGTAAACAAGGATATACATCTTTGCTTTATCGACTATACAAAGGCTTTTGATAGCGTTAGACATGTCAGCATGGTGGATATGCTTGCAGATTTACAAATTGATGGGAAAGACATTAGACTTATAAAAAACATATATTGGAAACAACAAGCTGCAATAAGGATTGATAATGAAGTGGGACAGTATCAGCCAATTAAGAGAGGTGTTAGGCAGGGATGTGTAATGTCTCCAGATCTTTTTTCCCTGTACAGTGAAAATATTTTCAGAAATGTAGAGGATATAAATGGAATCAGCATTGGAGGACGAAACATCAATAACATTAGATATGCAGATGATACAGTATTGATTGCAGACAATCCGCAGGACCTGCAACAATTAGTAGATGCGGTTGTTGTACACAGTGAGCAGCTGGGGTTAGAATTAAATTGTAAAAAGACTCAGGTTATGGTCGTCAGTAGGAAGGAAGAAGTGCCTCAAAGTAATATACAAGTAAATGGAAATATTCTTCAACAAGTGAATCGGTACAATTATCTTGGAACAGTTATAACATCTGATGGGAGATGCCTTGAAGAGATTAGAACAAGAATCGCCATGGCGAAAGTAGCCTTTAGCAAGATGAAAAACATTCTGACCAATAAAAAGATGTCAATTGAAACGAGAAAAAGAGTGTTGAGGGGATACATAGAGCCTGTTCTTTTGTATGGATGTGAAACTTGGACAATGAACAGTCAAGCTGAAAGGCATCTGATGGCTGCAGAAATGTGGTTTCTGAGGAGAATGCAACGAATACCATGGACAGACAGAAAAACCAATGACCAAGTACTACAGGAGACAAATGAACAACGTAAACTGATTAGAGAAATTAGACGTAGACAGTCAAAATTTTTTGGACATGTTATGAGAAGAAATGGATTGGAGAACTTAGTGACAACTGGCAAGATCGAAGGGAACAGACCAAGAGGAAGACCGAGAGGAAAATACCTGGATGGCTTGGCCACATGGCATGGACGAGACAGGAACACTGAGCTGATCCACGACACTGGTGATCGAGTGAAATGGCGAGTCATGACCGCCCACGCTTTCCGGCATGGCACATGATTGATTGATTGATATTGCTGAAACACATAACTGGTTCTCCAAATCATTTATTTGTCAGACAAGAGCAATACACTAATTTATATAAAGCATTAAATGATAGTTCCTCACCACTGAAAATTCTGTCATATTGCAAAACTAGATGGTTATCAATTCAACCAGCTGTTGAAATAATTGTGAACGAATGGTTGGAGTTGAAGACACACTTCGAAATAACAAGACAAAGTGAACAGTGCTACGCAGCTGAAATACTATATGGAATGTACAGTGATAAACCCGACACCCCCACATTGTGCCAACGGCTTCGGGCGGAAGAGCGCAATTGGGAGGGTACAAGCCTTACCCTGGTGCGAGGAAATGCAACCTGAAGACAAAGTGTCATGGCAGGGCAGACCAGGCCCTAAGCCTTGGTTGGCGGCTGGTCTAGGATTGAAGCTCCTAGAGGCGGACAGTTAGAGCATTGCTTTGCTGATCCGGCAGCTTCTGCATCTTGTCTTGTTCCATATGTAGAGGTGTTACCTTTCCTCTGGAGTGAACTAGGCAGGCCGAGAGAGGGATCATGCTGCATGGGCAACACATGATCTCTATATTTTAGCCCAGGCTTTGTGCTATGGAGAGGCAATAACTCCATCCCTGAACTTAACCGGTCTCGGAATCAAAGCGAGAGGCAACTGTTACGGGTTATAAGTCCTTGTCAGTTGGCGTAGACATGGGGCGCCACGCGTTGCCTCTGACGGTGGGAGACACCTACAGGTGTCACTGGTCAGCTACCGCCCGCCTCAAGCTGGGCAGCCCCCGGCCAATTGGGTGCTGATCCGCCACAGCCTGCCTGCTTCAATGGGTGCTTGGGGCTAGGACAAAATCTATCTGTAAAACCAATGCACGAGGTACTAATATCTTCGTAGACTAAGATGGATAGGACATCTTAGGAGGATGGATGATGGTAGAATACCAAAGGACATCTTTTTTTGGTGAACTACAGATAGATAAGAGATCTGAGGGTTGGCCTCTACTACGATACAAAGATGTGTGTAAACGGGACATGACTGATACAGGCATTGATAATGCACATTGAGAGCAAGTCGCCGCTGAACGTATTGCATGGAGGGCAAACATCAGAAATGTAATAAAGACAAAGGAGAACATTATTGCAGATAAGTCACAAATCGAGCATGTGAGACAGTAAGATGGTGCATGATGGTGGAAATGACCACGTGTTCACATGCACCCACTGTGAACGGACATTTACAGCGCGAATTGGCCTTATTAGTCACATTCGCTACCGCCATAGGTAAAAGTTATTATGCCTTTTTGAAGTACAAACTATCGTCTGTCAAGATGGCAAGGTGCCAATGATGTATAGTGATGAACAAACAATTTAAATCTAAATATGTCGATGAAGTTAAATTACTTGACGATCTCACTTTGCCTATTTCACTCAATTGGTAAAAGACTTATATTGCCAACTTCTTAAGCTGATTTGTTCACTTGCATTATAGAGAGCTATTTGGCTACTAAGCCAGACCTGGGATAGCAAATCGAATAAAAAAAATGTATGCTTTAAAAACAAAAAGACTGTTAACAGAAAATGAAGAGAACAACTTAAGAAACGGCTGTCAAGATTTTCTTGTCTTATTATTCAAGCAATTGAAGAAGAGACGTCCTAAAAATTTAGATGTATTGAAAAATATTTCACTCTTTTCTGTTAACAACATACTTCAGCCAGTAAAAGACACACCTAAATATTATCAATTTATGAAATTTTTAGGGGCTACTGATAATAGTGTGCTGGAAGCAGAATATCAGTCAACCAAAATAAATTTGGTTGACTGGACAAACAAAACAGAAACTGAAGCTTTTTGGGGTGAAGTAACACAATTTAAAGATGTCCCAGGTAACAGTCCATTCTGTGAGCTCTTTGAATGTGCGATGTCTGCCATGATACTACCCCATTCAAATGCTGATGTAGAAAGAGTTTTCAGTGCATAAATTTATAAAATCTAAAGTAAGAAATAGGATTCATCTTAACCTCTTAAATGCTATCTTGGAAATCACATTTGGCCTGATGAAAGTTGGAAAATGCTGTTCAACTTATCAGCTCACTGATCGCGTATTAAAAGAAATTGGAACAGCTAAAGCATACCAGAGTCATTTTTAATCTGAAGCTTCAACTTCATCTTCTAAGCTAAGTTTATCCTGTGGATCTTGTGAGACAGACATCGGTGAAGATGGGGACATGATTCTATAGGGTAAGTCACATCGATATCTATGTAATTTCTTACTTTTTCCATCTGAATGTTTTTCTAGATGTTTCGCGTATACAATCTAGATGTCTATACATCAGTTTCTAGATGTTTTCTGTCAAAGAAAAGTGGCAACCCTGCCCACCATGTCACGGATCGCCATTTTTCTGCTGTTGTTTTTGTTAAGCCGAGCAGACATTCTGGTTCTTCTGTTCTAGTAAGATGGATGTTAAGAAATACAGCTCGCTTGCATCGCCGGTAATTTAGAAGGGAGAGTTAGATAGAGTTGTCTAGTACTGACATTGTTATATTTTCAGTGCTCAGTGATTTGTTGAGGTGAGCATTCTCTGCGATTTTCACCTGTTACTTGTACACTGTTTCTGTACAGAATTCAGTGAACTTCAAGTAGCCGTACAAGCTCAATTCTTGGGTGACGTAGTAGGCAGAACTGTGTGTGCGCTTAAGGTTGGCCAGCTTGGACTGGGTTTCTTCTATCTGTTTTTTCCCCCCAGTCGTCTCAGGTTGTTTCTTGTTGGACATATTCTGAGATCTGAAATACCGATGAGGAAACATTCCTCGAGAAATCTCAATCGACAATCCTGTAACGATATTTTACACTTCAGCTTGAGTAATCCGCCTAATTGCTTCACAGTTGGTAATGGGAGGCGACGTTTCAGAAATTCAAACCAATGTTTTCCCTTAGTGAATTTGAATAACGAAGACACAAACAATAGATCGCACGATTTATTGCCTAGCATATTTCGCTGCATCTCGTCAGGTACATACTGCAGAATTCACACAACATAAAGTAAATTAACTATATAAATCCTTCAAGCTGAAATATGCACATATTCTCACAGTAATGTCAATTGTCTACCACGGTAATTTTAAGCTGACTAACATGTCTTCTGTTTGCACAAATCTGGCTTGCGTTGATTGATCATTATTGCTTCTGCAAACTTTAACAAGCGAGTATTTTGTGTGTTAAACAACACGCGAAAGGCAATGTCTCTGTCAATCACATGGCCGTTTTCGAAAATGTGCCTAGCAATTGATGACGCTGGAAGCTTCCGGTGTGTCGGCCCCACTAGGCTCGCATCGCCTGTGTGTCGTATCTTGTCGACCCTTTGAGGTATGTGTTCTAACACTCTTTTGTTCAGCTGCCGCTCTGTTCTGCCGATGTAGGAAGCCTGGCACCTACATTGAATTGGTAAATACAATTGTTTTTGGCGTACAGAGGAACAGGCTCTTTTACTACTGGTGTGGGAATCGGTGTGGTTCTATACCTAATGACTGGAGTTGCAGCACAGAATGTTCGGCCTACTGCTGTAGTGAGCCGGTCTTGTAGACGTTGCATTACGCCATCCCCTCGAAAGATTAGTTGGATGAATACCTTGAGTTTAGGGACTGTAGTTTCGTCTGGTTTTGGTTTGGGCTTTTGGCAGTGGCGGTTTATAAATCCTGCGGAGTACCCATTCAGGTTTAAGACATTCTTCAGAGTTTCAAATTCCTCTGTCAGTGTGTTCTGGGTGCATATCTTTCTAGCACGGTCAAACAGGGTCCGTACTAAGCCCCGTTTGTACTGGACAGGTGTGAAGCTCTGAAAAGAAACATGGACTGGCCAATGCCTAAATTGCTGGTCCGCTAGCAGTCTCTTCCATTGCTGGTCCGCTGGCAGTCTCTTCCATTGCTGGTCCGCTGGCAGCCTCGCCAATGCTGGTCCGCTGCCCACAGCAACCAAGCCCGCGTGCCTATCTGTTCGTTAGTTTCCTCTTACATGCACGTTCCCTGGCACAAAGATGAAGCAAATATTAGCCAGTCATGACGTCCTCAGAGTTGCAAGCCATTGCCTTCTGTTCAAATCATCTCGGTATTTTTCAGCATACTCGAGTCAATAAGAAAACGTGCATGGGTGAAAGTCAGCATTAAATATATTATAGTGCTGACCCCACTCTATGGATATGGTCATTATATGACCGACCGCCGGTACTTCCCATGAGAATATCTGATACTCATTTTAGACTGGGTCAGTCTGGGAATCCAGGCCAATTTTTAAAATACCAGATTCGATGGGGAATCGAACACAAGCCACCAGGTCGGCAGGCAAGCTGTGCTAGTCACCAAGCTACGGCAGCTCACTAATTTCGAATATAATCATTCTAATTATACCTCTGGAAGTTTTTCATCGTACTCTGTATCAGTGATCAATGTTTACCTATACTTCTAGTCCATCTAGGGCCATGAACAAGATGGTACGCCTGTATTCTTTACTAGCAGCTTACAGTTTGATTTGTAGAGCTGTTACCGTTTTCCACAATTTGTCTTATAGAGTTGCTCGTCTGTCCCCGAAATTCGTCTTGTAGATTTACTCCTGTGTTTCACAATGTGTCTTGCAGATTTGCCCCTGTCCCACAATTTGTCTTGCAGAGTTCCACGTGTGCCACAATTTATCTTGTAGAATATTTTCCGTGTTCCATAATTTGTCTTGATGAGTTTCTCGAGTGTCCCACAATTTGTCTTGAAAAGCTGCTCCTTTGTCCCCCTTGAAGAGTTGCACATGTGGGACATGTTTCTACTCTTTGGTAAATTCTGGACAGTCTTGTAGAGTTGTCCTGGAATTGTCAACCGTGTACTCACAGCCGCAGTGGCAGAGTCGCCGAGGCCCACCAAACAAAGGTCTGTTCTGAGTCCAGTGTCTTAATTTGGATCTGAAGATCTTGTTCTACCTGTTTATGCCTAACTTGTCAGCGCTGTCATACTCTGATCTGATGGTTTATGTCTAACCTAGCGGCGTTGTCACACTCTGATCTGATGGTTTATGTCTAACTTGACGGCGCTGTCATACTCTCATCTGATGGTTTATGTCTAACTTGACGGCGCTGTCATACTCTCATCTGATGGTTTATGTTTAACTTGACGGCGTTGTCACACTTTGATCTGATGGTTTATGTCTAACCTAGCGGCGTTGTCACACTCTGATCTGATGGTTTATGTCTAACTTGACGGCGCTGTCATACTCTGATCTGATGGTTTATGTCTAACTTGACGGCGCTGTCATACTCTCATCTGATGGTTTATGTTTAACTTGACGGCGTTGTCACACTTTGATCTGATGGTTTATGTCTAACCTAGCGGCGTTGTCACACTCTGATCTGATGGTTTATGTCTAACTTGACGGCGTTGTCATACTCTGATCTGATGGTTTATGTCTAACTTGACGGCGCTGTCATACTCTCATCTGATGGTTTATGTTTAACTTGACGGCGCTGTTATACTCTCATCTGATGGTTTATGTTTAACTTGACGGCGTTGTCACACTTTGATCTGATGGTTTATGTCTAACTTGACGGTGCTGTCATACTCTGATCTGATGGTTTATGTCTAACCTAGCGGCGTTGTCACACTCTGATCTGATGGTTTATGTCTAACTTGACGGCGTTGTCATACTCTGATCTGATGGTTTATGTCTAACTTGACGGTGCTGTCATACTCTGATCTGATGGTTTATGCCTATCTTAGCGGCGTTGTCACACTCTGATCTGATGGTTTATGTCTAACTTGACGGTGCTGTCATACTCTGATCTGATGGTTTATGTCTAACTTAGCGGCGTTGTCACACTCTGATCTGATGGTTTATGTCTAACTTGACGGCGTTGTCATACTCTGATCTGATGGTTTATGCCTAACTTAACGGCGTTGTCACACTCTGATCTGATGGTTTATGTCTAACTTGACGGCGTTGTCACACTCTGATCTGATGGTTTATGTCTAACTTAGCGGCGTTGTCATACTCTGATCTGATGGTTTGTGCCTAACTTGACGGCGTTGTCACACTCTGATCTAATGGTTTATGCCTAACTTGACGGTGCTATCATACTCTGATCTGATGGTTTATGCCTAATTTGACGGTGCTGTCATACTCTGATCTGCGGGTCTCTGCCTGGGTTGTCGGTATCACCATGCTCTAGCTTGTAATGGCTATTTTGTTTTCTCCGTGTCATTTTCTTGCTTGGTATACATGCGTCTTTGCCACTTCAAAGCTGTGGAATAGATGGAACTTCTTTAGCTTCCCTGTGGCCTTCTGCAAGCTCTCCTGCATTTTCATTTATAGGGATATCTATACGGGGGGTGGGGGGGTTCAATAAGTAAGTCACAAATGGCTGTAGAAAAATAACTAAATATAACAACAACTTGAAACAAGTTTATTGTTATACATACATTGTCCCTTTATTTCTAAACATAATTTCCACCAACATTGATGCACTTATCCCATCGTTTTATCAGTCCTCCCAAACTGGCTGCATAGAACTGCGTGCTCTGTGTTCTAAACCACGTTTTCGCTTCACATTCAACTTCGGCGTCATTCGCGAAATGTCTCCCGCCAAGGTGGGTTTTCAGTGGACCAAAAAGGTGGAAATCGCTAGGGGCTAAGTCGGGGCTGTAAGGTGGATGTTCCTGAACTTCCCACCTTAGTTGGTTAATTTTCTCATGAGTTAATCGAGCCGTATGTGGTCTGGCATTGTCATGAAGAAGCAACACTCCTCTAGTCAGCAGTCCTGGACGTTTTCTTCGAATTGCATCATGAAGCATCGATAGAACTTCACAGTACGATTCAGAATTCACATTGTCACCTTTCTTCTTGAAATTGGTTAAAAGCACTCCTTGACAATCCCAGAACACTGTCAGCATAACCTTCCCTACTGATGGTGTAACCTTGAATTTTTGGACACAAGGCGAAGTAGCATGTTTCCATTGCATTGAAGCATGCTTTGATTCAGGCTGGTAGTGATGCACCCATGATTCGTCCCCAGTAACAATCCTGTTCAGCATGTCTTGTCCTTCATCTTCGTATCGACAGAGATGATGCAAGGACAGGCCAAATCGGTTCATTTTGTGTTCCTCCTTCAATTGTCTGGGTACCCACCTTGAGCACACTTTCTTAAATTTCAATCGATCATGCATTATGCTGTATGCTGAACCATGTGAGCACCTTATTGCAGACGCTTCAGAGTCTATCGTTACTCGCCTGTCACCTCTAATCATCTCCTCCACCCGCTGCACGGATGCTTCTGTTGCAATCTCAACAGGACGACCAGATCGGATTTCATCAACAATTTTAGAGCGTTCTTGAGAAAATCTTTCTACCCAGTTATGCACCGCTTTACGGGACAACCATTTGTCAGCATAAACATGAAGCATTTCCTTATGGATGTCCTTTGCAGGCAGTCCTTTTGCCCACAAAAACACGCACAACCGCACGTTGCTCTTTGGTGGTACACTACGTAAGTACAGTCGCCATGTTGTTTATTCGCTGCGCATGCGCATGAGACACCTAGCGCCACCTGACGAACGGGAACATAAAGCTCGATGTTGCTGTCACCTAATGACACCTGTAGAAAACACCAATTACATTTACCTGCCATCCCACAGAACTGTGTGACTTACTTATTGACTCGCCCTCGTAAATTCGCTAGTATCTACTGGAGAGCTTGTTCTTCTGGCCATTATACTAATATTATCTTTCATTTCCTGAGTATGTACAATCTGTGCCAAGAAATGGCTGAAAGAACAATCTTAGAGTTTGTTGAGCAGCTGTTTTTATTCTAAACTGGAGCCGCTTACCATTAAGAGATTGCAAATCTGCTCTGAAGTTGGTAGCACATTCTCCCTGTTGCAAGAGATGTCTGTGTGTTGTGTGACAATTGCGGGGCGCTATAGTAAATCTGCTGTCCCCCCCCCTCTCTCTCTCTCTCTCTCTCTCTCTCTCTCTCTCTCTCTCTCTCTCTCTCTCTCTCTCTCTCTCTCTCTCTCTCTCTCTCTCCCTGAAGCCTTAATAGCAGTTATTTGTGCACACACGTGTTGATATGATAGCATCACCCAACTCTTTGTTTTGACAACTGTTATTCATTTCATGAGGCTATATCTGGGACTTTTAGTTAGGACTACTTGGCAGGGCGTAACTACACGATAAGGTTCTGATACTATGACTCAAAACGGTATGTTTCTAGCATATCTCCTGCACGAACACTTCAGACATCGCTCGATGTTCATAGTAAATCTCTAGTATTAGAACCTCACATATCAAAATATATTTCTAGCATATCTCATCTCTGGTAGGAGGATTTCATACATAATTGACAATACCGTTGTTGAAGTTGACTATGCGGTTGTTGCTGTCTACTCATCAGTTGAATATATTGTTGTTACCATTTACTCTTCGTTTAACTATACCGTTACTGCTATCTAAACCATCCTTGACTATACCATTGTTAATATCTACAACTTCGCTGACAATACTGTTTTTGCTATCTACTTCTTAGTTGACTATATCGTTTATTGCTAGCTGCTCCGTAAGTGACTAAACCGTTGTTGCTATCTATTTCCCACTGGTTGTGTCGCTGTCCCTGTCAACTATTTAATTGACTATACCACTGTTACTACCTACTCATTACTTGATGATACGACTGTCGCTATCTACTCCCTAGGCAAAGAAGTATACCAAATTCGCGGAGCAAGCCCCGAACCCCGTTGACCTCGCCAAAGGAAATTTGATCAATGATGTAAGGAAATCCAATGACGTCACTCAGGCAGTTCGTGACAGACTTTGTCTGTGGCCAACAGGTAAATGTATGTTCTAATTATCCCAGCGGTTGCATTGGTTTGGTGATGATTATCTATTTAAATTACAATATCCAGTAAATTCACATGCAGAGCCAAAGAAATTGCATATATGCAGCGAGGAAAAAAAAAAGAATATTGTAAAAATAGTTCCTGCACAAACAAGAAGCCTTGGTAGCGTAGTGGCAAGATACTCGCCTGTCGACTAGGATGAGCTGGGTTCGATCCGCAGCTGGCCGAATTCAGATTTTTCGAAATGGACCTGAGCTCCGATGTTGACCCAGTCTAAAATGTGCACCAAGAATGTCTTGGGAAGTAAAAGTGACCGGCCAGTAACACTGACCTCATCAGCCACCGAGCAGTGATTGGTCTATACAAATATAGGTCTAGTACTGATATACCCGAAGCGGCGTCAGGCGGGAAAAGAGGCCTTTGCCTCCATTACTTACAAATTTAAGTGTATAAGTGAAGTACCAGGCTGGCCGTGGACATGTGATTACAGGAATTAAAAGATCAGACATCGAACAGCAAGAACTAAAATTATTTGTTGTTTGGAATATATAAAACAATAAAACTCATAATACTAAAAGTATTGGAATTTCCTGTGGCAATGTAGGGTGTATCCAATGGCAACATGGGGTGTGACACTTGGACATTTAACCAATCAGCTCAACATAATTTATCCCGTCTGTGAATATAAATGTTACAGAAGGGTATTATAAATTCTTGAAGAGCGCACAGAAATCTACCCAAAAAAGACATCAATAATGTGGAAGATTGGTTTACTAAGACAATCAAGAATGAGGGAAATGTACACATTTTGGCATTTAAATAGACGTGACAGTCTAGAAAATAGAAAAGATAATTATAGAGGGAAGTGTAGATGGACTCTTCCCCCCCCCCTCCCTGCCCCCTCTCTCTCTCTCTGTCTCTCACACACACAAACACACACACACACACACACACACACACACACACACACAAACCGGTGCGTGCATGCGTGCATCAAAAAGAGAACCCTAAGACGAAAATATGGAATCTCTCCTTGCACGTCTCTTTTGTTGCTTGTTGCAATGTAACTGTGTGGGTCTATAGTTCGGTGCAAATAATAGAGCCTCAGGAGGGGGAAAACTAGATTATCCAAAAACAGTTAAACTGGTTCGCTGCCATTCAATTGTTACTTTACAGTAATAAACATCTGAGGCAACAGTAACTTATACATCAACTGTTTGAGATGGAAGGAGTTGATTATTAGCCGTTTGGAACCGAAACAATTATTTTTTAAAGTTTGCGACCAAAGTATTTAACGGTATAACTGTAAAGGGCCGAAAGGTGTTACAGTAACAACTGTTTAAAGCTAAGGCAGGTAACATAACGTAGCTTTAGCCGGGAACGGAAACAGTTAAAATCAGCTACGGTAACAATTTGTCTGAGCACGATGCAGTTAAAGTGAAAACCGTCATAGAACGATGCAGTTACAGTAACAACTGTCATAGAACGATGCAGTTAAAGTAACTGTCACAGAATGATGCAGTTTAAAGTAATAACTGTTTTGGAACGAAGCATGTAGATTAACAGTAGTTTTGAAATTAAGCAAAGAAACAGTTAGTTGCTTATCCTTTACAGGGCATCACAGTCAACCCCAGCATTTTTTTGGCTGTTTGTGATCTCTTGGCAAGTTTACGTTCAGTAGTTTGCCATTTCTTTCTGAACGACCTGGCACCCATTACCATTTTATGAAACACCTAACGCAACAGTCTGCTGTCAAATCGCCCGCAGCTGTGTTTCGAATTCGGGATTGCTAACTGCGCCCGTAAATCCTTCACCACGGAGCGGCAAATTAACCAAGTTAAAGTAATAATTGTTTGAAACGGGACAGTTACAGTAACAGATGTCTGGGAACGAATCTACTTAAAGTAGCAACTGTCTGGAAGCAACGCGGGTAAAGTAAAAGCGTTGAGTTGAGTTGAGCAAACAACCGACATCACTGCACTCAGGACATTCCCATACGCGCTCTATCCCTCGTTCAACAGCCAGCGAAGAGTCACACTACTATTCGTTCTCACCGCTATCTGACTGAAAGTTCTCCTGGTCTTCCCTCTCAGTTTTGAGATTCTACCAGCACCCCAGCCAATCCCTCGCAATCTCATCCTTTCCACATTACGGGTTCTCAATCTGTTTCCCCACCTTCTCCACCTGGTCCCACAGGCGCAAGATCACCTCCCCCCCCCCCTCTTTTTCCATAAGTAATCTACCACCAAGAGATGCATTCCCTGCCTGCCTATCAGCCTGTTAATTCCCCCCCCCCCCCCCCCCCGCACTCCCGCACGGCCAGGGCAAAAACTCCATACAATTCTCACAATATGTCATCTCTGAAGCGACGATAGCCATTCCACATGAAACATTCCTTTCTCCACCTTACTAATCATACTCCTTGAGTCCGTGATGAAGACAATGTATATTGCTAGTGGTCTCCTCTAACCAATGGATTGCCGCTGTGACTGCTTCTACCTCCATTCTCATGCTGGAGGTCGTAGCCTCATATGCCAGACTTCTCCTTTTTTAAGAGTCGTTCATTAGCCTTCGCAATGAAACCCCAACCTACTCCGTCTGTTTCTCACCACTGACCCATCAATATAGATGACTGTGTCACCTTGATGTGTGTTACTCTGGATCAGTTATTGCACCTCACACTGTGCGGCCCGCTGCCCATTATCTGCACTCACCACCCAGTACTTTTACATTGTGCCAGTCAATCGTGTCTTCCGGCACTTCAACCCATTCTTTTTTACGATTTATGGTTTTTAGGCCATACACTTGACGTATAGATATTTCTGCTTGTGCCATCTAAGACCTGCCTCGTCTTAGTCTATGACCCTTGACCATATCCATGGCTTCATGCTGGGGGTGATCCCTGTCTGCAGCAACTCTCAGGTACGATTTGGCTTTAAAGACCCTATTCCTCTCCGCCATTGTTGGTAGCGCCAGGATTTGTCACATGCATATAATTGGTGTGTCCTTTGTGCACCCCAGGACCACCCGCATGGCAGCATTCTGTATGCGCTCCAACCTTTCAAGCTGACTCTTCGATACTGTCAGCAGCCCCAAACCCTACTCAGTGACAGATATTATTAACTGCTGAAAGGGTCTGTAAAGCATCCTCTGCTCTACCCCGGTTGCTGTCATCGCCTTCAATGCTTTTAGTCCCCTACCAACCTTCACCACTAAAGCCTCCGCATGCTCCTTAGACATACATCTGTCGAAGGTGATACCCAAGTACTTCAATTTACTCTTTCTACTAAGATGACATCCATTCAATATAATATATGGGGCATCTGCCTTCACGATCCGGTTATCCAGGGAGTACCACACAACCGATGCCTTGTCTGGGTTTATAACGGTCCCTGCGTCCCTGCACCACCCCGCCACCCTGTTTACTGCCATCTGTAAGTCTTTTTTCCAACAGAGTGTATATCAGCCAATCATACCAGATCTCTGATGAGATCCTCCAGGTCAAGAGCTACCGCCACTGTCTCTTGTTTATTCTGGAAGCCCTCATAGATATCAAATGCAAAAGTTGCCGCATTGGCCCAGGTGTCCTTTCCAGGCCTATAACTCCCGAACCCTTTGGGAAGCAGATTAAGACTTTCCCAACGTCGCTGCAGCCAGCGGGTTACTATCTTTTCCGAGGACGTTTCCTAAGGTGTTTTGCAGGGTTATGATTCGGTATCATTAAGTCTGGAGTGGAACTTACCTGGCTTTGGGAGTGGGGCCAGGTAACTTAACGTAATTTACTTACTTACTTGCTTTTAAGTTAAGTAAAAGCGTTCTATGCACGAACTAGTTAAAGTAACAACGGTCTGTTAACGGAGTAGTTAAAGTTTGAGCTATCTGGGAACGAATAAGTTAAAAGTAACAACTGCTTGGGAACGAATCAGTTAAAGTAGCAATCTTTTAAGGAATCAGTTAACGTAACTCCTGTCAAGATCTAAAGCAAACAAGGCAGCAGTTTCGAGAGAGTTAAGTAATGTATGTAACAAATTATTGGAACTACAGGACCTAAACAGCTGGACAATAACTGTACAGCCAAATGAGTTTGGCATTGTAGGAGTGAAGTCTATATAATATGAAATTCTTATTCGAAAAAAAAGGTGGGGGGGGGGGGGGGGGAGCAAGATTTAAAAAATGAGTATTAAGATAAGATTCTCAGCAAAATAGATTATTGAACATACACCGTTGACGTCAACAATAAACTTAATTACAGCCTAGAGATGGGTATGATAGGAACCATTCGATGGAATACATAGAAGACGTGCTGGGTGGTAATCAGCTTGTAACAAACAGTCTCAGTGTAGTGTTGAATGAGCGTTTTCGTGGGAGGAGACCTCGAGTGACGTGTAAGTGTAATGATAGATACAGATATCTTTCTGAACAGGCCAGACTCGTTTTGAAGAGATCGAAACTAGGTTTCGGCGAATGTTACGTGATGTCGACTGAAGCCGCAGCAGTAACAATATAAATATGATTTACTTGTGACCATTTTGACTTTTTGATCTCCTTTATGTGTTTGCCAAGGGGGAGAGATTGTTGTGCTGCTGATGTTGTTGAAAGCGGAGCAGCTGTGCACTTCGTTCCGACCTGGCGCTGATGTGCGGGAACAGAGTTCCTGTTATCGACCGCAGTGAAATAAGACACGTGATGGTGTTTTTTAAATTTATTTTAACAATAAAAATTGAGATACAAAGAATACAACCACCAGTATATCGTAATTCTGATGCCTTAGTTTTGAATTCAGTGTTTTCACAAAGGAGATGTTATGGAAGTATGTTCAGTATCTTTACTCAGTACACGCATATGCACACATATATATCATCATCATTATCATCATCATCATCAAGTGCCGTGCCGAATGGCGTAGGCGTTAATGACTCTCCACAGATCCCGATCCTTGATTTTCTCGATCAACTCTGCCATTGATATTCCTCCATGCCACCGTCGCAGTCCATCTAGCATCATTTCTCGTTGTAAGCCTCTGCCTATCTTCTCCTTGATCTTTCCAGTTGTCACGATGTTCTCCAATGCCTCTCTTCTCATCACATGACCAAAAGAAGCTGCTTGTCTCTTTCTTATTATTGTATATAATGTTCTAGTTTCGTTAGCCTCTTTAAGGAATTCGTTGAGAGAGAGAGAGAGAGAGAGAGAGAGAGAGAGAGAGAGAGAGAGAGAGAGAGACCATTTTACATTTTTACATTCATTGGGCAAATGACAGACCCATATTTTAAGATGGTCAGTATCTCACCGGCCGCCATAACTTCCCAAGACATGCTCTTTTACCCATCTTCGTCTCGTCATCCTGACAACCCAAGTAATTTTTTTTTTTTTTTTTTTAAATAGAAGAAGAATCTGACCGGTTGTGGAATGAACCCATGACCACTGGGTCCGTAACAGATGCTGCCGTTGAGGTGTGAAATGTAAAACCTTCACATATTCTAGGTCACAACATATGAGGTGAGGTGGCCATTTCCCTTCCATTCCGCCTTTCCATTCCAGACATTCCCCCATATTGCCAGGTGCGACTCGAATGGGAACGACGGACACAGCCAAGACAGAAACCAAATCACTGTTCTACTGGTTACGTGTATTATTATGAAGCACATGCTTAAGTGAAATTATTACACATGAAAACTACAATCACTTGTTATCTTGTAGCTTGCTAATTCACAACATAAAGCAATTCCGCTATTTATAGTTTACGTTTTCTGCCATTGATAAATATTCAAAGGGAGATAACAGAGAAATTGAATGAGAAACAACAGTTGCGTATTAATGTCCTTGTTCTCGCACAGGAATATATAGGAAAAGACTAGGAATGGTCAATTTAACATTCAATAAAAGATTGTTTCTCCCATCTGAACGGCTGATGTTATAGTAATACATTGCCCCGAAGCAACTTTAAGCTAAGGAACTGTGAAGTGATATCTCCGCCACACTGTTCGCCGAGAACAAGGAGGAACAGGCGATCAGTGTTTCCTTCATTTCGACAAGCGTCGAGCGCTTGTCTGACCGTGCTCATGTCATTACCAGCGGAGTTCGCCATCACCTTCGCTAGTGCCATCAGAATGTTGAGATTTTTGATGTTTTTAATATAATCATATAGTGGCTGGAGAAGAAAACAAGCAAAACAATATAACAAAAGTTGAGACGGAAGAAAACATTGCTCAATGGGATCAGTGTGCCACGATTAAAGTATTTCTGATATACAGAGACACGGCTCCTTGTTAAACAGATCATGTTAAGGTACGTGTGCAGGTCAGAGCGTTATCTGTGGTTAGACAGCACCAAGAGATGGACTGGGAGAAGCCAGCCTCTGTGCACTCTGACGATACAAGGCATACACTTTTGAAACCTCATTACAGCCAACATTCAAAACGCAGATGGTATTGGATGATCATTTACACCACCCCCCCCCCCCCCCCACACACACACACACACAGCTTGGTGTTGAGACTGGTCTCCCTACCCGGTATCACATAGTGAGGTTGGTGTCCAGACTGGTCTCCCTACCCGGTATCACATAGTGAGGTTGGTGTCCAGACTGGTCTCCCTACCCGGTATCACATAGTGAGGTTGGTGTCCAGACTGGTCTCCCTACCCGGTATCAAAGTGCATCTCCACGGGAACTGTGTTGCAGACCTCCCCTTGCCATAACCGAACATAGAAACTAAAGGGGTGTGTGAGACCGGTACCGAAACTTCACACCCAGTGAGGCATGGCAGGTCGTGATTGAGTCCATCACTGACCCATGCAAATGTGATAGCACTGATATCTCAGTTTTGGTTACAATTATGTTTAGACATAAATAGAAAATATGGTGTTCAAGTTGGCATCTCTTCGTTTGTTTTTTATTTAAATAACCTGTTGTAACTGATTTGCTGACCTTTTTAAATAGAAAGTCCTTCCCTAGAAACCCACAAGCCAAGAGAAATATGAGAGCCTAAAAGCAAATGGGAATAAGAATTGGAGATAGATGTGACATATGGTAATAAACACTGGAGTCAGATATGAGTAATATGATAAGAATTGGGAACAGATATGAGTCATGTGGGAATAAGAAGTGGAGGCAGATGTGAGTAAACATGGCAATCAGAATTACAGACCGATATGTGATACGGGAACACGAATTAGAAACATAGGTATGGGAATTAAAATTTGAGACACATGAGTCATGTGGGAATGAGAATTGGAGACAGATACGAGACATGTGAGCGTATGAATTGGAGATAGTTATGGCATATGGGAATATGAATTAGAGACACCATGTCATATGGGAATAAGAATTAGTGACAGATATGAGGAACATAAGAATTGGAGGCACGTGTGAGTAATAGGGAACATTCGACGAAGACACTACAAGAAATTTCGGAGGTTAGGCGAGCACAGCATGATAAAATCAAAGACACATTGAGTGGTAAAAGACAGTGGCAGGAAGAATAATTTATTGGCAGTGCACATAAATATAAACAAATAAATAAAAGCGATGGAACATTTTGACTTCCAGAAATCGACTAGCGTTGTGAAAGCTCCTTTTGCATGTTGTACAGGTATTCATCTTTTAATATCTATCTCTGTTCTCTCCACTTCGCATTCACTGCTACATGAACATGTGTATGAATCCACCCCTTGAAGTGTAATTTCACCAAGAGGAAATTAGGTCATAATTTGCTTGAATTTGTGTTTTCATTATTTATGTCTTTCTCCTGTGAATTTGTAGACCTAATGGTTGTGACCTAACATCTCGTGTATTTAGTTGGAAATGAGGGACATCAGATCAGCGAAGTCAGTAAAAGACTTGTTTTTTTGTTTTTTTACATGCTTAAGGCGCATTGCCGGCTCTGTGGCGAAGGGGTGACGAATGCAATTCGTAATCCCGCAAAGCGCATTAGAAACACAGCTGCAGGCGATTTGCATTGGTTTCCATACAAAGATATGAGTTCCGGTGGTTCAGAAAGCAAAGGCAAATTGCTGAACCCTTGCCAAGAAATCACAAAGAGATTTTTAAAAATATGGAGGGGTTGACTGCAACGTCCTGTAAAGGATAAGCAGCTAACCTATTTAAGGCGCATTGAGCATACAGCGCTAAACCCATATGTTATGGGCATGTTCTATTCATTCTAAAGGTAGCTAGTGTTTTATTTATATTTTGTTCTGTTTTCTTAGTCTTTCCATAATTATTGTTCAATCAATCATGTGCCATGCCGGAAAGCGTGGGCGGTCATGATTCGCCATTTCACTCGATCACCAGAGTCGTGGATCAGCTCAGTGTTCCTGTCTCTTCCATGCCATGTGGCCAAGCCATCCAGGTATTTTCCTCTCGGTCTTCCTCTTGGTCTGTTCCCTTCGATCTTGCCAGCTGTCACTAAGTTCTCCAGTCCATTTCTTCTCATAACATGTCCAAAAAATTTTGACTGTCTACGTCTAATTTCTCTAATCAATCTACGATTTTCATTTGTCTCTTGTAGTACTTGGTCATTGGTTTTTCTATCTGTCCATGGTATTCTTTGCATTTTCCTCAGAAACCACATTTCTGCAGCCATCAGATGTTTTTCAGCTTGACTGCACATTGTCCAAGTTTCACATCCATACAAAAGAACAGGCTCTATGTATCCCCTCAACACTCTTTTTCTCGTTTCAATTGACATCATTTTATTGGTCAGAATGTTTTTCATCTTGCTAAAGGCTACTTTCGCAATGGCGATTCTTGTTCTAATCTTTTCAAGGCATCTCCCATCAGATGTTATGACTGTTCCGAGATAATTGAACCGATTCACTTGTTGAAGAATATTCCCATTTACTTGTATATTACATTGTGGTGCTTCGTTCTTCCTAGTGACGACCATAACCTGTGTCTTCCTACAATTTAATTCCAACCCCAGCTGCTCACTGTGTACAACATCAGCGTCTACTAATTGTTGCAGATCCTGTGCATTGTCTGCAATCAATACTGTATCATCTGCATATCTAATGTTATTTATGTTTCGTCCTCCAATGCTGATTCCATTTAGGTCTTCTACATTTCTGAAAATATTTTCACTGTACAGGGAAAAAAGATCTGGAGACATTACACATCCCTGCCTAACACCTCTCTTAATAGGTTGATATTGTCCTACTTCATTATCAATCCTTATGGCAGCTTGTTGTTTCCAATATATGTTTTTTATAAGTCTAATGTCTTTCCCATCAATTTGTAGATCTGCAAGCATATCTACAATGTTGACATGTCTAACTCTATCAAATGCCTTTGTGTAGTCAATAAAGCAAAGATGTATATCCTTGTTTACTTCTAAAGCACGTTTAATAACTGTTCGCAGCATATACACAGCATTCACTGTACCCTTTCCTTCTACAAACCCACATTGTTCTTCCCCTATTTCAGGTTGTATTTTCTTCCTCACTCTTTGCATGATAATTCGTAACAAAATCTTTGTGATGTGACTCATTATACTAATTTTTCTATGTTGATCACATTCTAAGGTTCCTGATTTCTTTGGGATTGCAATAAATACAGAATTACATAATTCAGAAGGTATATCTCCAGTATCATATAATGTGTTCAGCAGTCTAGTGACTTGCTCTAGTCCAAATTCTTCTAAAGCTTTAATCATTTCTGTTGTGATGTTATCTGCACCGGGGGCCTTGCCAGCTTTCATATGCTTAAGAACATTTTGAACCTCTATCTTTAAATTATTGTTAATAACATTTAAATTGCGACATTTACCAAGTTAGCTACTCTGTAATTGCTATATAATTTCATATCGCCTTTTGGTATTGGGATGCACATTGTTCTTAATCATTCCTTTGGCCACATTCTTATTGTTCATATATTTTTACACCATGCTTGATATATGTTCACTCTTGGTTCCCCACCAGCTTGATATATGTTCACTCTTGGTTCCCCACCAGTTTGATATATGTTCACAATTGGTTCCCCACCAGCTTGATATGTTTACTCTTGGTTCCCCATCAGCTTGATATATGTTCACTCTTGGTTCCCCACCAGCTTGATATATGTTCACTCTTGGTTCCCCACCAGCTTGATATATGTTCACTCTTGGTTCCCCACCAGCTTGATATATGTTCACTCTTGGTTCCCCACCAGCTTGATATGTTTACTCTTGGTTCCCCATCAGCTTGATATATGTTCACTCTTGGTTCCCCACCAGCTTGATATATGTTCACTCTTGGTTCCCCACCAGCTTGATATATGTTCACTCTTGGTTCCCCACCATCTTCATATATGTTCACTCTTGATTCTCCACCAGCTTGATATGTTTACTCTTGGTTCCCCACCAGCTTGATATATGTTCACTCTTGGTTCCCCACCAGCTTGATATATGTTCTCTTGGTTCCCCACCAGCTTGATATATGTTCACTCTTGGTTCCCCACCAGCTTGATATATGTTCACTCTTGGTTCCCCACCAGCTTGATATGTTTACTCTTGGTTCCCCACCAGCTTGATATATGTTCACTCTTGGTTCCCCACCAGCTTGATATATGTTCACTCTTGGTCCCCACCAGCTTGATATATGTTCACTCTTGGTTCACCACCAGCTTGATATATGTTCACTCTTGGTTCCCCACCAGCTTGATATATGTTCACTCTTGGTTCCCCGTCAGCTTGATATGTTTACTCTTGGTTCCCCACCAGCTTGATATATGTTCACTCTTGGTTCCCCACCAGCTTGATATATGTTCTCTTGGTTCCCCACCAGCTTGATATATGTTCACTCTTGGTTCCTCACCAGCTTGATATATGTTCACTCTTGGTTCCCCGCCAGCTTTATATATGTTCACTCTTGGTTCCCCACCAGCTTGATATATGTTCACTCTTGGTTCCCCACCAGCTTGATATATGTTCTCTTGGTTCCCCACCAGCTTGATATATGTTCACTCTTGGTTCCCCACCAGCTTGATATATGTTCTCTTGGTTCCCCACCAGCTTGATATATGTTCACTCTTGGTTCCCCACCAGCTTGATATATGTTCACTCTTGGTTCCCCACCAGTCTGATATATGTTCACTCTTGGTTCCCCACCAGCTTGATATATGTTCACTCTTGGTTCTCCACCAGCTTGATATATGTTCACTCTTGGTTCCCTACCAACTTGATATATGTTCACTCTTGATTCTCCACCAGCTTGATATATGTTCACTCTTGGTTCCCCACCAGCTTGATATATGTTCTCTTGGTTCCCCACCAGCTTGATATATGTTCACTCTTGGTTCCCCACCAGCTTGATATATGTTCACTCTTGGTTCCCCACCAGCTTGATATATGTTCACTCTTGGTTCCCCACCAGCTTGATATATGTTCTCTTGGTTCCCCACCAGCTTGATATATGTTTACTCTTGGTTCCCTACCAGCTTGATATATGTTCTCTTGGTTCCCCACCAGTTTGATATATGTTCACTCTTGGTTCCCCACCAGCTTGATATATGTTCACTCTTGGTTCCCCACCAGCTTGATATATGTTCACTCTTGGTTCCCCACCAGCTTGATATATGTTCACTCTTGGTTCCCCACCAGCTTGATATATGTTTACTCTTGGTTCCCCACTAGCTTGATTGATATATGTTCACTCTTGGTTCCCCACCAGCTTGATATATGTTCACTCTTGGTTCCCCACCAGCTTGATATATGTTCACTCTTGGTTCCCCACCAGCTTGATATATGTTCACTCTTGGTTCCCCACCAGCTTGATATATGTTTTCTTGGTTCCCCGCCAGTTTGATATATGTTCACTCTTGGTTCTCCACCAGCTTTGATATATGTTCACTCTTGGTTCCCCACCAACTTGATATATGTTCACTCTTGATTCTCCACCAGCTTGATATATGTTCACTCTTGGTTCCCCACCAGTTTGATATATGTTCACTCTTGGTTCCCCACCAGTTTGATATATGTTCACTCTTGGTTCCCCACCAGTTTGATATATGTTCACTCTTGATTCTCCACCAGCTTGATATATGTTCACTCTTGGTTCCCCACCAGCTTGATATATGTTCACTCTTGGTTCTCCACCAGCTTGATATATGTTCACTCTTGGTTCCCCATCAGCTTGATATATGTTCACTCTTGGTTCCCCACCAGCTTGATATATGTTCACTCTTGGTTCCCCATCAGCTTGATATATGTTCACTCTTGGTTCCCCACCAGCTTCATTCCCCACCAGTTTGATATATGTTCACTCTTGGTTCCCCACCAGCTTGATATATGTTCACTCTTGGTTCCCCACCAGCTTGATATATGTTCACTCTTGGTTCCCCACCAACTTGAACAAAGTGCTGTGGTGTTATAACATCCTAGTGATTTTCTTGTTTTAATGTTACAGGACACTCGTCTTCGTCTAGTGGTGGTACTGCCTTTCCTCTCTTGGTACTTCACTGTTCACATTTTTGTCTTCACAATCTTTATTTTTATAAATTTGACGGTCTTTTCATGAACTCATAATTAGCGTTCTGTTAAGATCTTTACACGTGGTTCTTTTATATAGCATTTGTCATGGTTCACAGTTGTAGTTCAATAGTTTTTAGTTCCTTGAACATTTCATTTTTTCTTCTGGTGTTCTTCCACTTGGGGAAAGCAAAAGTGTGGTCTGATTTATTTCAGCAATGAAGATCATCTAATTCCTCCCTTGGCCTTTTATTTGCGCTTGTAACAATAATCCGTACTTCAGTGTTCTGGGTGGCATTTTTTTTAAAAAAAACGCATCTGTGGTTATTTAAATATAGAGGCCACACTTTGTTGGACGATTGTGCTGCCAGTCATTTTGCTGCACATCGTCAAGTGCATACTGCAGATTTACACATAATATGAAGTGAATAAATGAATATACTTTGGCTGCAGTATGCACCTGATGAGATACCATGAAATGTGCCAGGCAATAAATCATGCAACTCAACGTTTCTGACAACTTGTTTACATTCACTCATGGAACACATTGTCTTCAGTTTGTGGTTACCACCAGACATGTTGTATGAAGCAAAGTCAAGTAGCCATAATAAAAACAATACCCAGAAAGAGACAGATAATATTTATTATGAACATCTGGAAAAGTTCAGTGAGTATATTCTGAGACATGCCCAATGGAAATACTTAGTGACTGGCAGAAGACATACAAATAAAGGACATAAAAGGTCGCACTCAGCTGCCAGACCAGAGATCATGTTTTCGAAGCCCCCCTCAAGCCAGGGATTTGTTTCAACCTCCAGGTCGACCCACCTTACAATGGACATCAGGAAATGCTCTGGAAAGTGAAGTCGGTGGGCGTGATACAGACCACAGCAACCCCTGAGTGCCGACTGATCTGTACAAATATGGGGTTAAAACCACGTAGCCAACATGTATCAAAGCGTGTCGGAGAGTTACTCTGTTCCTACACAAAAGATACTGACCTGGTCAGCACTGCTACACACAATATGTTTTCAACACAATAAAACAATACATATTAAACACAGGTGGTTGTTGAGCAATCGCTTCAATATGCCAGGATTACACCTGAAGAAGCAGCTGCTCAGACTTGTATACATTATTGAGAATAGAACCACAGTGGTTGGACACGTGCCAGCTGACCCAGTGGTCATAGGTTTAATCCGCAGCTAGTCCAGTTCAGATTTTGTTAAATGAATCCAGGTCGACCCAGACTAGACTGGGCACTAAGAATCTCTTGGGAGGTAAAGGTGACAGGCGTGATACTCACAACACCAGCCGCGGAGTGGTTGATACAAATACGGGTGTGCCTTAGGATGTGTACAAGGGACCTTTACCTTTTACTGAATATTCTCTGACAGACGTCATTGACCATAGTGTTTTTGCAGGGATCGCTGGGGATCTTGTGTTTCTGTATGCTACAAGAACAACACAATAAGACAGGGTTCCACCTTCTCCACATCAAGTAAAGACTGACTTAGTTACTGTACTACTGGGGGGTCTTGTGTTTCTTTATGCTACAAGAACACAATAAGACAGGGTTCCACCTTCTCCACATCAAGTAAAGACTGACTTAGTTACTGTACTACTGGGGGATCTTGTGTTTCTTTATGCTACAAGAACAACACAATAAGACGGGGTTCCACCTTCTCCACATCAAGTAAAGACTGACTTAGTTACTGTACTACTGGGGGATCTTGTGTTTCTGTATGCTACAAGAACAACACAATAAGACGGGGTTCCACCTTATCCACATCAAGTAAAGACTGACTTAGTTACTGTACTACTGGGGGGTCTTGTGTTTCTGTATGCTACAAGAACAACACAATAAGACGGGGGTTCCCACCTTATCCACATCAAGTAAAGACTGACTTAGTTACTGTACTAGTGGGGGGTCTTGTGTTTCTGTATGCTACAAGAACAACACAATAAGACGGGGTTCCACCTTATCCACATCAAGTAAAGACTGACTTAGTTACTGTACTACTGGGGGATCTTGTGTTTCTGTATGCTACAAGAACAACACAATAAGACGGGGTTCCACCTTATCCACATCAAGTAAAGACTGACTTAGTTACTGTACTACTTAGGGTTTTTTCCTGCTCGCTTTTGAAGTCGAACATAGTCTGCACTGGACTGATTTTTGCTTGTGGGCTAGCTTTCCCTTTATCAGTATTCCTCTCCATCAGGCAAACCCTGACTTCTGAGGATGGGAAGTCAAACATTTCAGTCCAGCTGACCGGTGTAGGGAGTTGAACCTGTTACCTCGTCATCATCACATCGGAAGTTTAAGAGCAAGGGTCTTATCCATTCAGCCATAACACCGAGGAGATCAGTGCAAAGATCGGTAGCTTGACTTTCTATTTTCGGTCATTTCAGATTACTCTCTTCACTGTTACACTTTTGTCATCACATATTCCAAAGTTGATTACCTGAGAAAGTGCTAATTACGGTGAAACAGAACAAAACAGAACAGATATGTTCACAAATGATAATCAACAAAAGTTGTGTCAAAATCATATCTTCAAATATAATAAACACAGAACATAGCTACTTACATAACTTATGAAAATATGAACTCAAAATAATATGAAATGGCTGCCTAAATGCAAGCTTTACATCAAGAAAGTTGGCATTCTGTCTACAACTGCTAGCATTCTAGAAGATCTGAACATCCAAGACAAGTGGCTCATAAATAGTCTTGGAAACTGAACCACTTGCTGTATTAAACGTCTCAGTAGTCTAGACAGTAGTCTAGACAGAACAGAGGTGGAAGGCGTGATTCCTGGGAGAAAAGGCAAGGGTCAGCCGGCATGGATATGGACACAGATCATTGAAGAAGCCTTGGGTGAGAGGGTGCACTAGGAGGGAGACATGGCAAGGGTGAGAGGGTGCACTAGGAGGGAGACATGGCAAGGGTGAGAGGGTGCACTAGGAGGGAGACATGGCAAGGGTGCACTAGGAGGGAGACATGGAGAGGGTGCACTAGGAGGGAGACATGGCAAGGGTGGGAGGGTGCACTAGGAGGGAGACATGGCAAGGGTGAGAGGGTGCACTAGGAGGGAGACATGGCAAGGGTGAGAGGGTGCACTAGGAGGGAGACATGGCAAGGGTGAGAGGGTGCACTAGGAGGGAGACATGGCAAGGGTGCACTAAGAGGGAGACATGGAGAGGGTGCACTAGGAGGGAGACATGGAGAGGGTGCACTAGGAGGGAGACATGGCAAGGGTGAGAGGGTGCACTAGGAGGGAGACATGGCAAGGGTGCACTAGGAGGGAGACATGGCAAGGGTGCACTAGGAGGGAGACATGGCAAGGGTGCACTAGGAGGGAGACATGGCAAGGGTGCACTAGGAGGGAGACATGGCAAGGGTGCACTAGGAGGGAGACATGGCAAGGGTGAGAGGGTGCACTAGGAGGGAGACATGGCAAGGGTGCACTAGGAGGGAGACATGGCAAGGGTGCACTAGGAGGGAGACATGACAAGGGTGCACTAGGAGGGAGACATGGCAAGGGTGCAATAGGAGGGAGACGGAAAGGGTGCCACTAGGAGGGAGACATGGCAAGGTTGCACTAGGAGGGAGACATGGCAAGGGTGCACTAGGAGGAGACATGGCAAGGGTGCACTAGGAGGGAGACATGGCAAGGGCTGCACTAGGAGGGAGACATGGCAAGGGTGCACTAGGAGGGAGACATGGCAAGGGTGAGAGGCTGCACTAGGAGGGAGACATGGCAAGGGTGCACTAGGAGGGAGACATGGCAAGGGTACACTAGGAGGGAGACATGGCAAGGGTGAGAGGCTGCACTAGGAGGGAGACATGGCAAGGGTGCACTAGGAGGGAGGCATGGCAAGGGTGGACTAGGAGGGAGACATGGCAAGGGTGAGAGGCTGCACTAGGAGGGAGACAGAAACTTGTGGCAGACTGATGAGAGTAAACGTTGGGCGAAGGAAAGATGTTCATACTATTCCTAGAAATACAACCAGGGGAGACAATAGAGATCACTGAAGGTCTGCAAAGGATAAAAGACAATGAAGGTTATAGCAAAATGAAATGCAAGAATTCTAAAAGAATGCAATTATCCATATTCTTTATGCTACAGGCTTGACTTTCTGTCCATGTTTTCAGAGTACAGCCTCAGTTTGATTAATAAAACACACATAATGTAATAAACCATACAGCAATATATATGATGTACCAGTATATTCTCCACACACCTTGAGCAGATCATAGATGTGTTGTCTGTATCTCAGCTAATCATTTACAAAACATTTTCATTACCAAGACGACTGGATGCTGTAATGTTTATATATATATATATATATATATATATATATATATATATATATATATATATATTATATATATATATATATATATATATATATATATATAGTGCAAACCTCTCAAGGCTATCACGAACTTGGTGAATTTCTGTTGTGAAGAACAATATTGTATCCTACGTTGTAAATGCATTACTGTATGCTTGAACTCTTATAAGAGGACTTTCTGATAAGAACTATTTCTTGGTTCCCAGGTGAGTTTGCCTTATCAGGTCTGCACTATATATATATATATATATATATATTCATCCAACGAATATAAGAACAACTGACACTAGATCAGATCAGAATGGTAGGACCAGCAGTAGCACCATGGCTAGCACACTTGCCTGCAGGTCGGGTGGTCATGGGTTTGAATTTTCACTGAGGCAAATATTGTTTTATTCCACCTGGACTCCCAGGTCGATCCAGCCTAAAATGGGCAGCAGGAAATGCCTTGGCAAGTCAAGGATGCTGGCATGTCCCTGTCCCCATCACCTTGGCAAGTCAAGGCTGCCGGCATGACCCTGTCCCCATCACCTTGGCAAGTCAAGGCTGCTGGCATGTCCCTGTCCCCATCACCTTGGCAAGTCAAGGCTGCCGGCATGACCCTGCCCCCATCACCTTGGCAAGTCAAGGCTGCCGGCATGTCCCTGTACCCATCACCTTGGCAAGTCAAGGCTGCCGGCATGACCCTGTCCCCATCACCTTGGCAAGTCAAGGCTGCTGGAATGACCCTGTCCCATCACCTTGGCAAGTCAAGGCTGCTGGCATGTCCCTGTCCCCATCACCTTGGCAAGTCAAGGCTGCTGGCATGACCCTGTCCCCATCACCTTGGCAAGTCAAGGCTGCCGGCATGTCCCTGTCCCCATCACCTTGGCAAGTCAAGGCTGCTGGCATGTCCCTGCCCCCATCACCTTGGCAAGTCAAGGCTGCTGGCATGACCCGGCCCACATCACCTTGGCAAGTCAAGGCTGCTGGCATGACCCTGCCCCCATCACCTTGGCAAGTCAAGGCTGCTAGCATGACCCTGCCCCCATCACCTTGACAAGTCAAGGCTGCTAGCATGACCCTGCATCACCCCCGAGTGCAGACCGAGCTATAACAATATGGGGCCAGCACCATATCTCCAGCACACCCAACGGCGTGTACAAAGGTCTTCACTGAAGACCTCAACAAAAAGAAGCAACACAGTAACCATGACATGCATGTTTACAGGCATATGGCAAGCAAGGGGGTTTATTCAGCTGATCTAATAACAAATCTATTAACAATGAATACAAAACATAATTTCAGTGACAACACAATAATGGTGATATGACCACCAATGTCAATTGGCTATGAACTATGAGAAGATAAAGAAACAATACAGTTGGTACCAATGGCTGGCTGGCTAAGACACATGCAAAGATAAAGCAGGGCAATTTAAAGCATACAAAAATGGTTAAAGCTTTTTGGGTAAAGATGAGCTATCACAAGAGTTTAAATGTGACTTTAAAAATTATTTAATAGCATCACATAAATGGTTAAATTATCGTCATAAAACAAAACAATAGAACATAAAACAACACAGGAATTTTCAATAAGCGTTAGTATAACATTAGAGAAAAAAGTAATGCTGAACAAATGATAACATAATAAACTATCACATAAACAGGTCCTGTAATACACCAGAAGACAAGGTATAATATAATGTTATTGTTGTAATAATCATTATACAGTCTACACAGACATAGAAATTGTGCAATTGAATCAAATGTAAATATTACAGTGAAAATGTGATCATTTCAGAGTATACGACCAATGGCCACCATGAAACTATAATCATGTTGTGAGATTCATGTCACATCAAACCCACCAATGTTCTCTCAAACAATGGTCTTTCTTGGTTGCTGTACTGAAAATAAGATTTTTTTAACCTTTTTTTTTTAA
>JACEFZ010023663.1:0-55304 GCA_014155875.1 Cepaea nemoralis
CCCCAAAGAGGTCTTCCTAAAATGCTTCCAACAATAGTGGAATCACTGGGAGAAGTGTGTACAAAATGTGTGTACAGCCACAGGGAGAAGTGTGTACAGCCCCAGGGAGAAGTGTGTACAGTCCCAGGGAGAAGTGTGTACAACCACAGGGAGAAGAGTGTACAGTCCCAGGGAGAAGTGTGTACAGTCCCAGGGAGAAGTGTGTACAACCCCAGGGAGAAGTGTGTACAGTCCCAGGGAGAAGTGTGTAGTGTCAGGGAGAAGTGTGTACAGCCACAGGGAGAAATGTGTACAGCCCCAGGGAGAAGTATGTACAGTCACAGGGAGAAATATGTACAGCCCCAGGGAGAAATGTTTGCAGTCCCAGGGAGAAATGTGTACAGTCCCAGGGAGGAATGTGTTGTCACAGAGAGAAATATGTACAGCCCCAGGGAGAACTATGTACAGTCACAGGGAGAAATGTGTAGTCACAGAGAGAAATGTGTACAGTCACAGGGAGAAATGTGTACAGCCCCAGGGAGAAGTGTGTACAGCCCCAGGGAGAAGTGTGTAAAGCCCCAGGGACAAGTGTGTAAAGCCCCAGGGACAAGTGTGTAAAGCCCCAGGGACAAGTGTGTAAAGCCCCAGGGACATGTGTGTACAGCCCCAGGGAGAAGTGTGTACAGCCCCAGGGAGAAGTGTGCACAGTCCCAGGGAGAAGTGTGTACAGTCCCAGGGAGAAGTGTGTACAGCCCCAGGGAGAAGTGTGTACAGCCCCAGGGAGAAGTGTGTACAGCCCCAGGGAGAAGTGTGTACAGCCCCAGGGAGAAGTGTGTACAGCCCCAGGAAGAAGTGTGTACAGCCCCAGGGAGAAGTGTGTACATCCCCAGGGAGAAGTGTGTACAGCCCCATGGAGAAGTGTGTACAGCCCCAGGGAGAAGTGTGTACAGCCCCAGGGAGAAGTGTGTACAGCCCCAGGGATAAGTGTGTACAGCCCCAGGGACAAGTGTGTACAGCCCCAGGGACAAGTGTGTACAGCCCCAGGGACAAGTGTGTACAGCCCCAGGGAGATGTGTGTACAGCCCCAGGGAGAAGTGTGTACAGCCCCAGGAAGAAGTGTGTACAGCCCCAGGGACAAGTGTGTACAGCCCCAGGAAGAAGTGTGTACAGCCCCAGGGAGAAGTGTGTACATCCCCAGGGAGAAGTGTGTACCACCCCATGGAGAAGTGTGTACACCCCCAGGGAGAAGTGTGTACAGCCCCAAGGACAAGTGTGTAAAGTCCCAGGAAGAAGTGTGTACAGCCCCAGGGAGAGTACTTTAACGAGATGAGTGTTTTGGAACACCAGGCGAGTCATTGTATTTTTCCAGACCAAATGTCCGATACTTTGTGAACAGCCCTCACAGATGGAAAGTTGTCTCACTTTCAGGTAACCTATGCATTTATGGAATCAAATTTGCTACATACCCGTAACACTTCAGGTAGACTGGGTTGGCCATTGACCATATCTTGAACAATGCCAGTCAACTATAAGAAATACACAGAAACAACGCAAATTTACAGATTGCTAATAATTCAATAAACAGGCAAACGAAGTGATAGAAATTCATATACACTGGACAACATTATCATGTAATTAATTCCCTTCTTTGGCACTGTATATCCAGAGAAATATCTCTACCCTGAGTAGTAGTCATAGTGGTGCTGTTCAGTTTCACAGTAACACATAATTGCTCCATACCCGCGCTAGCCGAACCACTTCACTACAGAAGCCTCTGTAGTGATTCTTATAGACCTCTTGGCTTCAATTAATAGGTTATGTCTATATCAGGCTCAGGTAGTCTCCCACCTGTCTTTGCCAATTTCTCAGCCTTGTCATTTCCAGGTATGTTGTAACAATACTGAATAACTAGAAACAGATTAATGATACTCAACAATCTGAAACAGTGTAATAATAATGAACAATCTATGAGACTGAGTAACAATACTCAACAATCTGAAACAGTGTAAAAATACTGAACAATCTATGAAATAGTAACAATAATGAGCAATCTATGAACAGTAACAATACTGAACAATCTATGAAACAGTAACAATACTGAACAGTATGAAACAGTAACAATACTGAACAATCTATGAAAAAGAGTAGCAAAATACTGAACAATCTATGAAAAAGAGTAACAATACTGAACAATCTATGAAACAGTTTCTCTAAATTACCTCTGTGCAAAAAGGTGTCAACTGAGGATTGTACTGGGGCAACACATACTGGTGAAAGACAGCATCTACTTTCTGTGACCTTGTGTTGAACTTCAGTACCGGGAACTCGATGATCTCCTGCAAATATCACAGGTGAAAAGTTGTAACTAAAATGTTCAACTTTGAGCAAAATTGATCAATCCTTCAGTTCTTATAATTGTACATCATCATCTAAAGTAGTCACTGTTGCTATATATTTGCACCTTTGTCTTCTTCATTCTTCTTTAGAGCGGGGTGTGTCACAACTAGTTGTGCACATCTCCAGCTCTGAGGTCAGCCTATCAGACGTGAGTGTGCATTTGTGCATGGTTTACTCCCTCACTCTGTAGCGGAGGGGTTATGAATGCAATTCGCAATCCCGCACACCATGTTTGAAACACAGCTGCGTGCAATTTGGAAGCAGACTGCCTTGCATTGGTTCCCATACAATTGTATGTGTGCCTGTCATTCAGAAAGCAATGGCAAACTACTGAACCATAAAACTTGCTAAGAAATCACAAACAGCCAAGTTGACCGCCATGTTCTGTAAAGGATATGCAACTAACTTACTTACTTCCTAAAGTTACATGACTTTATGGTCTACCCTTTGCAATATTCGACTTAAGCAGGATTTTATGCATGCACAGTGTGCACGGGGGATGTCCTGTTTTTCACCCATATTCATGAAGGCCTGGTATCTGATTACACTTTCTAAAAGATCAGGGGACATTAGAAATCATTAGAAACCTACAGTTCTTGCAGAAATGTCTAGCCGTATGCTGTGAAATTAATGTTTATTTAAAAAAAGAACCATTATCTTGCCTGCTAAAGATTAGCTTTTAAATCAGTTCTGTCTAGCTTATGAACTGCCAACTGCTGTTGGTGTTCATGTCTCTCCCCAGATCTCTGTCCTTGGTGTTCCTGATCAGCTCTGCTAATGATATTCCTCCATACCACCATCTCAGTCCATCTGGCATCATTTCTCTGTCTGCCTTTACCTCTTCTCCCACATCTTTCCAGTTGTCACGAAGTATTCATGCCTCTCTTCTCATTATAAAGAATGTTGTTTGTTTTTCTTATATTGTAGATAATGTCCTACCTTCAATAGTCTCTTCCAGACAATTGTTAATTGCTCTGGCAGTCCAAGATATTCACAACATTCGTCTCATGAACCACATTTCTGTTGCTGCCAACTCTTCCTAATTTGGCTTTTCATGTTCTACAATTTATTGCCATATAACAAAACAGATTGTATAAAACATTTCAGGACTCTCTCTTTTTCAGACTTCCAGTTCCCAGCATGGCGGATAGGAGGCAGTGAAACGGTTAAGGCCTCTGGGTGTTTATGCTCGTGGCTACCGTTGCATTTACATTTTCCTCATGTTGAACTGGTAGTTTACGGTTCCGTCGCCCTGCTACTGAGTTAAGTGCGTGGCCCGACGCTGTGAGCTGTGAATTTCGTGTGAAATGCTTTAAAATCTGCCAGAGGTTATGAAGTGTGATCTGCATGTTCAGAGCAATGGCGGATGGCTATGTCCCAGAATTGACCTGTTTTTGTGCCTTATGCAGAAATGTGTGGCTGCTGGTCTTCTGGTTGACTGTCGCTTCTTTTGACGATGAACCGTGCTTTCGTGGAGGACTGTTGTTTTGGCATTCTGGAGACGGCATTATGTACAGTGAAATGTTTTTTACATCTGTCCGAGGTGTTGTGGTGTGATCTGCATGCTCAAAATGGCGTAGCTGGCTAGATAACATCTAGAAACGGAACAACAACATCCAGAAATATCTGAATATATGGCGGCTGGTGTGTCGCAGAAGCGAGCGGTTTTCTTGCCTTATGCAGAAATGTGTGGCTGCTGGTTTTGCTAGTGACTGCCGTTTCCATCGATGATGAACTGTGTTTTCGAGGAGGACTTTTGTGTTGGCATTCTGGCGACGGCATTATGTACAGTGAGGTGTTTCTTTGCATCTGTTCGGGGTTGTTTTGTTGCGTGATCTACATTTCGGAGGAAAAATGGCGTGGTGGCTAGAAAACATCTAGAAACGGAACGGCAATATCTAGAAACGTCGAGACTTTGTGGGTGAACATCTGGTTGGGAAAGTGACTGCCAATTCCATCAGGGGTGAACTGTATTGTTCGTAGAGGACTTTTGTGGTGACATTCTGGCGGTGGCATTTTGCACAGTGTGCCTGAGCGGGCCGTTGTTTGTCGAGACTCCTGTCTTTTCCACTTTTCACATGGGCAGTGAGGAACATTTTATGTGATATTCACTGGCACGGGAACGAAGCATAATGGGACAACCCTTTGCTGTGATGTTGGAACCGTGACTAATGACTAATAGTACTCTCTCTTTAACATTCCATTATAGTGTCTGACTGCACAAGATATTTGTTTCTTTCATTTTCTGAAATGCAGCTGTTGCCTGATGAATTCTGCTGTTATCCTCAGTCACAAATTAAACAGTTCTAAAAACTGAAAATCGAAAAAAGTTCCATTTAATATCTTCTTTCATTTGACAGGAAAAAACTGGGACAAATGAGTGTCCTGAAAGCATTTTTCAGTACAATGAATTATCTTTAAAATACCGGACTGTAACAGAACACAGGATTGTCACGGAAAACTAGGAGGTCCGGCGACCCTATTTCTTCTTTCACATGCTTGAAATTTGTCTATAACTAGCCACTACGATTCAGATTCGCTGAATTTCACCGGAAATATATTTACAAATTTGTTCGGCAACTATTTTTTGTGTCTCCGATCGGAGGAGATTTAGAGTACTCATGATGTTAAATTCCCCGATTATTTCAAGATCGAGTCAAAACAGAAACCGTTTGCTGGATATTGTTTTTCCCTCCACGCGCTACGAATCTATACCTCTCGTCTTCTCAAATTCGCTTCCTGGACGGAAGTACAGACTGACTTTATAAGACATAAGTAGACTCGTAAATTCCATTTTAACTAGACTTTCCGCATTGTTCTAGTATGTATTATTCAATTTAGCACCCATTTTTACCTACAATTTGTAGTTTTCGACTATTAGAGTTGACAATCCCATCTCAGACTGAAATTATAAAGATGGCATGCTGTAATGTGGTATTTCAATGGCAAGATATAGCAGTTTTCATTGTCATAATCCAGTGATGAACATTTAATATTGTTATGGGATATTCATGGCAATTGCAATGCAATTTATTGCATCCTTGTATTCAACACCCCTTATAGTATGGGAGGCCTTATTCGTAGCGCGCTGCGAATAATACTCAGCGTTATTCACAACTGCGAGATTTCAGTGTGGTTCCCACTGAAAATCATTTTATATATATATTTTATACATTTAGTTCTGTATGCACTTCCTAACCCTAACCCTAACCTGAAACTTGAAAAGAACGCTCCTTTTTCTATCACGATTTTCGAAATTTGCGACGGTAGTAAACGTCACATGACCAGCTGCGACTGCGAATAACACGTACCTAAGGGAGGCATTATTCGCAGCACATTACGAATAATCACTTCGTTATAGTATTTATGTGTAATTTTTTATCAATCTACACGGACCACATCGTTGATAATTTTGCAACTTTCCAATGGGACTTCTGTGGTCAAAATGGATCTACGCTGACAGCCTCTTTTGTGACAGAGCGCTTGGTCTGACATCTTTACAGCGTGATGTAGAGGTGTATATATCTGTGTGTGTGAGTGTATATATATATATATTTATATAAACTGGCAGCAGTTATCTTTCCTTTAGTTAGAATACGGCAGTTTTAATCTCCCTTGGCGTCTGTGTTACCAACAGTTGTGTGAGTGTGTAGGTAGGTCACACTTTGTCAAAGGGTCAAAATCATATTTTGCTCTTGTTAAATGATAAACTCATACACCCCCGGGAAGGTTAACCTGGTCAACAAATGCCCGCAGAAGTCGGATGTGTCAGCCTAACGGCGCAAGAACGCAGCTCTGCTGTAAACAGGCACAACGCAATCACATCCGGAAAAAAAAACTCCGGATGAACGCAGAAGAAACTGATACACAAATATTAATATCTTTGCTTAGAATTGACCTACAGACTTGAATAAGGTACTGTTGGATTTGTTTTTTCAAGAGGTATCCAACTATGCAGGTTTCATAATTAAAAAGCAATTCAGAAAATGTTACTAAAGTGGCTACATAACTGCTATGTTGTCTCTTGTATTATTTTTTTTAATTAACTGTCTTGATTAGTTCACTCAGTTGTCCAAAAAGTAAGCCTATTCATAACCCATATTAAAGAAAACAAGCCTAATTTATTATACTATTGGTATTATACCTGTGGGTTTAGCCTTTCTTTGTTATCACACGTAGCCTCAAAATCCAGCACTAGAAGGTAGTCGTACTTCTGCTCCACTGGTCTGGTATTGGTTGCACTTGGGTTTACCAGAGTATTTAGTCTACTAGCCATGTTTCTTTCGCTTACTAATATTTCATTCAGCGGCGTCTCGTGCTTGTGGTCAGCGTTTCTATTGGGTTTATGACCAATACTACTATTATTAAGCTTAGTATTTGTGTGGTTGTGAATATATTTGCCACAACAAAAACGGTTTGCCCCACACAAGGGTACTTTCAGCACGCTTTCTATGATGATGCGCTGAAAAGGCCCGCTTGTTACGTTTCCAAATGTCATTAACATTATATTGTAACAATGTGGCCAAGTCAAATATGGTAGTTAAATAGTTTGCCTTCCTATAAAGCTATCACTGGGGAATATAAACTAAAAGTAAACTTGTATCGTCTTGGTTGTTAACTTTCATGTTTTGTATGCAGGTTATCTGTAGCGCTCTCTTGCGACTGAAATAACGAAAGTTGACAATTTTTTACTGACCGCTTCTTTTTAGTCCATGCCGTGTGGCGTTGGTGACAATGTCTTTCCACAGCTTACTATCTCTTATACTGCCAATCAGTTCTGATACCGATGTTCCTCTATACGATGATTTTAAACTGTCCAGCATATTTTTTGGCGCTCGTTCGCTTTGAACTCAAGCGTAGTCCATCATCATCATCTATCACTTCTGCCGTCAAGCAGCGTGGGGAGGAATAATTTGCTCTCCAGCGCACGGTGGGCGGCACTTGATAGTGTCATTACGTGTGATTTTACAATGTATTTGATGTCGTCAATCCATTTTCTTCTTGGACGTCCTCTTGGTCTCGTCGCAGATGATCTTTGATGTAAGGCCAGTGAATGTAGTTGCTCTATTTTACAGTAGTGATGGACTGAATTTTGCGCGTGGATGAACTTTGCCTATTAACAGTGTCCCTCGCCATCAGGCGAACCCTCTCCGACTTCATAGGTACTTGTAATTTACGTCCCCGAGTCAAGGACGACAGGTCAACATTTTAGTCCAACTGTCCGGTGTATTGGTTGAACCATTTACCTCGGTATCAGCACACTGGGTGTTTAAGAATACGCGTTATTACCCATTCGGCCATGCGGACCTGCGTCCAGCATATTCGCTCCTGGTCTTCTTCTGCTTCTCCTCCCCTCCAACTTTCCCTTCTACAATCCCGCCCAATTAACAGTCATAAATTAAAGTTAGTTGCATGTCCTTTAGAGGTTGCTGCGATCAACACCAAACATATTTGGCTGTTTGTGATTTAATAGGTAATTTTACGTCCAGTAGTTTGGTATTGCCGGTCTCCCTGGCCTAAGGTTTAAACGACTTTCTCTGTATTCCCGTTTATCCACGTAGGGTAACGCAGCGTGCGAGAATTGGTAGCAGTTCTCGTCGCGTTGGTGACTTACGGGATAAGTGAGCCGGTCGCTCAGAAAGCAATGGCAAACTACTGAGCGTAATCTTGCCAAGAAATCAACAACAGCCGTAAAATGCTGGTGTTGACAGCGATGTCCTGTAAAGGATATGCGAAAACAAAGTTTGCTATTTTTCTGAACGGCCAACGTTCATACCATCGAAATTAATCGCACTGCGATCGCAAAAAGCGATCGCACTGGCACTACATCAAACAAGATCTGACATGAGAGCAAGAGGACCACCGAGAAAAAAAAAATGGATTGACGACATTAAAGACATTGTACAATCACATGGAATGACACTATGTAATGCCATCCACCGGGCGCTGGAACGTCAGCTATTCCTCCCCACCACGTTTAACGGCAAAAAGGGAGAGATGATGCTCGTTTCCAAATCGCCTGCTACAATAATAAAAGTAAACAAATGTGGCATCAGTGAATTTCATTTTACCGAAAACTGCAAGAATGAACCTGCAACTACGAGTAACTACTGCTTTGTTTGGAGACATTACCCAGAAGGACCGATCTTGTAACGGTCACCTTTTCTTAAGTGTCTCCAACCTATTGCTACTAGTACTACTAGGCCGGGGACAGTCAGTGACCATTGAAGGCAAACCGACAGAGATGCCTTCGAAATCAGCGCGAAACTTACCAATGACAGCTAGATATTTGTTGCAGGGGTGTCCAATGTATGCACAATGGAGAAAACTATTTTGGCCTACACTCGCATCATTCGGGGACAAACTCCATGGAGATGTCAACAAGATTAAGATAACTACTACTTCCTTTGCATCCATTCAAATTGACGTCTGACAGGGAGCGAAGATGAGGAGGAGGAGCAGCAGAAGAAGAAACAACATGTCAGTGGCAGTGTAGTCAGCAAAACAAAGAACACGAATACAGCAAGTGACAGTATAGCAAAGACCACTTATACAAGTCAGAGACAGTATAGCAAAGAACACTATACATCAAGTCAGTGACAGTACTGACTTTCTTTTTTCTTTTCAGAATGACAATTTTATTGCAGCCAAACTAAATGAAGCAACATAAACATTGCATACTAAACTATAGTCTATAGTAAATGGCTAGCAGCCAAACTCCAGAATTTTAGCGATTACATCTTGAGCTTAGTACTCCCCCAGTGTCACCTCTTGGCAATGTATCTAACACTGTGTTCCCTGTCTTCATCAATCAATATGGTGCCGTCTCCGCAATGAAGGTTGACTGCAATGGACCTCCAACACTGTCTGTCGCCATGACTACAATGCTGTAATTCTGTCAGATTAATGTTCACCCATAGCATGATGATGATGAAGTCATCTTCCCACTTGTATCGCTGTTTACCTCTTGTTCGCTTGCCTTCAACGTTACCCCCAGTTTATGGTTTTTATAAGAGAGTTATGACTTTTAACGTGGCCGAAATATTTCACTTGCCTCTTCTTGATTTCTTTCATCAACTCTCTTTTCATTCCCAGTTTTTCTACAACCACTGTAGTAGATTGTTTTTAGTTTAGTTTGCATATTCTTCTGTATTTCCACATCTCCAGCCTGTCTTCATACGAACCCACTGAGAGATAGTCTGTTTTGCTTCACCTTCAAGCAAGCTTGAATTTTATTTTAAATATTTTGTGGGCTCCCATTTTCCACTCCCTTCTGACGAGCATGTTAATGTAGCCATTGAACCCGGAAGAGGAAATGATGTCAAAGATGCAGATAAACGCAGACGAGAAAAACTTGGTGAAGTGTCTTGTGACTGATAATCAGTAACTAAATCTTTACAGGCTTCGGTATTCAGTAATAATTAGCAAATAATGATAGCAGATACTGTAATCTACCAAGTAACACACATTTTGGAAATAGTTATATGAAGTTTTTTAAACAGACTGTCGTTAGTAAAACGGTCTCCGCTCGCTGCCTAGTCTAAGTACGAGTTACAGTTTTAAAGTTTACTTCTAAACTTTCTGGTTCCTAGTCAGATTTGCAGCGCATTTCTCGACTTAATCGCTTATTAAAACACAATACAGGAAGATGGCAAAGAAAACCTACGATCTATTGTTCAAACTGTTGCTGATTGGCGATTCAGGAGTTGGGAAAACATGTTTACTTTTCAGGTTCTCGGATGACGCCTTCAACACAACATTCATTTCTACCATAGGTCGGTTTGTTTATTTTTTATTTTGACGTTTGTCTCGAAGTTTGTTGTTTTCCACATCAAATCGGTCTTGATACTTGATTATTATTGTAAGAATGGGTATACAGAAAAGGAAATCATTGTATGTGTTAAACCTTGTAAAATTGGGAGTGTTGAATTTAGTATTAACCCATCATCACTACTGGCACTCCAGCACTGTGACTACACCCACTGCCAAGTAGTAATTAGTATTTATTATATTAAGTATACTATATGCTAGCATATCAGCATATGATTATAAGTTGCTGCTTTGTTTCATGCAAAGTATGGAGTCTATGTGGTCATTATTGAGGAATTTTGCCAATATAATCAAGTGCTAGAAAACTCCCCCGATGTCTCCACCTTGCCATAGTGGGGGAGCTTGTGTGTCCCACAGACCCCATGTGCTTGCCGATGGATGAAAACTACATATCGGACAGCTTATGGGATAGGGGCCAGACTAAGAGAGACACAACCTGCTGCTCTGCAGGTAGACTGAGGATAGCAGTCAAAAGTTTAGATCAGGCGCATGAAGGCAGAAGTTCTTGGTCTGGACACATACTCTAAGGCTCTCTGTCAAGGGTTGAGGCTGAACGCCTCTAAGCTATAAACCCTCGGATGTGAGAGCCGAGCCGTTACCACCTATCGAAAAATAGAGGTGAGATACTGAGCAAGCTACAAGCCCAGTTCTGATACTTGTTCGAAGGCTCTCGGCTGGGGGATATGAGGGATTCCTGGATGAGAGGGCCTGGCCATTCCTCGTTCACTGCTGCACGGAGGTAAGGTCCTGAGCCGGCAGCACATGTAGCCTACCTCGTGAGCGAGTACTAAAAGGCAGAAAAGTGCCCTAGTCGAATGAAATGGATACGAAAACTGTCTGTATCTAACTCATAGAGAGTGTAGACAAAAGTGGAAAAACGTCTCAATAACACGAAATGGAACGCACGGCTAGCGAATCCATTGTGTGGTCCGAAGTCAAAAGCAAAAGCTTACTGAGTGGATGTCACTCACAGTCTGACCGTTCCTGGTGTGTGCTTGAACGACCAGTGGCAAGCGAAATGCCCAACACATGGAAGTGAGGAACTAAAGCAGCCATGAGCAGGACGTGGCAACTCCTCGGGTGAGCCCAGTCTCAGAGCAATATGTGCTGGCTCTGCAATTATGGAAGCCTCCTTGGATAGCGAGGAAATGCCCATGGTCTGCCCCTGCCTTTCCTTGAGGGATAACCGTGATGCCGTTGACCATTCTATCTTTACCAGCTGAGATGTGGGCAAAATCACAGCACTAACAGTAAAACGTCTCTCGAAACCCCGGGAAGGCTAACCTGTAAAAATGCCCGCTGAAGCTGGATGTGCTGGCCTACGGGTGCAAATAAATCAGGCACAACGCAAAAATCATCCAAGTGAAATGTCTTTCGTGCTAGGAACAGCTCTGACTACCTAGTTTCCGAATGCCGCTCTTGTTTGGTACAGCTCTAACTAGGTAGTTTCCGAATGTCTGTCATGCCTGGAACAGCTCTGAAAGGCACAACGACAAGCACATGTCTGAACCGAAAACTCGCTGAGTGGATACCGTCTGCAGACCTGTCTGGTTTGTGCGGGAATGGCCCGGGGCAAACGAAATACCCAATATATTGAAGTGAGGAATTAAAGCAGCCATGAGCAGGACGTGACGATTCCCTCGGTGAGCCCAGCACCAGAGCGCTATGTGTCGGCTCTGCAGTTATGGAAGCCACCCAGGATAGCGGAAAATGCTATGGACTGTCCCTGCCTTCCTTTGAGGGATGACCACGAAGTCTTCGACTGTTCCAACTTGACCAGCTGGGAGGTGGACGGTACCACAAAAGCTACAGTCTCCCAGGAATGCTAACCTGGTCAAAAATGCACGCAAAAGCCGGATGTGATGACCTAAGGGTTTCGACCCAAGGGTGCCTAACGCACACCACAATCACATCTGAAAAAACACTCCGGATGAACGCAAAGAAGAAGAAGAAGAAGTGCTAGAAAGACAAAAAGATGAGTTAGCTTTTTCATTTATAAAGACAATAGGATGTTTAAGGGAAGCTAAATTGTTTGGACCACTGAGTAAGCTAAAAGAAGACATTGAAATTTATAAATCTTCAGTCTTGATTTTCCAGGTCATGGGATTGGTTTTGATACCTTGAACCATAAAATAGGTACATAATTTTATTTTAAGCTGGTTCAGGTAACATGGAAAACAAAGGGAACAGTTCACACCTTCCCTTGACACATGGCTCAGAATATATGAAGACTTTAGCCTCTTACACAGTCCGATATTGACTACATCATCCATGGAGGCCATTTGGTCTATACACATGTGGATCTAGCACCATATACCCATCACGGACTAAGGCTTGTAAAGGGATCCTTGACTGACTTGTACTTAACCTCATATGACATCAACTAAACAATGTAATGCTACAAGGAAGAGAACTGATCAGCACATGATAGCATCAGCAAGCTGTTATGTTATGTTATGTTGTTTGTCCATCAAGAATGATGATGACCATTCATTTCATCCAGTGGGGTTGAAAGTATGGAGCCGTAAGTTCTAGGCAGAAACCAGCAGACACAGAGCAGAACATTGTAGACTTGGAGCACATCTTCACCACATGATAGCATCAGCAAGCTAGGCAGAAACCAGCAGACACAGAGCAGAACATTGTAGGCTTGGAGCACATCTTCATCAAATGATTCTCACAGTCTCAGGCACACCAGCTGCGAGCACATCCTAATGAAAACCCAGAATTTGCCAGACAGAATGGAAATGGCTAACAGAAGTGACCTTATAAGATAATTTGTGGGGAAGCTGATGAAGAGCTCAGATTGACCATCCTATTTATGTCCACTGCTGGAATAGATGCACATCAAATGTTGATTGCTGGAGAAAAGGTAGAAGAATGGTACTATGAGGTGTCATGCCAGATCCTACCCTTAACTGTCCTTCCTAGAGAAATCTGAGGTGTCTATTTCATGAAACTAGGTTGACCTCAGAACCCAACAATACTCAAGAAAACAGTAAGATCTGGCCACAACAGAGGATCAAACCCAAGACCCCTGTTGATAAACCAGTCTCTAACCACTACATTGCTAATAAGTGAAAGTAGCCCCATGGCCGATGTTCCATTTGAGTATAAACTGTTTGTCCTTGCACATATTTTAGGCCACAGAATAATGACGTGAAGTGTCTGTGCACATATTCTAGGCCACAGAATAATGAAGTGAAGTGTCCGTGCATATATTCTAGGCCACAGAATAATGAAGTGAAGTGTCCTTGCACATATTCTAGGCCACAGAATAATGAAGTGTCCGTGCACATATTCTAGGCCACAGAATAATGAAGTGAAGTGTCCGTGCACATATTCTAGGCCACATAATAATGACGTGAAGTGTCTGTGCACATATTCTAGGCCACAGAATAATGAAGTGAAGTGTCCATGCACATATTCTAGGCCACAGAATAATGAAGTGTCCGTGCACATATTCTAGGCCACAGAATAATGAAGTGTCCATGCACACATTCTAGGCCACAGAATAATGAAGTGAAGTGTCCGTGCACATATTCTAGGCCACAGAATAATGACGTGAAGTGTCCTTGCACATATTCTAGACCACAGAATAATGAAGTGAAGTGTCCGTGCACATATTCTAGGCCACAGAATAATGAAGTGAAGTGTCCGTGCACATATTCTAGGCCACAGAATAATGACGTGAAGTGTCCGTGCACATATTCTAGGCCACAGAATAATGAATTGTCCTTGCACATATTCTAGGCCACATAATAATGAATTGTCCGTGCTCATATTCTAGGCCACAGAATAATGAATTGTCCATGCTCATGTTCTAGGCCACAGAATAATGAATTGTCCTTGCACATATTCTAGGCCACAGAATAAAGTGAAGTGTCCGTGCATACATTCTAGGCCACAGAATAATGAATTGTCCTTGCACATATTCTAGGCCACAGAATAATGAATTGTCCTTGCACATATTCTAGGCCACAGAATAAAGTGAAGTGTCCGTGCATACATTCTAGGCCACAGAATAATGAATTGTCCTTGCACATATTCTAGGCCACAGAATAAAGTGAAGTGTCCGTGCATACATTCTAGGCCACAGAATAATGAATTGTCCTTGCACATATTCTAGGCCACAGAATAATGAAGTGCCCGTGCACATATTCTAGACCACAGAATAATGAAGTGAAGTGTCCTTGCACATATTCTAGCCCACAGAATAATGAAGTGAAGTGTCCTTGCACATATTCTAGGCCTCAGAATAATGAAGTGTCCGTGCACATATTCTAGGCGACATAATAATGAAGTGTCCGTGCACACATTCTAGGCCACAGAATAATGAAGTGTCCATGCACACATTCTAGGCCTCAGAATAATGAAGTGTCCGTGCACACATTCTAGGCCTCAGAATAATGAAGTGAAGTGTCCTTGCACATATTCTAGGCCACAGAATAATGAAGTGAAGTGTCCTTGCACATATTCTAGGCCACAGAATAATGAAGTGAAGTGTCCTTGCACATATTCTAGGCCACAGAATAATGACGTGTCCTTGCACATATTCTAGGCCACAGAATAATGAAGTGAAGTGTCCTTGCACATATTCTAGGCCACAGAATAATGAAGTGAAGTGTCCTTGCACATATTCTAGGCCACAGAATAATGAAGTGAAGTGTCCGTGCACATATTCTAGGCACAGAATAATGAAGTGAAGTGTCCGTGCACATATTCTAGACTAAGCCACAGAATAATGAAGTGAAGTGTCCTTGCACATATTCTAGACTAAGCCACAGAATAATGAAGTGTCCTTGCACATATTCTAGACTAAGCCACAGAATAATGAAGTGAAGTGTCCTTGCACATATTCTAGGCTACAGAATAATGAAGTGAAGTGTCCTTGCACACATTCTAGGCCTCAGAATAATGAAGTGTCCGTGCACATATTCTAGGCCACAGAATAATGAAGTGTCCGTGCACACATTCTAGGCCACAGAATAATGAAGTGTCCGTGCACATATTTTAGGCCACAGAATAACGAAGTGTCCTTGCACATATTCTAGGCCATAGAATAATGAAGTGAAGTTTTCAGTTACCTTTCCATCCCAGAGAATCCTGATCACTGTTTAATACTAATTTTATTAGGCTGCATTGAGGACTAGTTCTGTGGTGAAGGGGTACCGGACACAATTTGCAATCCCACATACCACATTTGAAGTACAGCTGTAGACAATTTGGCAGCAGATCGCCTTTCGTTGGTTTTCATACAAAGGTATGAGTGTCGGTCATTCAGAGAGCAGTGGCAAACTACTGAACGTACCAAGAAATCACAAACAGCATTGACCCTAGAGTTAAATAATCCTGTCAGGCTAAGGATTGAATGCACACTACTATCTTAACAGACAAATCAACTAACAACTATGGCAGCTTGGCTCCCCTAGACTTACAGTCCTTCATGATTATATAGTGTATCGTTCTCTCTTTGTGGGGAATGGTGTAGTTTAACACATATAGAAGTTTCTCCTTTGTGTCCCAAACAGCTGGTGCTCTAAAGATGACAGCTATGTCCAGGGGTAGGCAAATACAGGGCATCCTGTCACCATGGTGCCTGGTTATTTGTACCTGGTACCTGAATTTTAAATTTCAATTGTAAAAAAATATGTAGCTTTATCTTAGTTTGATTCTTGGTTTTCTTAGGGTGTAGCTGCAAATATAAATATGCTTGCTCCTGAGAAAAGGGGCTGGCTCTCAACTGATTCTGTGCCAGTCGAACAGTAGGTTTGGACCAAACACGGTACACAATCAAATGAGGACACAGAGGTGTTTCCAAGGCACCAGGGCTGGGTTCTATACTGGCCAAGACCTACTGACGCGACCTCGCCGAGCGTCCTGGGCAACAGGTCCCTTCGGGGGCCCGGCTGAAGTCAGTGGGATCGTTGATTCCTCCGAAGTCGGAGAGTGTCTGCCTGTACGGCGAGGAACCAACAGTCTGCACACCAATAAGTCAGACATGGGAGAACGGATACTCACGCAAACCTCAGGTCCTGTATGACATCACACTGATGTTGGACAACAGGATGTCTTCATCCGACATACAGGACTTCGCGTTGGAGCTCAAGCCAGCGCACACAAGCAAGCAAATGAACAAGTATAATAATGTAAATTTCTGATCACTGAGAATTGACATTGCTGAAGATACCACAAAACAAAACAACATGATGACCCTTGTATGGCAATATATCATCCTTCTGTACAAATGGGATATATTATCCATTGACACTGAGTCAGTTACATTATATTTAGTTTTGTCTATCATTGGCTGTGTCAGAAGAAGAGTTTGAATGATTGTCTAAGATAAGACTTACAGAAACAGACTAAATGGGTTTGAAGAAAAGAAAAACATCAGCAGTTGGAGCTAGACAAGTGAAAACTTTGACAGAATGAGTTAATATAGAAACTGGTGGTGACAAAAATGTCTGAAGAGTTAAATGAATATAAAGGGCATGTTTATTTGTACATAAATATTCCATGGATATGCATTGTTGGTTTTATACATATAGTATAAAAACACTGTGAGTACTCAGGTGGTTGTGAAGTTTTAAAAGTTGACCTGGGCTTGCAGTCAGCCTGGGCTTGCACCTGGCCTTGCAGGTCAACCTGGGCCTTGCAGGTCAACCTGGGCTTGCAGGTAAGCCTGGGCTTGCAGGTAAGCCTGGGCTTGCAGGTCAGCCTGGGCTTGCAGGTCAACCTGGGCTTGCAGGTAAGCCTGGGCTTGCAGGTCAACCTGGGCCTTGCAGGTCAACCTGGGCTTGCAGGTCAGCCTGGGCTTGCAGGTCAGCCTGGGCTTGCAGGTCAACCTGGGCTTGCAGGTCAGCCTGGGCTTGCAGGTCAGCCTGGGCTTAAGATTGGTACCCGGAAATGTCTTGGGAAGTAAAGGCAGCCAGCTTGAAACTGACCACATCAGCCCTGAGTGCTGTCTGGTCTAATATAGGCCTGCTCAATTTGCCCAGTTGTGTAAAAGGGACCCTTGGTTACTATGAGTACACAAGGTGTTTTTGTGAGCATTGATCTGTCTTCGCAGGTCGACTCAGCCTAAAGGAAATAGCCTGGGGAGTGAAAATAACCTGTATGATCTTGACCCCGCCAGCAAGTGCTATTTGGTCAAAAATATTGGGCCAGCACCAAGTACCCATATATACCTCATGATGTGAAAAAGGGGTTCTTTATTTGACTTTATCTGTCGTGACTGTCTATAGTACCTTGCTGTGTAAGGGTGAGAGTCTTGCCCCTGAGGAATTAAGGTGGCCTAGCTAGTGCAGTCGTCGTGAACTAAGCAGATTAGGGTTTTCTTTTTGCCCCTGACAGAAAAAAAATCCATCACCTTATCAAAGATTTGAACCAGGGTCTCCTAAATGGAAGCTTGGCATTCTAGCCACTCAGGCAGAGGCTCCTCTTTTCTTTATTTTGAGTGCAAATTGATGTATATCATTTTTAAACAAATGCCCACATTTATACTTGTTTAAGAAATACTAATATTGTGGTTTCTTGTTTAAACACAGGGATTGACTTTAAGATCAAAACAGTGGAACTGGGTGGCAAGAAGATCAAGTTGCAGATCTGGTAAGATTGCTAGTCACTTCTGACAGTTACAAATGTGGCTTACTTACACAGATCTCAAATATGCTGACAGCAAACCCGTTTAGAGGCCTTTGAGCCAGAGACAGAAGAAGAATTACAGAGTGTTCGATGTCACCTGGCCATCTTGGCAGATGATAGTTTGTTACATTGTGCTACAAAATAAAGGTGTAATAACAATAATCCATGGTGGTAGTGAATGTGACTGATAGACCAATTCATGTGATAAATGTTTGTCCACAGTGGATGCCTATGAACACATGGTCATTTCCATCATCACGCACCATTTGATATCTCACATGCTTAGTGTCTGACCCATCTGCAATAATTTTGTCCTTTGTCTTAATTTTATTCCTGATCTTTTCCCTCCATGCAACGTGATCAACAGCGACTTGCTCCCAAGATGCAATATCAATGCCTGTATCAATCAGGGTGTTAAGAATGTGATACAAACTAGAATAACTGGCTCATGTTACTGCTTAGTGCACACATAATATAATGTAATATTTTAGGTAAATTGAATGAAGTTACTATTATATATGCTGAACTGATGAATAAAAGGAATAGCAGGCTAAACTCATAAGGAAATGCCCCAACCAGAGTCCAGTGACAACATCACAGTGGCCATAACAGAATAAAACTAAAGCCTAATGTTTTTAGGGTTGAACAGGGCATGCTAGAATCGGTAGCATCTTAAACAAATGAAGCCTTGACATTTGTCCATGTGCAGGCATTGTTCTCACCCTTCGGTGGGTTATAATCTAGTAAGAACGCTGGTGGATTGTTAAAAGAAATGATGTTATTGTCACATATGGCAGAGAATATATCAGCAGTACTGACAAGGTCACATGTATGTGACCAGAGCCCATACAAGAAGCAAAGAGTTGTAACATTGTAACAACCATGCATGTCATAGTGGGCCACTTAAGAGGGTTGGCTTGAGATTGGCTACTGACTGAAGAAATCTAGCGGCAAGATCCAGCCAGTCATGAGCTAGTCTATAGAGGGCTTGTCATGAGTGGGTTGGGGGCCTATGATCCATGGGGAGGCGACAGGAAGGGGAAGAAGCAGCAGCAGAAAACGGCTATCAAAATCAACACAGATTAATTCAACAGGAATGTTCACTAAATGTTCAGAAAAACTGGTGGTTTTGCATGATTGTTCCCAACAATCCTCGGTAAGGTGTGGATTTTTTTTCTGCCAACAAAAGAAATCCCTAACCTGCAGAGTTTGCGGTGACTACACTAGCCAGGCGGCCTTAATTCCTCAGACTTAAGACCTCCCTGACCTACATCGCAAGGTATCATAGGCAATAGATGACAGACAGCTCCCAACAATGTACAAATTCCAATTTGTTTATTATATAGTAAAGGTGTAAAAATCTAGCAGATCACCAATTTTATATATCAGTGCTAAACAGTGACATCTGATAAGAGTAGCACAGATAAAGTTAAGAATATCCATATGCAAAGATTCTTTTACCAGAATAAATAACATGAAAAAGAGAAAGGTCCTGACAAGCACACACAGTGACTGGCGAAAAGTTGTGTGTGGTTCTTCTTCTGTATGGGTGTGAATGTCAGACATTGTGTAATGGCTTTGTTGGAAAACTGGATGAAATGGAGCTGTCTTTGAGAAACATGTGAGAATGGTGTGGAAAGATACAAAAATAAACACTGAGGTATTGACAATTGTGGGCTCATCAGAACCATAAAGAAAAGGTAAATGAAATTTATGGGGCATATCAACGGCAGAGATGGAATAGAAACAATTAGCCTTTTGGGGGAAAAATACTAAGCAGGAGAGAAGGAAGGAGACCAAGAAATAAGTATGTGGAGAGCTGAACCATCTGGGAGACCTATTTTATAAGCAATGCCAACTTTAAATTATCAAATGACAGAGAGGAGTGGAGATCCGTGATAGCCCATGCCTGCCACAGACCAAGCAGCTGAAAAACGAACGAACAAACTTTATTTTCAAAGGTCACAAATTGGGCACATAGGCCCATCTTACATTCAGCTCTTCTGACCACTCATCTTTCACACATCAGTTATCTGTGTATGTTACATTCACATAGAAAAAACATTGTCAAATAAATACTTTAAACATAAACAATACATATGACTATGTTGTGAGACAGGAACAATAGATTACACAACCACATATATACTCAATTTGAGATTGTCAAATCAGCTGTGTACACAAATCACATAATTCAAGACTGTCCAAAATACATGTCTTATGCAAATCGTGTGACCTTGAGAAACAACAGTGGAAGATAAACTCTATGAACCACTGAATGAATTAAAAAAGACAAGTGAAGTTCATACAAGAGACAACATTGCAGATATAGACACATTTCAAGTAAAGAAAACAAGAAGAAGAATAGCCTATTAAACACTGTAAAATGTCTCAGAGAGAAATGTTAATGGCATGCCAGTGTCGATAGATTATTTTTACATGAAAAGTTTGTAGTATTTCCTTTACAGGACATCACAGTCAACACCAACATTTTATGGCTGTTTGTGATTTCCTTAGCAATGTTACATTCTGTAGTTTGCCATGGCTTTCTCACAGGCCATGCTCATACCATTGTGAAAATCACTTCCAAATCTCCTGCAGCTGACCTCTATCTAACCTGCTATGTTGGGATTGTGAAAACTGGTTCACCACCTAATCCACAGATGCCAACTATTTTCACATAGAAAAGACACTGCTTGTTACATTTGACCCGATCTGTCCCAGTTTTTTACTTGTCTAACTCCAGAAGCTGATTAGTCTTTTGTTTTCATTCAACCTATTTTGCTAGATTTTTCTTTAACTCTTATCTTAGACAATACATCAAATTTTGAGCTACCGTATAACAGTAGACAGTACGACTCGCTTTCTGTTAGCGCTGAATGTTGGGTAGCCCTCACCAAACCCGACACCCCACATTGAGCCATTGGCTTCGGGTGGAGGAGTGCAATTGGGAATGTACAAGCCTTACCCTAGTGCAAGGAAATGCAACCTAAAGACTAAATGTCATGGCAGGGTAGACCAGGCCCTAAGCCTTGGTCTGCAACTGGTCTAGGAATGGAAGCTCTGACTGGCAGACAGTTAGAGCATTGCGTTGCTGATTTTTCAGCTTGTGCAGTGTGTCTTGTTCCAGGTTTATTGGTGTTATCTTTCCACTAGAGTAAACTAGGCAGGCGGAGAGATGGATCATGCCACATTAACAACACATGGTCTCTTCAATTCAGCTCAGGGGTAGTGCTATGGAGAGGTATAACTCCATTTTACTACCTATTGTTTGTCAAGAACACGTGATGCCAGTCAAGTCAAATTCTCCTTCTAACACTGTTGTTATCTTGAAAGTACCAGCTGTCTGGCACAACAAGAGCTAAAAGCAGAAGCTTCCATGCGTGTCAACACTAGACTGGACACTGAGCTGTGATTGTACCGTTCCTCTAGGAGGGAGGATTCTGTCCAGCCTTCTGCGTTCATCCAGAGTGTTTTTTCAGATGTAATTGCGTTGTGCCTGTTTAATTGCACCTTTAGGCAGACACATCCATCTTATGCGGGTGTTTGTTGACCAGGTTGACCTTGCCGGTCTATCCAGTCTAAAATGATATGTTATTGTTGTTGTTTGTCCATCAAGAATGATGATGACCATTCATTTCATCCAGTGGGGTTGAAGGTGTGGAGCCGTGGGTTCTAAGATGGCTGATAAGGCCTATTTTGGCTCGAAATGTTCTTTGACAATGTGGACAAAGAATGCTTGACGTCTCTGGAGGAGGATTTCCTGCAGTGGTTTTTCTGTCCTGCCTTTTCTTCACAGCTCTTGCAGTCCTGGTTGCCTCACATATAACTGCACCTTTGCGCAATGATGCACGCCACGAATTTCGGTCTCTGGCTGCAGCCTCCCAGGTGTCATGATGAATTCCAAAAGCATTCAGTGAAATTTTCAGAGTGTCTTTAAAACGTTTCCTCTGGCCACCTTGGGAGCGTTTACCACAACGCAGTTCGCTGTAAAAAATTCGTTTAGGGAGCCTGTGATCTGGCATGCGAGTCAAGTGACCAGCCCAGCGAATCTGATTCTTCATCAGTAGAGTGTGGATACTGGGCATGGATGCTCTTTCTAGGACTTCAGTGTCTGGAATCTTGTCTTGCCATTTAATCTTCAGTAGCTTCCTTAGGCAGACTGTGTGGAAGTGGTTTAATTTCCTAGCGTGTCGCTGATAAACAGTCCAGGTTTCACAAGCATATAGCAGTGTGGATAATACAACTGCTTTGTAGACTTTTAGCTTTGTTTGCAGGCTTATTCCAGTTCTGTCCCATACATTCTTGTACAGTCTGCCAAAGGCTGCACTGGCCTTGGAGATTCTTGCATTCACTTCGTCATCGATTGTGGCAGCTTGTGACACGGTGCTGCCAAGATAGGTAAATTTGTCCACAACACTTAGTCTATGATCATTCACTTTGATATTCGGCACAGTGTGATTATTCCCTGGAGCTGGCTGGTACATAACTACAGTCTTCTCCAAGTTGATATTGAGCCCAAAGTTGGCACAGGCATGTGAGAAAGCTGAAACATTATGTTGCATGTCCGCCTCTGAGTTGGCGTATAGAGCGCAATCATCAGCAAACAGGAGCTCTCTGACGGTGCCACTGTTAATTTTGGTTTTAGCTTTCAGCCTTCTGAGATTGAATAACTTTCCATCCATACGGTAGTTGATGTCTATTCCAATGTCGTCGTTCTCGAAGGCATTCATCAACATGGCTGAAAACATGAGGCTGAACAGTGTTGGTGCCAGGACACATCCTTGCTTCACTCCATTGGTGACAGGAAAGGGTTCAGACAGCTCACCATTTTCCTGTACTCTTGCCTGCATGCCGTCATGAAATAGCCGCACTATTTGGACAAACTTTCGTGGACAGCCATATTTTGCCATAATCTTCCACAGTCCTTCTCTGCTGACTGTATGATATGTGACGTTGGATGAAGAATGACTTGCGCGATGACTTGGATTAAAGTGAGGAAGAGTTGCGCAATTCGTCGACCTCACTCTCTCGCCTGAGTCCATCTGAGTCCAGTGGCAAGACAAGTCGAGACGATTGGAGACGAATACAGGTGCAGTGGATGACCAGGGCGCTCTACGTGCCTTGCCGTGCTCATTACGTTCCACAACGCTTTGCAGGTAAACGCCGTCTTGCCCGTTGAATCAGGAATGATTTCTTCCGCGCAGTCTGCCGAATCCTGTCTTCACATGCTGGGTAGGCATACCCTAGTTTACCTCTTGGTTTGACACCAAATCGGATACCCATGCCTGGTTTAGCCAGCCTCTCACAGCTGTTGCCCGGGGGGTGGCCGCTGTCGCATGCTGACAGCTACTAGGAGCCACAGGCACGAGCTGGGTGTCAGACTTGGACCAGTGGGGGATGGGTCCTGAAAGGACATGAGAGCCATCCTTACCAAAGGTGCTACCAATGCCTGACACCCCGTACCCCCCTATGTTATTGTACACAGGTTATTGTACACAGGTTATTGCTGTCACACTTAAACTTCACATGCACTGATAGCCGGGTAGTGGGTTCACTCCTCACACTGATTAGTTGGACTCAAACATCGGCTTCTCAGTCAGAAAACAATGGCAAACTACTGAATGTTCAGTTCAGTTCAGTCGTGTTTCCAACATCACAGCAATGGGTCTTCCCCATTATGCTCCATTCCTGTACCAGCGAATATCACATAAAATGTTCCTCACTGCCCCATGTGAAAGGTGGAAAAGACGGGAGTCTCGACAAATAACAGCCCGCTCAGGCACACTGTGCATAATGCCACCACCAGAATGTCACCATAAAAGTCCTCCACGAAACATTCATCCTTGATGGAAGTGGCAGTCACTACTGAATGTATAATTGCCTATAAGATCAACCACTGACTAAAGTTATGATTGCATGTACACAGGGACACAGCCGGCCAGGAGCGCTTCCACACCATCACCACATCATACTACCGCGGCTCCATGGGCATCATGCTGGTGTATGACATCACAAACCTGAAGAGCTTTGAAAACATCTCCAAGTGGCTGCGCAATATTGATGAGGTCAGTCACTATACATGTTGTTCTCATATCTTCTGTTTTCCTATCATCTGTTGTCCTCATATCATCTGTTGTCTTCATATCATCTGTTGTCTTCATATCATCTGTTGTCTTCATATCAGCTGTTGTCCTTCATATCAGCTGTTGTCCTCATATAATTGGTTGTCCTCATATCATCGGTTGTCCTCATATCATTGGTTGTCCTTATATCATCTGTTGTCCTCATTTCATCAGTTGTCTTCATATCATCTGTTGTCTTCATATCATGTGTTGTCTTCATATCATCTGTTGTCCTCATATCATCTGTTGTCCTCATATCATCAATTGTCCTCATATAATCTGTCTTCATATCTTCTGTTGTCTTCATATCTTCTGTTGTCTTCATATCATCTTTTGTCTTCATATCATCTGTTGTCTTCATATCATCTGTTATCTTCATATCATCTGCTTATGCTCTGAACTAAAAATATGTGCGCTGAGTAGGAAAATATTCTTTCACTAGTGCACGGTTGACAGAAGTTTGAGGGAAAATGTATTCCTATCTACTCACCTATCTTCCTGCCAACCTATATACCTACCTACCTACATGTGTGCCTCGCTGCCAGCCTACCTATATACCTGTTTGCCTACATAGCTTAGAGCGAACATTACTACCAAATACCAGCCTACTTACCTGTCTGCTTGCCTACCTGAATACCTACCAACATATTAAAATACACACCTATCAACATGTCTGCCTATCTAACTACCTGATTGCTGTATACTTAATTACCTACCTACCTGCTTGTCTTTTCAGATGTTTACTTGCCTCCTTACCTACCTAACTCCTTACCTGCTTGCCTGTCTACCTACTTACTTACCTAACAGCTTGCCTATCTACCTACCTCCTTACCTGCCTGCCTGTCTACCATATCTATGGCATGAGGGCTGGTCTGGTTCGCTAGATCAGTTCCGCGTCTAGCGTTCGTTGTCTCGGATGGCTGTGAGGTGCACCAAAATGGTATCTTCCCAGCCAACGCAAGTTAGCGAGGCAGGCGTTTCGAGAATGTAACCGCATCGTGCAGCCAGGGTCGTGGTTTGAGCGGGCAAAAGAGAAAAATTTGTACGACCGTTCGACAAAGTCTCGATAAGCGCCCACTCTCTCTCGATGAGTAGTGGGCCTGCAGTCAAGCTGGTATAGCTTTTTTTTCGGTCAGTCTTGCTGGCGTAGCTTGAAAGCTCGTCGGTAGGCGTCCAGTGGTTTTGCATGTATCACCTTGTACCGGGAGGGCGCGCTTTAGCAATGCTACTTTGGCTTGCATGTGCGTGAATGTCTGTCCTGTCAGTCGCCATATGCACTTGTGCGCTGATGAGGCTCAACCGTAAATCGGGAGATCTATTTGCAGCTTAGACGAGCAATATCTTCTGTGGGCAGCTTCTCGCCTCATATGTGTGTGGTCTGTTCTGGCGGTCAGTCCATCTTCGGCGAAGGAAATTTGATTGATCCTATCATTAATCATACGCTCATTGCTTGTCGCTACGCTTGTCTTAAAACTGAAAACAAAAGAAATGACGGAAAGGCCGTTTGCACGAGACTCCAGACTAGTGAGTCGATACATACAGGGATAACTGGTCATGGCAGCCTAACGTCCACTGCATCTGTGTCCATCTTCCTGTCGTCTTGCCATGCTCGCCACTGGAACCAGATGGACACAGACGAGAGAGCGGGGATGACGGAGTTGCGCGACCACTACCTCGCTATACAAATCCAAAGTGCAAGTCATTCGTTCCTCATCAAAAGATGCAGTGTAATGAATGGTCCTCGTCATTCATGACGGACGAACATCGGCATGTTACACCCACCTTGGGTATTCATGATGCCCATGTTAAACATTGCCTCAATGAGTCATGTATTATTGATTATTTTTCATGCGTTTTAATGCTTATTGTTCTTTTGTTGTCAAAGAATTGCTTCATAGAGATGTTGAATGAAAGAATGTATGAGAGGAAATAGAGAAGAAGGGCAGAATGTCAGACGGGCCTGCGTGCCCAATTCTTAACCCTTTGAAAATAAAGATTTTTGTTTGTTCGTTCATTCATTTCTACCTACTTACTTGCCTAACAACTTGCCTATCTACCTACCTTCCTCCCTATGTACCTACCTACTTGCTTGTCTACTCAGATGTTTATTTGCCTGCTTACCTGTCTCCTTACCTGCCTGCCTGTCTACCTACTTACTGCCTGCCTGTCTACCTACTTACTAACCCAGCAGCTTGCCTATCTACCTCCCCACATACCCACCTACTTGCATGTCTACTCAGATATTTACTTGCCTGCCTACCAACCTCTTTACCTGCCCACTTGCCTGTATATCTACCTACTTATCTAACAGCTTTTCCTGTCTACCTCCCTACTGACCAACCGACCTACCTACCTACCCACCTGCCTGCCTGCGTGCCTACCTACCTGCCTGCCTAACAAACAAAATACATATTTGTTTACATACAAACACACACATGTCAATATATGCAGACACATTTGGTCACCTTGACTGAAATATTTCACATGAAACAAACTATCACTGTGGCATTCTAGTTACCAATGCTGGTCTTGAACAGGATGATTAATGGGCTGAGGAATAGTGACAGTTATTGCTTTATCTTATCACCCACAGATTAAAAACTGATCTTAGGGTTGGATTCAGTTTCTCTGGGCATGAGAGAATATCTCATATGTTGTGCCTCTTTCTTTACATTAGTATTTAGTTTGTGTTTTGTTTTTTTGTGCTCGCTCGCTTTAAACTCAAGCTTAGCCTATGCACACTACTTCTAGCTGAACTAGATTGAGTTTTGCGTGTGGATTAGCTGTCCCTGTTAAGCAGTACTTACATTTTCTGGATTGTGTTTAAAGTTGGTGATGTTAAATGAATGTTTTGCATTGTATCTAACTAGCATGCCAATGAGGATGTGGAGAAGATGATCCTGGGAAATAAATGTGACATGGATGACAAGAGACAGGTGCCCACCTCTCGAGGAGAAGCTGTAAGCATTTTGTGCACTTCTTGTGACCAGTCTCACTTCATGCTTGGTTTTAGTGTAATTAAACTAGGTAGCTTTGCTTTTCATGTTTTCACATTGCTTGTCTTTAATTGTTGTGTTTTGCTGTGAGTAACTTGAGTGTTTGTTTAACATTGCAAGGCTAAACTGCAGTAACATAGTGGCCAATTGCAGTTGGAGTAGAACAATGGTTCTCAGCCTTTTTTGGCCCATGCACCCCTTCACCATATTTTCAGAACGTCATTGGGGGGGGGGGGGGGGGGGGGGTGTTGAGAACTACTGGAATAGAACATATACAGTAGGATGGGTAAAATTACAGTTATTGCTGCAAATACAGCAGCAGGATAAGTACAAATATATTAAGAGTGTACAACTACTATGAGGAACTAAAAATTCGGCAAGATATGTACAAATGAAGTTGGAATAATACATATACTGTAGGATAAGTACACATGTAGTTATTGATGTCAAATACAACTGGTTGAGTACAGTGCAGTCATTGCTACAAATACCACAGGGTGAGAAAGTACATTGGGGAAATACAAGTGGGGTAATGTAAAAGTTTCAGAAAGCAATGGCAAACTACTGAACTTGCCAAGAAATCACAACAGCATACAATGCTGGTGTTGACTGCGATGTCCTGCAAAGGATATGTAACTAACAACAATGTAAAAGTGGCTCCCTGGCCGAGGGGTTAGCAACTTTCTCCATTAATTCCAAATACTTTCATGGTTGACATGAGCGCACGAGAATTAGAAGTGTTTCGAGTCGCGCCAGTGACTTATAAGAGTATGAACCGGTTGCTCAGAATGTCACGGCGTGCTGATGAGCGTAATCTAGCCTAGGAATCAACATACATCTGAAAGATGCTGGTGTTGACCGCAATATCCTGAAACAGGATGGAAACGCGGAAAAAAAACCAAAAAAAATTGTAAAAGTAGAAGCTTAATCCAAGTCTAATGTAGTTTCCATGTATAGCATATATAAACGTGAACTTTTTGTAGCATTGGAATAATAACTGATGTATGAATGTCCCAGGACATTGAGAAGGGAGAGCAATGTGAAACAGAACAAGGTATTCTTCCTCATTGTATCCTCCTTATCATGCATGATCCTTGCCCCTCTCTTTCTTTCTATTATCTATTTATTGTTTTCCAAGGTTCATCTCCTCTATCTCCATAATATTGCCTGATAGGGACGCAGAGGTGTTTCCAAGGCACCAGGGCCGGGTTATATACTGGCCAAGACCTATTGACGCGTCCTCATCGAGCGTCCTGGGCAACAGGTCCCTTCGGGTTCCTGGCTAAAGTCAGTAGGATCGCCGATTCCTCCGAAGTCGGAGAGTGTCTGCCTGTACGGCGAGGAACCACCAGTCTGCACACCAATAAGCCAGACATGGGACAACGGATACTCACGCACACCTCAGGTCCTGTGTGACATCACACTGATGTTGGACAACAGGATGCCTTCATCCGACATACAGGACTTCGCGTTGGAGCTCAAGCCAACGAAACAAGCAAGCATTGCCTGATATTTCTATGTCAAGGACATCTTCATAATACGCACCTGCTTGCTGCCATTGAAGTCCAGGTTTTTATCCCCATGAAAGGCACAGTTTTGTATCATGTCTATGAGTTGATTGGTTGGGGCTTTGTTGGTTTGCTGAAACCCCTGAATGAGTTAGTTTTATCTCTGAAGTCTGAGGCATTGGGTTTAAGCCCTGAAATGCGTTTGCATCTATTGGAACGATCCAAGTATATAGAGTTTCCTCCTGCCCTGGCACCAGAGTCCACAGGCACTGTGTTGAGTGCTTCTTCCCCTCTCCATACTTAGAAACCAGCGGGGTGGACAAGATCAGTACTGGAACTTCACATCTGGGGAGAAGCAAATTAGTCGCGATTCCAACTTCACAGCAAAGGGTTGTCCCATTATGCTCCGTTCCTGTGCCAGTGAATATCACTCAAAATACTCCTCAGTGCTCCATGTGAAAAGTGGAACAGACAGGAGTCTTAACAAACCATCAGCCTGCACAGACATACTATGCATAATGCCGCTGCCAGAACGCCAATCACAAAAGTTCGGCATGAAAAATACAGTTCATCGTTGATGGAAGCAGCAGTCACTAGAAAACCAGCAGCCACACATTTCTGCATAAGGCAATGCTATTAGTTCATCGCCTGCCGGCCACTATTTTTCTGAACATGCAGTTCAAGCTACAAACAACCGTGGACAGATATAAAAGCACTCCACACGAAATTCACAGCTCACACTGTCGCTCCACCCACTCAACTCAGGAGCAGGGTGACAGAACCATGCACTACCAGTCCAACATGAGAAAAATGCGTAAGCAAACCGTAGCCATAAGCATACACTGCTCAACCGCCTATCCTCCATGTAATGGACCGGAAGTCTTATATACATCTTGTATAAATTAGTATGTAACCAGGTCCAAATTCAGCACAGCACATACAGACTGCCTGGGGTTGGGCCTCTTTTGGGCATGTTTCCTCTGTGGGTCTGAGGTGTTTCATTGTCAGCCGACCCCAGCCCAGTGCCCAAAGGGGAATGTCTGCCAGTACTCTACCCACTGTTGGTCATTTGACACAAATTACTCTGCTCACGCCGGTCTCCCTGGCCTAGGGGTTAGCGATGTTCTACGTAATCCCGTATACTCTCGTGAGTATCGTGGCGACGACGAGAATCGGTGGCAGTTCTAGCCACGTCGGTAACTTACAGGGTATGTGAGCTGGCCGCTGAGAAAGCAATGGCAACCTACTGAGCGTAATCTTGCCAAGAAATCAACAGTCAGCTTAAAGATGCTAATGTTGACAGCAATGTCCTGTAAAGGATATGCAAAAATTTTTTTTGTTACTCTACTCACTGTTTGTCATTTAACACTACCTACTCGACTTCTTACTCATACCATACATAGCATGCCAGAATTAATCTGTTATTATAAGCCTGTTGTATGTAATGAGATGTGTACCCACCATTTATATATGGGATTAAATGTGATCATTTATTTCCTCCTCTTCCATGTCCCCACCTTATATAGCCCATGTACGCGCTGGCTTCAAATTAAAACCTTAAATCTCTCTCTCTCTCTCTCTCTCTCTCTCTCTCTCTCTCTCTCTCTCTCTCTCTCTCTCTCTCTCTCTCTCTCTCTCTCTCTCTCTCTCTCTCTCTCTCTCTCTCTCTCTCTCTCTCTCACAGAGAGAGAGAGAATATATTCTGAAAAAGTAAAGAACACATGTATTATTTTTTGATATACACATCACTATGTTCAATGCAAGTCCTCCAGCCTGATAAAGTGCTCAGATTCCTTTAGAAAAATCCACTCAGGGGTCACGCCGTTTTGAAACTTCGGACTCCACTCACACACTTGCTGGACTGACAGGCATGCATCACCATAATGTACCTTCATTCACTGATGAAATTCTACAGGTTTCACACCTTCACTGATAAAAAAACAGAACAGAACACTGCTTCTCTTTGGTGCATGTTAAAAGTAGGGTGGCCATCTTCAAACTGTCCTTATGACATAACCGTGTTTGTCTGCACTGTGATGTGACAAGCTTAACACACTTGACATCCCCATAAATTTCATTTATCTTTTCTTTATGGTCTGGCTCTGTGGCGAAGGGTTTACGAACGCATTTCATAAGCCCGCATACTGCATTCGAACACAGCTGCGATCTGGAAGCAGACCGCCCTGCATTGGATCCCATACAAAGATATGAGTGCCGGTCATTCAGAAAGCAATGGCAAACTACTGAATGTAATCTTGCCAAGAAATCACAAACAGCCAAAAAACACTGGGTTGGCTGCCACGTCCTGTAAAGGATATGATTTTTTTAAAAATATTGAAAGCTTTATTTGTTACCTTGGTTAGGTTGTCTTTAATTCCTTGTACCTATTAGAGTTTACTGTTTTCTCCTTTTAAACATTTGTATCAGTTAGGTTGTCTCTTCTTTCTCCTTAAGGTTTTCTCCTCTTTCTCCTTGTATGCTCATGTATCAGTTAGGTTGTCTCTTTTTTCTCCTTAAGGGTATCTCCTCTTTCTCTTTATAAACTCATGTATCAGTTAGGTTGTCTCCTCTTTCTCCTTATATGCTCATGTATCAGTTAAGTTGTCTCCTCTTTCTCCGTATATACTCATGTATCAGTTAAGTTGTCTCCTCTTTCTCCGTATATACTCATGTATCAGTTAAGTTGTCTCCTCTTTCTCCGTATATACTCATGTATCAGTTAGGTTGTCTCCTCTTTCTCTTTATATACTCATGTATCACTTAGGTTGTCTCTTCTTTCTACTTAAGGTTGTCTCCTCTTTCTCCTTATAAACTCATTATCAGTTAGGTTGTCTCCTCTTTCTCCTTATACACACATATATCAATTTGTCTACTCTTTGTCCTTATATGCACATGTATCAGTTAGTTTGTCGCCTCTTTCTCCTTATATACATATGTCTATTCACTGGCACAGGAATGGAGCATACTGGGGACGACCCGTTGCCGTGAAGTTGGAACCGTGACTAACTAACTAACATATGTTTCAGTTAGTTTGTCACCTCCTCCTCTTTATATACACAAGTATTAGTTTGGTTGTCTCCCCTTTCTCCTTCCTGCATATATATATATATATATATATATATATATATATATATATATATATATATATGTGTGGATGTGTGTGTGTGTGTCCGTGTCCGGTGTGTCTCCTTATTATATACATTGAGCATGTCTACAGAATTCTGGTATCGTTTGTGCAGGATTAGTGATAGCAAGCTGGAATATCTCCATAAATGCCCCCGTCTCCTCCCATAGATCACCCGAGGAGAATCTCAGCACAGTACACACACTCTGTATCACTGGTGAGGACCAGAGGTCAGCATGGCTGAATGGATAAGAACACATATTCTTAAACATCCGTTGTGCTGATGCCGAGGTAAGGGGTTCAACCCCTACACCGGACAGCTAGACTAAAATGTTGACTTCTTGTCCTTGACTTGGGGAGGTAAATTACAAGTACCTCTGAAGTGGGAGTGGGTTTGCCTGGTGGTGAGGGACACTGTAATAGGAAAAGCTAATTCACACACACAGTTCAGTCCAGCACTATTAAAGTAGTGCGTATGGACTACGCTTGAGTTCAAAGAGCTAATACCAAAATAAAAATGGCGAGGACAGATTGTATTATATTAGAACCACACATGCAGTATAATGCAATAAGGAAAATTCCAATCGGCGTGCGTTCCATAAGACCCAACCTGAACCTGAAGAGCAGAGAGGGGAAAATATACGCAGTCCTGAGCAAACAGTGTGACTAGCTAGGTGGTGTTGGTGATCATGTCTCTCCACAGATCTCGTTCACAATATTCTTGATCAGTTCTGTTGATGACATTCCCTCAGTAAGTTATCCTCGACCAGGAAGCATAGTTTCTCTGGGTCTGCCTCTGCCTCTTATATCACTGGTTTGTCCAGCCATCACGATGTTCAGCAATCCTTAATGTGCGTGAATAAATATCAACAAGAAAATCAACTAATGAGGTGACATTTATACAAGAGACAATATTTCAGATATAGACAATAAATATCGACAAGAAAATCAACTAATGAGGTCACATTTATACAAGAGACAATTTCAGGTATAGACAATAAATATAAACCAGAAAATCAACTAATCGTTTAAGATATATAGAATACATTTCAAGGAAACGAACAAAGAAGAAATCATCTAATAATTTTCTTATGTGCGAACTAATGACCAGAACTATTCATTTATAGGAACTGAGAGCTTGTGTTGCTATGTTGTGGGAACTAATGATTAGAATCTATCTAATATAGAAACTAAGGGCTTGTGTTGCTATTTTATGAGAACTATTGACTTGAGATATACTTATGTACAAAACTAATGATTTGTGATAGTATTATTTATGACTTTATAGTAATGTATTCCTGAATGAATTAACAATTGGAAATATTCTGACGTTAATGTGTTTTCAAGTGAACTTGTATGTGAAATAACCCCGCTTATTCATATATATGAATATGAGTTAGTGAAACAGTGTTCTCATATAAACTAATGAGTTGAGGTATCTTATAGGAACTAATGATTTATACTATCCTTTTGTTTAAACTGTCTTATGGTATGTGTATGTATGAAATAATTGTTGGCCATGTTCTTCAAGTGACCTGCTGATTTGATATATCCTTCACAGAAATGAATGACTTGAGTCATTCATCGGGTGAATTAATGAGTTGCAGTATTTTAAAATTGATTGTATGACCCGATAAGTTCTTTGTTTGAATTGACTGGCACGTTGCCGCTTTGATAGATGATAGTTTGTAAAATGGAGTTGTACCTTTCCCTAGCACAAAGCCTGGGCTGAGTTTAGAGACGGTGTTGCCAGGGCAGTATGATCATTCTCTCGGCCTATCTAGTTTACTCCAGAGGAAAGGTAACACCAATGCATCTGGAACAAGGCAGAAGGTGCCGGATCAGCAAAGCAATGCTCTGTCTACCTGTTGGAGCTTCGATCCTAGACCAGTTGCCAACCAAGGTTTAGGGCCTGGTCTGCCCTGCCATGATATTTAGTCTTTAGGTTGTATTTTCACGCACTAAGGTAAGGCTTGTACCCTCCCAATTGCGCTCCTCCGCCTGAAGCTGTTGGCACAGTGTGGGATGTCGAGTTTGGTGAGTGCAGCACAACATTGGTGCTAACAGAAAGCAGGTAATACCGTCTACTCTTACACTATAGCTCAGTGATATCTGACTAAGACCTGACTATATGTTTGAGTTAATGAACGAAGATATCTATCATGTTATGAAGCAATTTGAGATGTTCATTAAGAGAATGAATGACATTAAATATTTGTATTTTCAGATCGCTAGAGAGCATAACATACCATTTATGGAAACTAGTGCCAAGGCTAACATCAGTGTGGACAAGGCCTTCATGAGCCTAGCGCAGGCTATTCTCAACAAGGTAAACCTGATTCTTCTTGATATAATCCATGTAATACCACACAGTTAACACACAAACATGATCACACAGCTAGCAGACATTACCACACAACTAGCAGACATTGCCACACAGCTAGCAGACATTACCACACAGCTAGCAGACATTACCACACAGCTAGCAGACATTACCACACAGCTAGCAGACCAAACAGCTAGCAGACATCACTACACAGCAGCATGTCCGAATGGATAAGAACACATGGTCTTAAACATTCGGTGTGCTGATGCCGAGGTACGGGGTTCAAACTCTATACTAGACAGTTGGACTAAAATGTTGACCTCTCGTCCTTGACTAGGGGATGTAAATTACAAGTACCTCTGAAGTTGGAGTGGGTTCACCTGGTGGCGAGGGACATTGTTAGTAGGGAAAGCTAATCCACACGCAGAATTCAGTCCAGCAAAACTAGAAGTTTATGGACTACACTTGAGTTCAAAGCGATTGAGTGCAAAAAAATAAATCACTACACGGCTAGCAGACATTACCACACAGCTAGCAGACATTACCACACAGCCAGCAGACATTACCACACAGCCAGCAGACATTACCACACAGCCAGCAGACATTACCACACAGCCAGCAGACATTACCACACAGCCAGCAGACATTACCACACAGCCAGCAGACATTACCGCACAGCTAGCAGACATTACCATACAGCTAGCAGACATTACCATACAGCTAGCAGACATTACCGCACAGCTAGCAGACATAGACCCATTTTAAGATAGTATGTGATGAGATTGAGAGGTTAAATATTCACATTTAGGAATTAGTGGCAAGGGACATTGTACAACTGAAAATATAAGTATTTTCATAAATTCTGGTAGAGACGTCATAGGCCAGAGCGGAGTGGCATTTTCTTTAGATAAAACAACTGCAAAAGCTTTAATTGGATATAACCCGATTAGTGATAGAATCCTCACTGTCAGACTTCAAAAGCCATCCAAAAGACACAACTCTAATACAGATATATGCACCTACTTCAACAGCAGAGGACAAAATTGAAGATTTTTACAGCACACTGCAAGACATATTACATAAAATTTGTCATAATGACATAACAATGAGTACACAGCTGGCAGCCATTACCACACTGCTAGCAGACATTACCACACAGCTAACAAACATGAGTACACAGCTGGCAGACATTACCACACAGCTAGCAGACATTACCACACAGCTAACAAACATGAGTACACAGTTGGCAGACATTACCACACAGCTAACATACACAAGAACACAGCTAGCAGACATTACTGCACAGCTAACATACATGAGTACACAGCTAGCAGACATTACCACACAGCTAGCAGACATTACCACACAGCTAACAAACATGAGTACACAGCTAGCAGACATTACTACACAGCTAGCAGACACCACACAGCGAACATACATGAGTACACAGCTAGCCGACATTACCACACAGCTAGCAAACATCACCAGCAGACATCACCACACAACAGACTAACATGACACAGCTAGAAAATAGACAATAATGACACATGAATCTCTCTTGCAGACCCCCAGTAAAACACCAGATTCAGGCGGAGTTAATGTGGTTCATCAAGACACAAGTTCCAAGCGCTGTTGTTAACTGACGGGCATCAAGGCACAGTGCACAGCTGCAGATTGTGTCTTCTTGACCACTCTCTTCTGCATATGCATCAAAGCCCACATAGCTGGACCAATAGATACAAGGATGATGTGTGATCAGAGATAGGCGTGCAGGAGTTGTTGCAAAAGTTGCTTGTACCTTTCAGCTGTAGGTAAGCTTGAAATCCGGGACATCTGCAAGTACTTCATATCACTGAATACTGCTTATGTGCTATTTAGCCAATATGAGTACATTTGATTGCATGTGTGAAACAAGCAAGCAAGGTGGAGAATGAGAATGTATATTTGTGATATTTGAGTGTGATGTGACTTTTGATGATTGCTTTGTCTTTGTTACTTGAAATTAATACCTTGGCACTCCAGGCTCACATATGAATGCTTAGTCTCTTATCAGAAGATGTGTGAATTATAATTATTCTTGTAGATTGCAACCTGTTTATAGCTGAACACTAGCCTCATTCTGATTTCCCGCCACTTCTGGATGTAGCAAAAACTGAGCAGGGTGGAGGAAAGGAACCAAACATCACAGCACAAAGTAAATCTAGAAGGGATCTAACAGTGGTTTAAAGGTGAGAGGATTTGCTTTGTTGCACCAGGTTTGATTCCATATGGTTCGGCTTTCTTCCGCAGACCAGCCTGCCATAATATTCGGGCAGGGCACAAACTCTGTAGCTCCGATAGTGCTTCCCAGGAGTCTCCGAGAGAATTGCATTCATGAACCAGATGACAGAGTCCAGAAATGAACTCACGACCTTCGGAGCATGAGACAGGCAGCCTAACCACATCGCCATGGAGATCGCAGACAAGCAGAGTCATGCATATTAAGCAGCACTAAAGAGCAGATAGGAAAATCTTGGGAAAGAAATACAAACTAGAGAGCACGCTAGACAACATATATGATAGCTATTGTCACACCAGAGATTTCTCTCTGTGCCATGTCCATCCTGAAGGAAATCAGTGCTATGTCACTCAGTTAAGTCAAGAACTGATATCATAGCACTTTGGGCATATAAAGAACACAGCTCTTTGTTACAAGATGTATTGGAAGGGAAGCATTGAAGAGAAAGATGTTCCGTGTAGGTATACAAGAGATGGACTCTGAGACCTGTGTGTGTGTGTATCATGAAGAATCAGTCATAGACTGATGGAGACACAACAGCCGACATTCAATGATGGAGACACAACAGCCGACATTCAATGATGGAGACACAACAGCCAACATTCAGTGATGGAGACACAACAGCCGACATTCAATGATGGAGACACAACAGCCGACATTTAATGCATAGACAGCACTTGATGGAGACACAACAGCCGACATTCAGTGCATAGACAGCACTTGATGGTGATTTTTTTGGTGGTTTTTAATTTTCTTTTTCTTTGCTCTCACTCACACTCAAGCATAGTCCACACACATTACTTCTAGTAGTGCTGAACTGAATTTTGCTTATGGATTTGATTAGCTTTCCCTATTAAGTGTCCCTCACTATCAGGTGAACCCACTCCAACTTTAGAGGTACTTGTTATTTACATCCCCAAGTCAAGGACAAAAGGTCAACATTTTAGTCCAACTGTCTGGTGTAGGGGTCGAACCCCTTACCACGGCATCAGCACACCGGATATTTAAGAAAACGCGCTCTTATCCATTCTGCCATGCTGATCTACGATGATGATATGATTGGGTAAGTCTCTGCTGTAAGTCTGTTCTGCCCATGAAGTTGACAGCCTGAGACAGTATGTTGCACTGCATGTTTTCCCTCTGCTGCAATAAGTCCATTCTGTAACTGTTCTGTCCCTGAAGTTACCAGCCTAAGAGAAGGTCATCCTAGGCGATGTAAAAGCCGGGAAATAACTTGAAGAGGTGGACACACAGCAGTGTGTTAGTCTGTAACTTGAATGAGACACACAGAGTGTTGGAGATCCGTTGCAGCCAACCTTGATTGTGGAGGCAACACTTGATCTTATCATCATAGTGTCTCATTTAGCTGGCTTGAAGAAGGTCCTTGTTCTCACTGTGGTTCTTGTGGAACCAACAATCCTGTAGGACAGTGGTTCTCAGCCTGTGTGCCAGGGCACCCTGGGGAGCCTAGACTAATGGTTATGGGCACCAGTAGTTGGCATTGATTTCTTTCCTATTTGTCAGTAAACTAAACACTACTATATCAGTACCGTTTTCTTTTTTATAGTTAGGCTTTTTAGAGGGTAATTTGTGTATTTATAATTTGTTTACACTTGTAATTTTTGACATTGTCCAGTTGCAGTTTAAAAGAAAATAACAATTAAAAAAATGCAATTTGTAAAAAGCCTTTCCAAAGCTCTCCTGCTAAACAATTGAGATTAAATGTCAGAATGTTTGTAGCTCTCGCCACTCATCTCAGGTAACCACAGAAAGAATGTTGTTCAGGGCAGCCACGGACTCAGAAAGGTTGAAAACCACTGCTGCAGAACATGCTTCAGAGATGCTTGTCTGTGTCAGGGGTCATTAGGGTTGGTCTTGCGTTTGGTGCAGGAAAGCCTGGCATATGATACCACAACATCCAGCTTAAGAATGGAGGTGGAGGCAGTCACTGCGAATCTCCGCTGGATGGAGAATATGACACACACACACACACATCGTGATTGTAACTGACTCAGAAAGCATGCTGACGAGGGTGAGAATGGGCAGGCTTCGTACGGAGTGGCTTGCTTCGCTTCAGAGGTCATGGGTGACAAGCATTGCCTGGATCTTTTCTCCGGGGCATGCCGGTGTGCTGGGAAATGAACAGGTGGACAAATTGGCTGGTTCTGCAGAACTTGGTGGAGTATTGATACATGACAAGGCAGACATGGTTGCGACCTTGTGGGAGCACGTGTACATTGGAGGAGCAAATGGATTACCATGGTCTGGCAAGATTGAGACAGCGAGGAATTAAGAGGGGATTTGGCCGACGCTCAACGCTCAGAGGAAAGGCGAGACGGACATATAATCATATTGCTACTGGTGCTATTGGTGTTGGAACTCTTTGCTGGCTGCTGAGTATGGGGACGGAGCGCTTATGGGTATGCTCCGAATGCTGTGATGTCGATTCCTAAATCAATCAATCAATCAATCTGATCTGAGATCTGACTCCTGGAAGTCCAGTCCTTCGACCTGTATCCAGCTGGCTAGGCTTGTTTATCTAATGTTGTCTAGGGGTTTAGGCTGGATGTTGTTGCATTTACTACCTGATATGGGTCTTCCACTTCCTCATTCTGAAGTCACTGACTAACAACACACTGAACTACAAAAGCACTGTACAGAACTTCCTATAATTGATCGTTCCACTTGCATCAGAAGGACTGCAATTCACAATCATATTCACTTCTTAACATAATATTCTAAAATGATATATTTCTGTATAACAAAATCCACAGTAACTCTGGTGGCAATGTGACTTTCCATCACCAACTTCAGGCTTTCCATCCGTGATGTTCCTTTCACAGTGTCTCAGCCCTGACTAACATTTTTTGTGAGTCTTTTCAACTCTTTCATTAATTCAACTCGTTCGTGCATCATGATTAATGTTTGCGCCCCAGATGAAATGAGCACATCTTGACTCCTGTCAGTCTGAATTCATGAAACAGATGACTTTGAATCTGTAAGGGCTTGTTCTCATGCTGAATCTGAGCACTTGATGCCCTTTTGGTGCTGCTGATTGGCGTGGTTCTGCTGTGGCTGAAGACTGAGTCTGTTTCTGGCAGTTACTTGTGCCCTGGCCATCCATGGTGAGCTGTCTAGAGGATAAACAGGCTGCACACGTGTCCTGATCTAGTCAGACTGACTGTCTGTTAAAATATGTATTTTATGTCTTCTAAATCTGCCTCTTTGTCTTGTCTGTCTCTTTTAAAAGACACCTAAACCCACCCCCATATCCTACCTACCTACCTGCCTGCCCACCAGCCTACTTGCCTGCCCATCTGCCTACCTACCTACCTACCCGCCTGTCTGCTTGCCTACCTACCTGAGTACATACCTACCTGCCTGCTTGCTTAAATCTTCCCGCTTATCAAATCCTACCTAAAACCTACCGCCTTTCCTTCTTACCATTCCTTCCAACCTACCTCCCTACCTACCTACCTACCTACATACCTATCTAACCTCACCCACCATATGTCTGCCCCCCTGTCTTTCTGTCTGACTGTCTGTCCACCAACAGAAGCATGGTTCACTTAACCAACTTTCACCTGTCATACAATGGAGGAGTTGTGTCCCCTGGGCTGATTCCAGAATCCTACATGTTGCGGGTGACACAATTGCGTCTGTCAGTAGAAGATCATGATTCCAGGGTCCTGCATGTTGTGATAAACTCTATGGATCTCTTAGCAAACTAAAAAAGACAGTGAAATTCATACAAGAGACAACATTGCAGTTGTAGACATATTTCAAGCGAACAAAAGAATAATAATATGCATGTTGTGAGGTGACACAGTTGGGTCTGTCTGTAATGCAATATAAGATTCCATAATTGTGAATGTTGTGAGATGGCACAGTTGGGTGTTTCTATCTAATAAATCAATGCAAGGAATGCATTCATATTGTCAAACTGAGATTATTGTTCTTGTTGTTATGAAATATGTTAATCTTTGTTGCACATTCTTTGTGTGGAAGTATCATTGTCAATATATTAGATATATTATCTTATTACTGCATCAATGTCCTTTGCTGAAAAATACCGGCCATGCTTTTTCAGCTTTGATCTAGGCATGCTAGAGTGCTAGGGTCATTGGTCATTTTGTCCCTCCTTCGCTCCCTTATATCTCATTCATAGTCAATACACGTGCTACCAGCACTAGCAGTGGCTACTTCTGGGAACTGCACTGTATTGATGTTTGCTTGTGGGCCAGCTTTCTCTATTACCAGGGCCCCTCACCATCAGGTGAACTCACTCTGACTTTTGAGGTACTTGTTCAACTGACTGGTGTAGGGGTTTAACCTACTACAGTGCTAACAGCACACCAAAAGTTTAAAAATGAGCGCTCTTATTCATTCAGCCATACTGATGGATGTCTGAGGTTCGGACACATTTTTCTGTCCCTACAAGATACAGAGAGGGCTGGGTCCTTACTGACGAGGTAAGGTGGATTCCAGTGCCACATGCGCCAGACAAGAAATCCTGCCATAATTTGAAGTGAAACACTATACCGCAGTTTGATACACTCCATATTTTCCAATGACCAGCCCAAACCGTAGCAACACCTATCTTCACTCCATCATCATGTGCTACGCCAGTATGCTTGAGTGTTCGTGGTTGGTCATCTCGCACGATCACTAGTCTTGTTTCAACTCTTGGTTTCTATTCTGATTATGCCGTATGGCCAAGACATCCACGTATTTATCTCTTTGTCTCTTCTCCCTTGCTCTTTGCCCATCAAGTTTGCCAGCTGACACTAAGTTTTCAGGTGTATTTATTTGCATAATGTGTGTCAAACCTGGGTGAATACACCAAATGAAGTAGTGTAAAGTTGAACAAGCATGTCAAAGCCGTCTTCGGGGACGAGAGAGGAGACATTACAACCAACTCCTCATGGGAACAGTAAGGAGAGAGACAGTGAGATGTCTTTTGCATTGGAGGACTGATCAGTCGTGGGAATACCCAATGCGAGGATATGTTGAAGCCTGGACAACTTACTCACACCAAGAGAAACGTTTAAACAGTTTTCATATGCGGCGTCTGAGAAGAATACTTGGTATTAAGTGGCAAGACAAAATCACAAATACTGAAGTATTGGAAAGATCAGGTTGTGTGACGGTTTATTCCATGCTCAGTCTTCGTAGACTTAGATGGATAGGACATCTTAGGAGGATGGATGATGGTAAAATACCAAAGGACATCTTTTTTGGTGAATTACAGACGGGTAGTAGATCTCAGGGTCGGCCTCTACTACGATACAAAGATGTGTGTAAGCGGGACATGATTAATACAGGCATTGATAATGCACATTGGGAGCAAGTCGCCTCAGAACGTGTTGCATGGAGGGCAAATATCAGAAATAGAATAAAGACAAAGGAGAAAATTATTGCAGACAAGTCACACACCGATCGTGTGAGACGTAAGATGGTGCATGATGGTGGAAATGACCATATGATCACATACATCCACTGTGGATGAACATTTACAGCGCGAATTGGCCTCATCAGTCACATTCGCTACCGCCATGGGTTGTAGTTATTATGCCTTTTTGAAGCACAAACTATCGTCTGTCCTGGTGCAAGGTGCCAATGGATATGTTGATTGACACTACATACAATAGTAGTAATATTTCTCTTGGCCGAAGGTGCTAGAGTATGTGTGTGGGCACGAAGCACCGGGTACACGATGTTCTTCTCCACGAGGGAAGGGGGGTGTGAGGGCTGGCACAATACGCATCTGTGAGACAAGTGGGAAACGACACGAACGTCTCCAAACCGGGTACAAACGGACAGCAGGAGAAAGACACTTGGAGTCATAAACCGGATAGATCCTTCCCCTGAGAGTGTCAGGAAGGTAAAGGACTCAAACATTTCGGACAGGGGATCTTCTGTCGATCCGAAGCCTCCCGTCGTGCCTGATCCGCGGCGGGGCTATTATCATTCTATGAATTGCAATCCAAACTGACATCACAAATACGGACAGCACGCAATCAGCCGGTCTCTACAGAATGATTGGCTCACACAAGAGAAATAGTCTGGGGATAATGTATGAAAGTAGAAGATTGTAGATATAGGTCAGCGCTGTCGAATAGATAAGAGCGCTTGCTCTTAAACTTCCGGTGTGCTGATGCCGAGGTAGCAGGCTCAACCCTTACAGCTTTCAGTTGGATTAAAATGTTGACTTCTCGTCCTTGACTTGGGGACGTAAATTACAATTACCTCAAAACATTCGAACTGTGATAGTTGACCTGGGCTGCTGCGTGGACCAAGCCAAACATTGGTTACCAAGATATTCTGGGGAAGAAAAGGCGGCCGGCGTGACACCGATGACGTCACCCACAGACTGCCGAGTGGGGTTTACTAATATGGGCCCAGCACGGCACGCCCAGGCGCCCGGAGACGTGTACACGGGACCTTTAGTTGGACTAAAACAACTTCAAGGTCACTATTAGTAACTATTACACAAAATCAGCAAATAACAGATAAAAATACAAGTACTTCAGATGTCGGGGTGGGTTCGCCTGATGGCGAGGGACACTGGTAATAGGGAAAGCTCGCCCACATGCAAAAATAAGTCAACTGTGGACTGTGCTTGAGTTCACAGTGAGCGAACAAATAAAAAAGACAATTTAGTCCGTTTAATATTAGGAGATAGGCTGAATGAGATCACAGAGAAATGTGAATCGTCTGTAGTTAGTGCGAAAACATAAACAAACAAACAAACAATGATTAAGAAGCCTGATGGATGAATAAATAAAACACTGATACAGCCGAGCGCTTCGACCAGTCTTCATTAACGGGATAACAAGAACACCAGCATTACAAATATACACGCGAACAACACACATGGGCACTTCTCTAGGTGTTTGTTCCATCCGGGAATATGGAAACTGAACTGTTCTATATTCAGAATTAGTGTTGATAAACTGATTTACCGTGTGGAGTGGCACTGCAAGTTTGACGAGAACAACGCAGGTAGTTGTTGCAGGTTGGATTACAACAGGTGCTGGTAAATAGCATGGCCTTGAATTTCAGCAATGATGAGTTCTGCATTGTCAACGTCAGCATGAGCACTCACCAGAATCTCATGTTTCAACAGGATTATGCTCAAGTTGGATTTCATAGGAAGAGTCCTCTCCTGGCCGGTGACAGACTCATCCTTTTAAGAATCCTTGTTATCCACAATGTTTTCAATGACAAAAAAAAGTTAGTTTCATATACTTTACAGGACGTCGCAGCTAAACCCAGTATTTGTGACTGGTTTCTTGCAAGTTTACGTTCTGTAGTTTGCTATTGCTTTCTGAATGATCGAAGACTAATACCACAGTATGAAAACTAGCGCAAGGCAGTCTGCTTCGAAATCGCTCAGCAGTTGTGTTTGAAACACGGTGTGCGAGGTTGCGAATTACGTTCGCGACCCCTTCTATAGTGCCATCCCTCTGCTAAAGCTTTTGTCAAACTATTAATTTCGTTGAATGTTCAACACATTGAATTATACAGTCTTGCAAAGTGCTATTTGTGGCTTTTAACTGGTGGCCACTATACAATAGTTTGGAGCTTTTAAATGGTGACCACCTATCCTATTTATGGACATCAACTGGGTTTCCGTGGAGGAAAAAAATAAGATTAATAATAAGTATGTGTCATATACTATTCTCAATCGGCACAATGTTAACAAACTATCGTCTATCAAGACGGCAAGCTGCTAGTATGACCTCAACGTCCAAACACTGGACTTAACACTCACAGTCTTTCATATGATCCACAACCACTCAACCAGCTACATCAGGATTATTACTTAAACTCATCCATTGCTTATTGTTGTTAACATTAACTCCCACATAAACGTTCAGGGGTCTCATGATGTATACAAACCAGCCCAGGAAGATCCAACGGTAAATTGGGAGCAAGGTCAACTAAAACCCATAGTTCGAGTTCAAGGGTCAAAGGTTCTGATTAAGTGGAAAATTTCAAGAAGTGAAAACACAAGAATATAAAGCGTTTACAGTCGACTGAATCCGTGGTTTTTCTTTTCTACTAAACGCCACCATGCTTCATCGTACGTGCCAGAAAGAAGCCTTGTCGAAAAAAGCGTTAGATTTTGGTAGAATGTGATGGGGCGAAAACAGACGACCTCATAACGATGTGGGTGAAAAAGATCACCCATGCATGAGTTGTGATTGAAGTAGCCATGGGCCTCGGAGGGGTAGAGTTTGCGAACCTGCAAAATTTCGGCACCCCACTGGAGATGTTTCAAGAGCCGCCACTTAAACATGGCTACCACAAACCGAAGTACATGGCCCAATTAAAGCATGGAAATACACAGCGTGCAGAATAAATAACAGCTGCAGAAGTGTGTCCAGTGTTTTCACGCGGCTCTTTGTGTTTGGTATTTCTTCCCGACAGGGAAGACAAGAAAGAGAGAAGGGACACTTATTGGAGCAACAAATATCCTTCTGTCCGTCCCTTCGTTCGTTCCTCTGCCTTTCAGTTCGTCTGTTCGTTCATTCCTCTGTCTATTTATCCGTCTTTCTGCTTACCATTTTGTCTGACTCTCTGTTTCTTCGTCTGTCTGTCTGTCTGTCTGTCTGTCTGTCTGTCTGTCTGTCTGTCTGTCCTGCCTGCCTGCCTGTCTGTCTGCCTGCCCGTCTGTCTGCCTGTCTGTCTGCCTGTTTGTTTGTCGGTTTGTCTGTCTGTTCGCCTATTTACCTACTTGTCTATTTACCCGTTTCTCCGCCTGCCTGCCTGCCTGCCCATCCGTCTACCACACGATTCATTGAAAAGTCTTGTGCAAATTAGTCCTGTTTACAATGTCCACCGTTAGCTACATTTTTCTGTGCTTATAGATTCCACTACTGTCCACCTTGTTTTCCATTCTTTAGAATGTCTGCTTATGTCTACCATATTTCTGTTATTTATAGAGTCTTCTGATGTCTGCCTTGTTTCTGTTGTTTTATATAGTTATCTTCTGATGTCTGCCTTGTGTCTGTTGTTTATAGAGTGTCTTCTGATGTCTGCCTTGTTTCTGTTGTTTATAGAGTGTCTTCTGATGTCTGCCTTGTGTCTGTTGTTTATAGAGTGTCTTCTGATGTCTGCCTTGTTTCTGTTGTTTATAGAGTGTCTTCTGATGTCTGCCTTGTGTCTGTTGTTTATAGAGTGTCTTCTGATGTCTGCCTTGTGTCTGTTGTTTATAGAGTGTCTTCTGATGTCTGCCTTGTGTCTGTTGTTGTATATAGTTATCTTCTGATGTCTGCCTTGTGTCTGTTGTTTATAGAGTGTCTTCTGATGTCTGCCTTGTTTCTGTTGTTTATAGAGTGTCTTCTGATGTCTGTCTTGTGTCTGTTGTTTATAGAGTGTCTTCCGATGTTTGCCTTGTTATTTATAGAGTGTCTTATGATGTCTGCATTGTTTCTGTTGTTTATAGATTGTCTTCTGATGTCTGCCTTGTTTCTGTTGTTTCATAGAGTGTCTTCTGATGTAAGCCTTGTTTATGTTGTTTTATAGAGTGTCTTCTGATGTCTGCTTTGTTTATGTTGTCTATAGAGTATTTTCTTATGTCTATAGTTTTGTATTATGTAAAGTACCTTCTTATGTCTACATGTGTCTTTTCTTTATAGAGTGTTTTCTTATTTATGCTAAGAGTACCTTTATATCTGCCTTTTGTCTGTTTGTAACAGAATGTCTTCTTATGTTCGGACTGGCAGATCTTGTACCCGAGAAGCCGAGACATTTCTCTTAGAATCAAAGATGTTACACAAATTAATATTGTCTCTTATCACCATCACCATCATCTGCCATGTCAGCTGGCGTAGACAAGCATATATCTCCATAGATCTCTATCCCTGGTGTTCCAGATCACCTGCGTGCCACCGTCTCAGTCCACCGAGCATCATTTCTCTCGTTGTGCCTTTGTTTTCTTTCCCACTGATCTTTCCAGTTGTCACGATGTTCTCCAATGCTTCTCTTTTAATCACAGGATCAAAGAAATCTGTTTGTCTCTTTCTGATAGTTGTGTATAATGTTCTAGTTTCAGTAGCCTCTGTCAGACAATTGTTGTTAGTTACTATGGCAGTCCTAGATATTCACATCCTTCGTCCCAGGAACCACATCTCTGTTACTTCTAAAATTTTCTTAATTTGTTCATTCACATTCTACGATTCACTGCCATACAACAAAACAGATTCTATAAAACATGTCAGTGGTCTCTTTCTGACATTCTGTGCTAGTGACTTACTACTTAAGATATTTTTCATTCCATGAAATACAGATTTTCTTTGACAAATTCTTCTGTTAATCTCAGTCACAAGTTAAACTGTTCTACCGACTGAAAATAAAAAATTAAAAAAAACAAAACATTTCTATTTATTTAAATGTTTCATTTGACAGGGAAACAACCGGAACAAAAGGGCGTCCCGAAAGCATTTTTCTGGACAGTGAATTATTTCATCTAAAATCGCCATTGTACCGTGTCTGTACCTTTGAAGTTGGTAATTGAAAAGAGCAGGCAGAATTAGCTACATTTGAAAACTATAAAGCCCAACCTGACTGTCTGACTGACTGACTGACTGACTGACTGACTGACTGACTGGCACCTTGCCGTTTTGATAGAAGATAGTTTGTGAAATGGAGTTACACCCCTCCATAGTACGAGACCTGCGCTGAAATTAGGGACCTTGTGTTGCCCATGCAGTATGATCCCTCTTTCGGCCTGTCTAGTTTACTCAAGAGAAAAGATAACACAAATACATCTAGAACAAGACAAGCTACAGAAGCTGCCGGATCAGCAAAGCAATGCTATAATTTTTCCGTCAGAGCTTCGATCCTAGACCAATACCGACCAAGACTTATTTAGGACTAGATTTGCCCTGTCATGTTACATTTAATCTTGAGGTTGCATTTCCTCGCACTAGAGTAAGAAAACCCAACCACAAAAATATGTGTAGCATATGTGCTTCTAGTATACCACACATTCGGAGTCTCGTCGAGTTGCGCAGTTCGTGCACCGGGGTAAGATTCTCCCTGTGTGATCTGTGCGGGAAGACTGCAGCACTTATGTGAATATCTGTGTGTCGTGAAAATGAACCTTTACAAACAATACGAAATACGTTTACACTGGCCAAATACACACACGCCCCTGGGCTATTCGGGCCCAGAAGGGACAGTACAGAACAGTTACACTGTCACCTATCAAGCATGTCGTAAGTGACGAGTATGGAGGTTTAGCACGGGCTGGCTATCTCATTCCTTGGAAAACTATCGCTGCAAAATTCAGCCAATCATGAATAAGTCCATAAAGGCCTTGGCATTGGCTGGTTGAGGCCGTCTGCTCCATTAGGTTATTTGTCCATCAAGAATGATGATTATCATACATTTCATTCAGTGGGGTTGGAAGTATGGAGCCATGAGTTCTAAGATGTTTGGTAAGGCCTATTTTGGCTTGAAATGTTATTTGAAAATGTGGGCAAAGAATGCTTGACGTTCCAGAAGGAGGATCTCATGCAGTGATTTTTCTGTCCAACCTTTTCTTCACAGCTCTTGCAGTTCTGTTTGCTTCACAGGTGACTGCACCCTGCGTGATGATGTTTTTTTTTTTTTTTTTTTTTAAATTCCCATATCCTTTTACAGGACATCGCTGTCAACAGCAGCATCTTTCAGCTGTCTGTTGATTTCTTGGCAAGATTACGCTCAGTAGTTTGCCATTGCTTTCTGAGCGGTCGGCTCAGTTATCCCGCAAGTCACCAGCGGGGGACGAACCACTCCCAGTTCTCGCCCGCTACGAGACTCTGCGTGATAAACGGGATTACGGAGAAAGTGGTGTAACCCCTCGGCCAGAGAGACCGGCGCGTGATGATGTACGCCACGAATTTCGGTCTCTGGCAGCAGTCTCCCAAGTGTCATGATTAATTCCAAAAGATATTAGTGAGATTTTCAGTGTGTCTTTAAAGCGTTTTCTCTGGCCGCCTTGCGAGCGTTTACCACAACAGAGATCGCCGTAAAAACTTCGTTTAGGGAGCTTGTGATCTGGCATGTGAGTAAAGTGACCAGCCCAGCGAATCTGATTCTTCATTAGTAGAGTGTCGATGCTGGGCATGGACGCTCTTTCTAGGACTTCAGTGTCTGGGGTCTTGTCTTGCCATTTAATCTTCAGTAGTTTCCTAAGGCATACTGTGTGGAAGTGGTTTCCTAGCGTGTCGCTGATAAACAGTCCAGGTTTAAGAAAGCATACAGCAGTGTGGATAATACAACTGCTTTGTAAACTTCCAGCTTTATTTGCATGCTTATTCCATTTCTGTCTCAAGTATTCTTGTACAGTCTGCCAAAGGCCGCGATGGCCTTGGAGATTCTTACATTCACTTCGTCATCAATTGTGGCAGCTTGGGTGTTGCTAAGATAGGTGAATTTGCTCCATTAGGTAGATGACAGGCAGGAGGAGAGCAGAAGAAATCGGTATACTGGATAAAACATCATTTGTTACTGAGACATGACAATGATTGTTTACAGACCACACGGAATACTATCAGACAGGCTAAATATAATAAATAATAAATATGTATACATCTCGGATAAACATACAGTACTTTGTTACATAATGAGACGCGAACATGATTGTTCATAAATCACAGGAAATACTTTCACGCTGGAATAATATATGTTAAAAAAAAAGTTAGTTGCAAATCCTGTACGGACGTAGCAGTCAACTCCAGCAATTTTTAGCTGTTCGTGACTTAAGGACAAGTTTACGTTCAGTAGTTTGCCATTGCTTTCTGAACGACCGCACCCACCCCATTTCATAAAAAAAAAACCCAGCACAGATGTGTTTCGAACGTGCTATGCGGGATTACGAATTGCGTCCGTAACACCTTCGCCACGGAGCATGTGTCATAATATATACTCGTTGGATAAAACATAACTTGTTACATAATGTGACATAAAACATGACCTTTCACAAATCAAAGGCAATACTTTCACACTTGCCAGATATTACACCGTGGATACAACATAACTTGTTACATAATGTGACATAAAACATGATCTTTCACAAATCAAAGGAAATACTTTCACACTTGCCAGATATGCATACCCCCGGGAAGGTTAACCCGGTCAACAAATGCCCGCAGAAGTCGGATGTGTCGGCCTAACGGCGCAAGAACGCAGCTCTGCTGTAAACAGGCACAACGCAGTCACATCCGAAAAAAAAATCCGGATGAACGAAGAAGAAGAAGAAGAAGAAGATATGCATACCTTGGATACAACTTGTTACATAATTTGAGATGAAAATGGCCAATAGGAAAACCCAACTCTTTAGGATGTCCCGACCAAATGTGACAATTACAATAACACATGAAACGTTGACTTTGACACTGCGGGAGTAACTGATCATACTTGTTGCGTTGTTTGAGGTACATGGAAGTTCAGTTCCTGAACCATCAGTGTTGCTTGCTTGTGTTCGTTGGCTTGAGCTCCAACGCGAAGTCCTGTATGTCGGATGAAGGCATCCTGTTGTCCAACACCAGTGTGATGTCATACAGGACCTGAGTTTTGCGTGAGTATCCGTTGTCCCATGTCTGGCTTATTGGTGTGCAGACTGGTGGTTCCTCGCCGTACAGGCAGACACTCTCCGACTTCGGAGGAATCGGCGATCCTACTGACTTTAGCTAGAACCCCGAAGGGACCTGTTGCCCAGGGCGCTCGACGAGGACGCGTCAATAGGTCTTGGCCAGTATATAACCCGGCCCTGGTGCCTTGGAAACACCTCTGCGTCCCAACCATCGGTGTTGATCACTATGTCACCTTGATGGGTGTTACTCTGGATCAGTTGTTGCACCTCAACCCCATGTGCGGTCCGCTACCTATTCTCTGTACTCACCATCCAGTGTGACTATTACCTTGTGCCAGTCCGACATGTCTTCCGGTACTTTTTGTTTACATACTCTTTTTCACAGGTGATGTTCTATGTTCCATACCTGACGGATATATATTTCTGCATGTGGCTTCCAGGACCTGCTTCTTCTCTGACTATGATCCTCGTCCATATATATACATGGCTTCATGCAGAGGTTGATACCTATCTGCAGCGACTCTCTCGTACAATTTGGCTTGAAGTAGCCTGTACCTGCCCGCAACTGTTAGGAAGTGCAAGGAAATGCCTCATGCATATGATTAGAGTGTCCTTTGTGCATCCAAGGACCACCCGCATGACCGCACTCTGTATGCGCTCCAAACTTTTCAGCATGCTCTTCGATACTGTCCACAGCCCCAAACCACACTCAATGACTGAAATTATATATTGCTGAAAGAGCATTTAAAGCATCCTCTACTCCTTCCGGTTACTGCCATAGTCCTCAGTGCATTACGTCCATTTCCAGCCCTCACCAACAAAGCCTCTACATGATCCTTAAAACACATACACCTGTCAAAGATGATTTCCACATACTTCAGTTTACTCTCTCTCTACTTAGAGAACGTCCATTCAGTGTGATACATGGGGCGTCTGCCTCCACGATTCGGTTATCCAGAGACTACCACACAACCGATGCCTTGTCTGGGTTTATTACGGCCCTGATTTCATGTGCCACTCTGTAAGTTTTTAGCCATTCCTTTTTCCCTTTCTCTTCCCTCTCTGTACACTAGCACATCGTCTGTGAATGTCAAGATTCTACCAATTCCTGGTGTCTCAATGTCTGCGACTTTGCTGGTGTATACTTTAAAAAGCACAGGGGACATGATGGATCCCTGTGGCAGCTTAGGTGTAATAGAGCAGGGGTCAGAAGTCCACGAAGGAGGAGCGGCTGGCCTAGTGGCTAGAATGCCGAATTCTCCTTCGGGAGATCCGGGTTCGAATCCTCGGCAAGGTGAGGATTTTGTTTCTGTCGGGAGCGAAAAGAAAACCCCAACCTGCACAGTTCGCGGCAACTGCACTAGCCAGGCGGCCTTAATTCCCCATGCTCAAGACTCCCCCCCCCCCCCCCCCCACCAGCCTTACACAGCAAGTTACTTTATTGGCAGTAAATGACACTTTTAGATGACAAAGTACTGCCACAATCAACTTAACAATCCAAGGACAGACCTCCATGTAAAAAAGAAAACAACAACATGAAACACACAACAACTGATGAACACTTGCATGTATCACCACATGGCATTTAGCTTAAGGTTAAGTGCCCAAACACAACTGAATTAACAACAACAACATGAACGGCGGCAGCAGCAACAACAATAACAGCAGCAGTTGCAATAACAACTGTATCGACCATTGAGTGAACTAAAAAAGATAATGAAGGGTCAACATTGCAGATATAAATAATGAATTTGAATTCAAGCGAAAGAAGAAGAAGAAGAAGAAGAAGAAGAAGAAGAAGAAGAAGAAGAAGAAGAAGAAGAAGAAGAAGAAGAAGAAGAACACAACAACAACAACAACAACAAACACAACAACAACAACATTAACAACAATAACAACAGCAACATTAATAACAACAAGAACATACATGTTTACTAAATGACAGACATAGCTAACGGTGATATTGGCTAAATATATTTATAAAGCCAGCAGTAATTTTCTTGAATCTATTTTCTTATCCTTGTCATTTCATTTGCCGTGCTTGTTGCCAGCCGTAGTTCTATGTAACCAAAGTCAAGTATTTTATATGTTGACTCCACACACATCCTTCTACATCTATTGTCATTTACTTTAGAAGGATTTATAAACTTTCTTTTGTGTGGGAACACAAATGATTTCATTAAGATTTCCCACTAAGGAAGGATAGAGAGAAAAGACACGATATCCTCAGTCGATATTACAGAATCAGTAATTTGACAACGATCTTTCAGACATCTCATTTTCAGCCACCGCGCATGTTCAAAGAACTTGAACTTTTGCTCTTCAAATACTTTGACGTCTGCTGCCCCAGGGGCCGAGGACAGATCTTACTTTCTCAGCGGCCTCACAAAGAAGAATGGGTAACTCTAGACATTTGACTCACCAGCAAACTTCTTCACTGAAGAGCTGGGTTCGAAACAGAACCCTCGGGGCTGGAACTCGCTCGCTTCAATTCCCTGATAGGAGATTATTTCTCGTTGCATATTAATTAGCGGGTGTGTGGCCAGCGACGATTGGGAAAGGCGTGGTTACCAATAAACGTTCCATCTGCCAAATTTAGCGGGAAAAGTTGTGAGCGGGCTCACCCTAAGACTCTTATTAGAGACCTTACCTAATCGGGCGAAGGACCACACCCTAGTGATTAAGTACTGGGCTAAGAGGAAGTCGTTGCCAGGGAAATAAAAGTGTGGATGGTCGAAAGAAAATGTCCCCAGAATGAACCAGCCAAACACGGTCCGCGACACGGTGGCCATATTCCATATTTAAGGTCACGTAGTTTCATGAAATGAAAGATGTTCCGATAGCCAGGGGCATCTAGGGCGGCAAGTCCACATCATTTCAACGTGAATCCAGTTTCGGTGTGTTCAACGCAAGCTGATTTCAAATTTGTTTCACCAAATTTGTCGGAAATAGGATTTGCCAGCTAGGTTTTTTGTTTTGTTTTGCGCACACTCTACATGCGTGTGTCGTTCCTGTATTGACATGATCATGTGTGATGATTGCTGCTGTTTCTAATGACATATTCTCCGTTTATTCTGTTCTGATTTCCTGCCTTCATGTCTGTTTTATGTATACGTGATTTTCTAATGTTATTTGTGTAGGGAATTAAGTCATTGCTTTATGTTTTGACCTTGTTTTATTATTCTTTCTCTTCCTCTTCCTCCTCCACCACCCCCTTTTCCCCCATCTCACCTCTTCCAGCTTCCTCCAATTGCCTTTCCTTCTCTTCCCCTTTCTCTTCGTCCACCGACTTCTTCTCATCGTCTTCTTCCTCGTCTTCTCCCTATCCCTCTTCTTCCTCCTAATCTTCGTATTCGCCTACTTCTCAGTCCATTTCTCATTCTTCTCACCGTCTTCTCTTTCTCCCACCCCCTCCTCCTCTTTCTTTTTCTTCTTCCCTCTCCTCCTGCTTCACGTCCTCATCCTATCTTATTTTTCTTCTTCCCTCTCCTCCTGCTTCTCGTCCTCATCCTATCTTATTTTTCTTCCTCCATCTCCTCCTGCTTTTCGTCCTCATCCTATCTTATTTTTCTTCTTCCCTCTCCTCCAGTTTCTCGTCCTCACCCTATCTTATTTTCTTCTTCCCTCTCCTCCTGCTTCTCGTCCTCATCCTATCTTATTTTTCTTCTTCCCTCTCCTCCTGCTTCTCGTCCTCATCCTATCTTATTTTTCTTCTTCAAACTCGCTTCTTATTGGATCGTTCTGGTCTTCCCTATTCATAGAGTATACTGCAACCAACGCCCCCTCTCCCCTTCCCCCCTGCCCAGCCGAGCGCGAGTAAAGGTCCCCGAAAGCCACAGGAACACGTTGATTCGCACCAGTCACTCATTTAATAAACATCGACAGAGAACCGTTGAAGGTACACGTATACTCCAACACTTCTCCCTGTTCCTCGTTGGCACTAGGTTAATTTTTCTAATAAAAGCAGCAGATAGTTACAGGGTCACCTCCTGTACATTCTGTGATGTATGGGAGACGGTTGATGCCATATTTGTTTATTTTCATTATTGTTAGTTTGGAGGGGACATGTGCAGTAGCTAGCACGCTGGCCTGCCGGTCCGGAAGCCAGATGTTTGAATCCCCCTCGAGCGTTAGGCTGGAGCCTATTGACAGAGGCATGCCTAACACCCGAGGAGGCCACATGACCCACCTGGCCCTAGCTTCCGACAGCCTACATGTACTGGGCCGAATCATGACCTGGTTAGATTTTAACGTGCTTCTCCGCGGGGAGCCATGGTGGTGTAGTGGCTAGTGGCTCACCTGCGGGTCCCGTAGTCATGAGTTCGAAAGCACGGTGTAATATGGGTACTAGTGAAAGTATTGGGAAGTAAACGCGGCCGACTGGATATAGGCAAACATGAACCACTGAAAGCCGACTGGTCTATACAAATGTGGGTCTGGCACCATGTATCCGAGTCGCCTAGCGGGAGTCTTTGTGGAGACGGTGGTTTGGTTGCCGGGTCGGAGGGCAGGGCCCTACACCAGCCTCACTTCATAGACGGAGACCGCTTCAGGCTGGGTGAGCCTGAGCATCGATGTGATGTCTAGGGCAGAAGATTTCACTTCAGCCTGTCAGAGAAATTACCTACCTAACAACCAACTAACCAATCTTCAATCAACAAACCAACCAACAAATTGACCGACCCACCAATCGACCGACCGACCAACCAACCAACCAACCAACCAACCAACCAACCAACCAACCAACCAACCAACCAACGAATCAACCAATCAACTGTAGCAGTAAGTGTATATGGGGTGGGCAAAACTACAGCACGCTTGAGCATCAGGGTAGAATGGGAAGAAAGATGCCCAAGTCGTGACGTAGTTTGTTGTTACGGATCAGTTAACATCGGGGACTAGAGAAGAGATGGACGTATGATTTAACTGAGCAACATCTGGCTTGATTCTGAATAAAGTATCATGGAGCTGGAACCGTCTTGGAGTTGTTGATAGTCCATCGTCCCTTCGCTGTACTGTTATAGTACAGAATTGTTGCCCAGACCAGGATGAATAACTTCAATTGTCGCGGTACATAGCGGACGTACTAGGCCACTATATTTGATGCAGCCACTACTTCATACAGCGTTTGTGGGGAAAATGCGGTGCCTTTGAAACGTTAGCACGTTATCAGATTGTTGCTGAACGGACTTCAGGGGGTTTTCCAAAATGCCCGACCTAGACTGGCACCGGAACAGATCAACCTTTAATGTCTTCATGCGGTGGTGAAGTCCGCTCTCAGATTGTTTTCGAGCTTTACTGGTGGTGAAGCCCAGGCCGTTCTCAGATTGTTTTCGAGCTTTACTGGTGGTGAAGCCCAGGCCGTTCTCAGATCGTTTTCGAGCGTTACTGGTGGTGAAGCCCAGGCCGTTCTCAGATCGTTGTGGAGCCAATCGAGCCGTTGTCATCTCCGGACTCCGTTGTGTGAACCGGAAACGTCCCCTGCTCTACACTGTCGGTTTGGGGA